>NW_012193028.1:116282-237097 GCF_000504015.1 Erythranthe guttata | reverse complement strand
TAGTTGACATTTACATTTTCACCCTTGTGTAATTAATTTATTTTAAACACGTGATTTGAAGAAAATCTTTGAGATCACGATCTATCGGCATATTCCATAACCTCCTCATCTCTCTCAAACATCGTGTTAATTTTTGAACCGTTCCAATGGCGCGTGTTGAGATTCATATCTCGTTCCGTTCAGAGAGTCGGCGACTGTAATTGAAGAAGGCGAGTTTTTTTTATTTTTATTTTTTGCAACGCAGTTGTTTTTATTGCTGATTCGATGCATTAAATTTGGAGCATATCTATGGTGAATCTGATGTAATTGCATAAAGTGGCTTGTAATTATTTCATATATGCGAACTGTTGTTTCGTTGTTTGTGCGAACGATAGCTTACGGACTATTTATGTTGTTATGTATGTATCAAGGAGTTTTTTTTTTGTGCTGAGTATGTTCAGATTTTATAGTCGTGTTATGCAGATAACACGACTATTGTTTTTGCAGTAACATGTTCGTAATTTACTTATTATTATAGTTGATTTACTTATAGTCGTTTATGCAGTAAGTAATAATAGTTGTTTAATGCATATTCTATATTAACTGTGTTTTTATTTAAATATTATGTTTGTTGTAGATGGATAACAGTGTTAATATTTTTGTGAAGTACGGTGGTTTGGTTGCTTTGAAGCGATCTTCTGGACTTACTTTCCAAGCATTGGTTGATTTTGTGTGTTCGAAATGGCAATGTCTGAATGCATCTAGTATAAGCATGACTAATATGGTGGCTGATTGTGGAGAATGCATTACAGCGGATTATGAAAACTTGGTATCCATGTCCGCATTAATGCGCGAGTTGCCTTTGGTGCATATAAATATCGTGGTGAAGGGTGCAGCTGACATTGTGACTCGACCGATTCAACATGTGGATGCACCAATTCGGCATGCCCACACACAGATGACTCTGTCAATGATCGGCTATGACAAAGATGTGGAAAATGTACTCGGATTCAACTGCGATTATAGATGTACGGGAGAAGACATGCTCATGTAGGTAGTGGCAGATTACGGGGCTGCCATGTTTTCATGCTGCTGGTATTATTTTTCTAAAAATGAAGGGAAGGTATGACCTTATTGATAAGGTTTTTCATACTTCAACATTCAGACAGACATATCCTTCACCTATTTTTCCATTTGTTAAACCTCCTCTCGACCCTGAAGCTGCTATCGTAGGACCTCCAGATTACCGTCCTCAGCGCGACAGACCGAAAAGAAAGAGGATCTTATCTAGGGGTGAGCGTTTCCCTCGCAAGATGAAATGTACCATATGCAACATAGTTGGAAATCATAATAAGAAAACCTACCGCATGTGGGTAGAATTTTTATAATTTTTATTTTTTAATTGTAGTTGATTTTGTATTTTATATCGACAATATTATTCGTACATTGATTTAGTAGTTTGATTAAACAGTTCGAATATATGCTTTAAGTGTTTCAATTTTGAGGTTGTTGTTGACTTGTTCAATATTGTTAGTATAGTTCACTTCAGTTTGATTAGATAGATCGAATATACGTTATATTCAAGTATAGTTGAGTTCTCTTATATGCCTTTGTTTGTGCGATGTTTTCAATATATGGTGTTCGGTGTACAAATTATTCAACTATTTCCTTTTTTGTAGATAATAGTTGTATTCATAGTTTTTGTTCCCATAAAGTATAGATGAAGATTCGGTATAGAATACGTTCATATATAACTAACATTACATTTTTGTAATAACATGAGAACTGTGAAAATAGTTCATTACATAACATATAGTTGTTTTTCAGCATCCTTTTACGTATGCCTTTACACTACAATGCACGATTGTGCTTTCAGCAACAAAAAAAGCATACAACTATTAATGAACAACTATTATAAACCAAGATCAGTCAGTACATAAATTAAACATCGTCAACATAAAATACCAACTAAAACATTCTACGCAAGTTTACAGCTACATTAAACTAAAAGTTTGCTCAAAAAACAACTTCGCTCAAAAGTAATAAAACGTCAACATAAAATACCAAAAAAAGAGGATCTATGCAAGTTTACAACTACAAAAAACTAAAATAATCAAGCGATTTTTTTACTCGAATTCATCTTTTTGCTTCCCCAATCTAGAAAGGTTTTCACAATTTCAGTTCGCATTGCTGGGTATTCTTATTCAGCTTCGTCCTTTATGATTGGTTGTTGCTCGAAAAGTTTTTTAATCAGATACAAAACCACCACACCGCAGTCAACACTATCATCTTTTTGTTGTGGCGCTTCAGCGAGTGAAACGATTTTCTCTTCTGGACATACGAGTATGAGGTTGTGATGTGCTGCTGTTGTGATGTGTTGCTATTTCGAATCACAATGGCATGGAGATTGATCTATTTTCAAAAAAAAAAGGTCTATTTGCAAAATAGTCAATTTATATCTAGGCAGAATAGTCTATTTACAGATTGTCTATGTACAAACTACTGCACTATTACCTAAATAGTCTATTAACAGTTAACAAAAACAGTTTAATAATAATTCCAGAACATTCAAGACACCCAAGCAAATAGACTATTTGGAATAACAATGGCATGCGATTTTTTTGACCGAGCAAGTACTAGATACAAATGCCCACTAATTCCAGCAAGAATAACACATTAATAACAATCTTAATGAACTATTTAAACAAACATCTACAATATAGTCATATAATCTACAATTACATAGTTTACAAGGAATTGCTTACAAAATAGTATGTCTGCAGTATACTCAAACACGAATTGCACGTTTTTGTTTCAAAGTCATATGTTCCAAATATATACCAACAAACCTACAAATGTAAGATTGAACTATTTCTATTTTCGCTAATTGCGAAACAACTACTTAACAATTTCATAAACAGTCTATTAACAGTTAACACAAATAGTCTATTAGTACTTTTTTTTTCCTTTTCCAATTAATAGACTGTTTTCTTTTTTTCCAACTCAAATAGTTGATTCTCTTTTTCCAACTCTTTTCTTTTTTCTTTTTTTCCAAAAAAATAAATAAATATTTATCTTACATATATGAAAACACAGTTTTTACTTAACAAATGCATTGATTTAAAATTATATTAATTCCCCCATAAATATACTTCAAATAGTCTATTTACCCACGAAAGAAATTATATTAATTTCCCCATAAATATACTTCAAATAGTCTATTTACCCACGATAGAAATTGTATTACTTTCCTCACGATTTTTATTAGTCAACGATTCGTAGTGCTCTATTTACAGAATAGTCTATTTACAAACAACAGAAATAGTCAAATTAATATATCAAAATAGTCTATTGTGTTTCACATCGTTTTATGCGGATTTTTGACTGAACAAGTCATACAAACAAATCCCACAAATTACAGCAGAAATACAAATTAATTACATGCGTCGGTTAGCCGAATGTCGTTCAATGCTTTCGTCCTGCGTTCTCATGTTCACAAAATCAAAATGTAAAACAAACACATTTGTAGGCTGTGTTTTTTGGTATAATCGAAAAGAGGATATTAATGAACAAGACTATTTCAAGGGGATACTTACTGCTCCCAGGAGTTGCTTTATTTCCCGATTGCGATGCGTTGGTGTCCATGGCTTCAAGAATTTCATTTTTTTGGGAGTTTCGTCGCTTTTTTTTTTTCTATTTACCCAGGGAACGATACAATATGGTTGTATCGCAGATTTTGGTGGGTGAGTGAGTTTAAGAATTTGGCAGCGATTCAATTTTTCTACTCATAGGTTTTGTCGCCGGCGTAGTCGTTTAGCAGATTTAGGTTTTGCGGTGGGAGTTATGGAAAGATTAGGGAAAGCGAGATTTGGGGATAAAATCTCACACGTTTCAGCAGTTTATTTTCCAGATTTCTAGTGATTTTTTTTATTAGACATAACGTGGCTCCAAGAAGGCTATTTTCGGGATTAATTAAAATAGTGGGTTTCGTACCAATATTGAAAATATGACTGGATCCCCCATTATTATAAAAACACTAGAGGGGTTATGACTAATAGTCCCTTTATTCTATTTGTCATTCCGATCCGCACAATTAGTGCATCATGTAACCCATATGAAATTCAATAATGAGTACAAGCCAATGTCCAGCCATGACGTATTATTAATATAACATATCACGAGGGTTCCTCAAGGGATAGCCTAGTGTTTGGAGTAAGTGAGTCTGTGTCAATTGAACCAGATTTGAATTTCCTTGTCAACGGTCACTAGGTCGAGTTTGTCACACATGGTTAGCCTAGTGTGATTTACATCTCTCGTAGAATTTACAAGTTGTTATACGAGAGTGTAAGTTTACCCAGTGCATTTATATGATCGACTGCTGGTTCCTTTATTATATAAAACAAAATTAAAAAAAAAAAAAAAAAAAAAAAACATATCACGAGGCATTATGAAACATATACGTTTTAATACAGTTGACCGGTATATGTATATACTCTTTCCGTTCCTTTATAATTGTCGTTTTTAGCTTGTGCACAAGGATTAAGGATCTCAATAAATGTTGCTTAATATTAGAAAAATATATGTTCTTATACTAAAGTGCCCTTGCCAATAATTAATGTCAGAGAGTGTTGGAGATAGTTAATAAGAATAAAATTGATAATTACACAATTAATGCAGTGTTGGAAATGTAAATTGACAGATAATATGGAACAAAAATAATTATAAAAAAAAACAGTTATCATAGAACAGAGAGAGTATATCAAGGCACGGTGTCTCTCTCGCTCAAATAAAGTCAACTTGCATTTGTTGGTAGAATAGAAGTCCACAATGGAAGCGTGGCTATTATAAAATGACTACAATATAATGATTATCAGAATATATACCAACTATTTTACATTTATTAGTTAACTAGAAAAGTGTACGTGCGATTGCACGTATTAATTATTTTTTTTTTAATATATTTGTTCAAAATAGTGTTATATATTAAAAAAATATGCAAAAGTACATTGATAATCATTTTCAATAAAATCTAACTTTAATAATGCAATACATAAACAAATTCATACTTTCTACCTATATGTATTCATGATAGCATTTTTTTTCTTTTTGCTCTTATAATAATTTTAATGCTTTATATTGTGCCCTTTTCTTCAAATTTTTGAAAGTGCTTTGTTATTTCTTTATTTATTCCCTCGTGAGTATATTTACTTGTTGTTGATGCATTTATTTTTCTTTGTTTATCTAAGAGAAGTATGTTGCATTTTATTATCTATTAGTTGTGAATATTTTGGTAATTAGAACAACTTCAATGCATATCAAATTGAGTTTTCAAATGCTAATTTGATACCCATACCGAGGACAATAATACTTTGATACATCCACAGAGTCAGTGCAATCTTTGTTCTATTAAACATATTAACAATCTTTGTTATAATTTCTCAAGAGCTAATTGCATATAACCTCTTGTGTAATTTCGAATGGCTAAAAAACCCCCTGTGTTAAAAAAATTAGCACAAACCCCCCTATGTTGTTTTATACTAAGCACACTGTCCCTTTCGTTAAAATTAGCTATTGACTTACATACAATGACTAATTTACCCCTACGAAAGAAACATGAAATTGTTAAAAAAAAAAAAAGTAAAAAACGAACTTCGAACAAAACCCAAAGCAATCTTCCCCAACACACTGGAAAATCTTATTAAAAAAAAGGAAATTTTACAAAAAAAAAAAAAGTGAAAAAAAATTGAGCTATTGTTTTATTTTATTTTTTATTATTTTTTTTTTCTTTCCATTTTTTGAATAATTTTTCAATCAAATCCTCCCCAGAACATTCATCTCCTTAGAATTTTAATAATTTTTCAGTAATCATTCCGCACAACTCGCCAGAATCGAAGTGTTACTGTTCAATTTGGCCGGAAAATGTTTGCCCACATCGAATCTACCTTTAACTAGGCCCCCACCCTTATTTCTCGCCGAAATAACTCCCGTAGTCGGATCCGGTTCTTCTCGCCGGAAAAAAATGTTGTTGAAGGACGCATGTGCTGAAAATCCTCCATTACCGATGAACGGCGGAGGGCTGGGAGGTTCAAGCACTTGGCGTTGGTGAAGAAAAGTTGTCGGCGGAGGAGAAGATTGGAGAAGGCCGGTGGTGGGAGGAAAGGGGCGGCAGTAGGAGGAAATTTGGGATGAAGACGAGTTAAATTGAGATCTATTTTTTTTTTTTCTAATTAAGTCTATTTTTTTAAATTCGGCTGTAGAATTTTTCGTTGGGTAAGAAATTTTGAAAACTATAATTAGATCCAAAAGTTTCTATTATTTACATTTAAACCCAATTAGATTTATGTTTATTTATAAAAGAATTTAAGAGGGTATTTTTGACTTTTCACGTTAAAAATTACACTCTCAGTTACACAAGCCGCGCGTACAACACACGACATGCTGTCAAGGACTTTTTTGCCTTTGACTTATTTTCATCGGGGGGTTCCTGCTAATTTTTTTAACACGAGGGGTTTTTCGGCAATTCGAAATTACAGAGGGGTGGTTCTTGCAAAAAACCCAATTTCTCAATATTATTAATTGAAAATTATAAACTATTCCAACATTGTATCAATTTTTATTGTTGAAATTTGGACGAATTAACTTTTCTTTAATCTTAAAGATAGACAATTTGCATAAATTATACTCCATATATCTGAAGTACTCTCACCTTTTCAATTACTAGAAAAGTCCACGTGCGTTGCACGTATCGTAATAAATATATAATATGTTGATGCCATGTTATTTGACATTCTTAAGAATGGTGTGAGCGAGATGCAAATTTGTTACACAAACAAGATAAATAAGGGGATTATCTGTAAAGTTGTTGAGCAATATTAGTTAAAACCAAGGTTCTAAAAGGCGGTTATCGGGTACGTGGCGGTTAGGGACCGCCACACGATAAATCGGCGCGGCGGTGATTTATCGGAGATAAATCGGAAATATTTCGATTTTTAAATTTAGTGTAATATATATCTAAATATTATTTGTAAATACTCAAAATATATATAAAAGAATATTTAAAAATAATTCTATCCTATCATTCATATGTTATTATATAATTCTAATTACTCAATAAATAAAAGAAATTTAAAAATAATAAGATCATAATATAATAAAAGATTCTTACGAAATACAAACACTACGCAAGTCTTTCGCATTAACAATTAATATAAACACAACAAAGCATAAATTGCGGGGTAGTACTTGGTTTGGTTTTGGAAGTTGAAAGAATTGGAGAAAAACAAAAAATCAAAACATATTTTCATTTTAATTTTAATTTATAAAAAAATAAAAATAAAAAAAAAACCGATTTGTTGACCGATATATCAGTTTGACCCGTCAAAAAACCGCCACAAACCGCCTCGCCGTAAAAAACCGATATTCCGAACCGCCTCAACAAAATCGTAAAGGTTTATAACTGATACCGATATGGCGGCCGATATATCGACCGCCACAGCCGTTATTTAGAACACTGGTTAAAACAAAGAAAAATAGTTTTATTCATAATGTTGTGAATAGTCTTGTTTTCTAAATGTGCGTTAGATTTCATTGAAAATTCATTGCCCACATGTATCGTGAAAATGTAAGTAATGTATAACTAAATCATTGAATATCGCTCCATAACTTAAAACAAAAATAGTCCTCATAATTACAAATTTGGCATAAATTGTATAATGTTGTTGTTTGTCAATCGGTATGGGAAATTAAGATTAATCAAGTGAGCATAGAAGAAAGTAAAAAATCATCCTTAATTTTAAGAAAATGGGTAAAATAGAGTTTGCACCCCTGTAGTATTAAAAATGTCGCATTCACTCCCCTGTAGTATTAAAAACTAAAAAAATCCCCCTATTAGCCATTATACCATATTAAATTGTACCATATTTTTTACCTCTAAATTATACCATATGTAACACTTACCACCTTAAAGTATTATTTGTAACACTTACCCCCTCAATCATCATTTAATTTACTGATAAAAACAACAACATTCAATTTGTATATCAAATTTTAATGGGGCTATATGCCAAACACCCTTCATTAGGATTTTAATTCTTGACAAATCCTTTATTTATAAATGATATTTGAGATAAATTCAATGGGTCTGAAAAACCATATATGTCCCCACTAATTATTAATTAGTATATTTTTTTAATTACAAACAAATTATACCCATAATCTACACCTAAATCTTCTCCAAAAATTATTCCCCTCATCACGCCAATTCATTTTTTTTCCTTTTCTTTTTTATTTTGTTTAATAGTTTTCTTTATTTCAATTTATAAGAAAATTTTGTAACTATTTGATTTTTATTTTTATTTTATTTTCGGTTTTTTATTTTAAATTATTTTTTTCTTATTTATATTTTTCATGTTTTTTTTATTTTAATTTAAAAACAATGGTTTTATTTTTATTTTCGTTTTTTCATGGTTTTTTTTCTTTTCTTAATTTCGAATTTTTTTAAAAATGGTTTTTTTTTTCTTTCCAGTTTTTTTAAATAAAACCCACTCTATATAAACATGAAAACCACTCTGTATAAACAACTATATAAACATGAAAACCACTCCGTATAACAACTATATAACATGAAAACCACTTTGTATAACAACTATGTAAACTTGAAAACCACTATGTATAACAACTATGTCAACATAAAAACCACTCTGTGTATACAGTTATATAAAAGTATGTACAATAATTATTGAAAACCACTATAATTTTTGTACAGATTTTTATAGTGGTTTATGTAAAATATTGAAAACCACTATAAAAATATGTACACAACCATGACCGTTGACTTTGACTGGAAGTCCGGCGTGGCAGCCAAGGATTGGTCCATTGTTGCCAAGAAAGATTCTGTTGATGTATGTGATTATCCCTCATTGCACCACATAACATTGATGTTTTTTTTATTGCATTGATTTGTTTTTTTACAAATATTGATCTTTGTTGTTCTTGTAACCACCAGCTAATGGAAATCGAATTGAAGAAAATGGTAGACGCGGTCCAATCCATTCACGAAGAGATATTTTATCTACGCGCAAGTTAAGCGTGTCTTCGTCTGATTTTTTTTTTTTTTTAATTGAATGATCACACAAATTAATTTGGATAATTTGGAATTGCTCTGTATTTGTTGACGCAGGGAGCATGAAATGCAGAACCTGAATAAGTCAACAAACTCGAAAATGACATTGCTTAGTTTTCTGTCTCTATTCACATCTCATGTCTGTAGCTGGGCTGCAGTTTTGAAATTTGAAATCATTCTTTCAAAAGAAGAGCTTATTTAATTTTTAGTTTTTTTAATTTTCACTAATGATGAACAATGCCGCACGGCCTACACAACCCCGAAATCAAGCAGCCCGTCATTCGCACTACCACCTACTACGATTCATCCTTCGACCGTCGCAATTATTTCTGATGCAAGGCCTTCGTCGTCATGGGGTGCTAACAAACGGTGGCGTCCGCCTGCAACTGAACCCAACCACCGCCTCGCCTCTCGCCATAGATGACGCCAAGTCCACTGTGATGCGAATCAAACGCCTCGTATCTGAAACCCCAATCATCATCTTCTGCCGATTGTACTGTCGTAATGGAGGAAGAATCATCGAAAAGAAGAGAGAGGCGGAAGAGAGATTTGTGCGTTAATTGGGAACGTGATATATACAGAAAATCAAAAGGCGAGATTTGTGGATTTATTGGGAACGTGATTTAGAATAGAGTAAGGGTATAATGGTAATATTTAATTATTTTTTATTAATAAAAAGTGTTTTAGATTTATCTTAAAAATGCAAAATAAATTTGGGTCAATTATAAGTACACGTCTGACGAGGGGATTTTGACAAATAATCCCAATTTTAATAGATTCACAATTTATCTTTTATTGGATAGAATAACTAAAAAGAATAATTATATTATATTATTAAAATATATATTAACAAAATGTCATATCTTAATATTTAAAAATATTATCTTGCCTTAGATACAAATTCAATAACATAACATGTAATTGTTTTTGTAACAAATAAAATTTTAAAAACACTAAGAATTAAGTTATTGAACAAACTTAAGTATTTTAATTTATTTTAATTCATTAATTTCTGAAAATATATTTTCATTCATTATTATATAATATATATTATTATCAATGTTTTTTCAATAATTTAATATTAGTTACTTTTAAATTCTATATGATCCAATAATTATTGTATGGTTATGCTATTTATTATACCAAATAAATATACACTTTTACAGTTTTAAATACTGTATTGACTTTTCAATTGATATTTTTGATAAGTTATGTGAATTATTTTTCAATTATTCTATTTATTATTATTTTTTAAAACTTAAGATGTAAACTACTTGATGCAAAATAATCAATGTGTTAATCTCATGCAACAACTTTCAAGTGTTCGCGTGTGTAGAGACAAAAAAAATCGGTTGCCGATCCCCTTGCGGCATGGGCGCACAATCACTAACACCTTCAATAATTCTTTTCGGCAAACGACCTTCCTAGGTCAGTATTGATTGCATATCGATGTGATGTTTTTGGGATATAGGACTTTCGACCATAAGGATTGGAATGCAGTTGCAGAAACTCTAGATGAATATGGATCAATCTCAACGTAGGAGAAGAGCGCAAAACTTGAATAATTTAAGGTGGTGGTGAGATATTTCAGATATTGGCATTTCCAACCCCATATGGGGCTTTTTTTATATTTGAGTTACAATAATCAACATAGGCATATTCTTTTAGTTATTTCTTTTCTTAACCACTTTTGGGGCTTTTGTGTAATAGATTGTAATGGGGTTATTTTTGTCCGTTTTTATTCCTGATCTCTTAGGGGTAGCGTTTTCCTTGTGTTAGGCCCACAATGTTTTTAACCAGACCCCCTTATACTTTCATTAGTATTTAATGTAATAAAAGGAGTTTGGCCAAAAAAAAAAGGAGGGTTAAGGGTTACATAGGCTATAAATCACGGGTGCAAAACGTATTTAACCTGTTTTATTCAAATGAATATTATGGGATAAAAAAAATTTAATTCAAAAAATTGAAACATGACTTTTAACACTGAATAAATGAAGAATATTACACAATACATGACTATTAACATTAAATAAATTAAGAATATTAAACAATAAAATTTTATTTATTCAATGTCACCCTTTTTATTGAAACTTCACAAATACCACCATTGAAATTGACAAACAATCAAAAAGCACAATGTTGTGGAAGAATGGTGCAAGAATTTGGGGACATTTCTGGTTATGTATTGTATTATTGTGTTTCTATAAATTTGTTGATTGGAGTTGCGACTTTGGTGGGAGACACTGGTGGGATATTAAGGGTTTCACATCGGAGAGTTGGGGCTGTAGATACAGGTTGAAATTGCAGGCGAGGTGTTGATGAGTTGGAGACAAAACCACTGAATCTGGACTCGAGATTTAGTGAACCCCGAACTTCGCAAGCCCTCAGATACAATTTCTCATTGACGATTCTACGAAACGTAAAAAATGGAATTTCATTTGATTTAACAATATTGTGGTCTTTGATCGAAATTATTTTTCATTTGGTTTAATAATCATAATAAATAATGGAGTGATTCAACAATCTATTTTGATTTTTATTTCAATATTTTCTTCATTGAAAATTCATTGCCTCACATGTATCATGAAAATGTAAGTAATGTGTAACTAATACATTGGGTATCCCTCAACAACTGTAAAAAAAAATATCACTGCTCGTAATAAATTGTATAATATTGTTGTTTGTTAATAGTTATGGATATTTAAGATTAATCAAGTGTAACATAGAAGAAACTAAAGAACCATCCTCAATTTTAAGAAAATAAAATAAAATATAATCCGACAACTACAATTCAAGTGATACATACAAAAAATGGAATGAAAAATGAAATCATCTATTACCAGATTTCACGTTAACACGTTCAACTTTTCCATATTTGGAGAACGGTCGTTTAAAGTCCAAATGGCTAACCTCGAATCCAAAATAAATTTATCCCTATCCAAAGTGCGTGTTAGACTTTGAAATGTATAACATAAATAAGCATGCAGTCTGGAATTCCTCCAGGAAACCACTATATAGATCAATGAGTCAGGATCATCTCATGCAAAATAATTTCGTTGAAAATAAATGATCGGGTGAACATAATCTTCAATTTTAGCACTCCATGTCGCATAACCAGCAGATTGAAGCCAAAAAATGTATTTAAATTTTATATTCTAATAAATGAACACATCGAGGCATTAAAACTAATACACTAAAATACGAACTTTGTACTAATACAAATTGAAAATAACATACTAAAATATAATTATTATTGTAGGTTTGAAAATTGTATCATAAATAAAGCTTTTTCGAATAAGGTAATTTAGTTAATTCTAATAGTGTACTTATAGATTATAAAAAATCACGATCATGTACTCTCTGATGGTGAACAATTCCATATTATGATATGAGGCAGCTATCGGAGAATCAAAATAAATAATGCAATTAGAATTAGAAGTGATGTAATTGTAAAAAAAATGAAAATATTACTTTTATATATTAACCTTTTGAGATGCACTATTCATCCACCCATTATGAGTCAAATAGAAGGTTTCATCGAATTTGTATTCGAGATCTAC
Organism: Erythranthe guttata; assembly: GCF_000504015.1. The sequence goes on along the minus strand of NW_012193028.1, from coordinate 224,437 downwards.
AGACAAACATAAAGAAAAAATTAAGGAATAAAGAATGATAAATTGGATTAATAGTTATTAAATTTACACTTTAAACAAGATAAAGTATCTTCATGGGGAATTAAAGATTGTAGTGGCTATTGCAAGAATAAAGATGGAAGAATTTAAATAACCTTATTTTCTTCATTTTGTTGCATCTTTGATGAGCCTCCTAATAAACATAATACTATTAGTTACTATCTCATAATATTCATACATTATATATATACACACACTATATATATTTGGAATTACATGATATATTGAAGGGTATGTTCTTTTTGAGTTTAATCAAAACGTGTGTCATGAATGTAACCTTTATGCAAATTATTGAGGGGAATTGCATGGGCTTTGTTGTATAGTTGACTTGTCTAATACTCTAATTAAGTTTAACCTTCCGGTGGAATTGGATGCATATGTATTAACAAATTACTTGATTGTTACCGGCAAAATATAATCATCATTAAAAGTGTAATGGGGCAAGTAAATTAAATATAATTATTTAATATTATTTCATAGTAACTGTGGAAATAGTCCAATTACATTGCACTAATAATTATCCTAATTAATATGTATTTAACTAATTACTTGTTTTAACACAAAATATAATTATCATTAAAATGATAGTGGACAAGTAAAATAATTATTATTCTTTAATATTATGGGGCTCTTTGAGAAAAACCCCTCATTATTTTTTTTAATTGAGGGAGGCCCAAAATATTTTAGTCCATTTGAGAAAAGTCTACACCCATTTTCAGCCATTATGCTTTCCAACTTTGCCCCCACCCGCCACATCATCACTGGGTCACGCTCAGCGATTTTTTTTTTATTTTTTATTTTTTTCCGTTTTTTTTTCTTCCGTCTTTTCTGTATCAGTTTCCTTAATCGACTATGAAGCATAGTCGATTAGCCTTAATCGACTATGCTTCATAGTCGATTAAGGAAATTATTTAATTATTTAATTTTTTTTTGTTTTTAATTTTTGTTTTATATCAGTTATAGTAATTGACTATGATGTGAAGCATAGTCGATTAAGAATCTGCTACTAAAAATAACAAATCACAACTGCGAAAAAAATACAAAATCAACTATATATAACAAAAACAAAAAAATATACAAATATTATAAATGATTTATACAATTGAAAGAATAAACAAAAAATCCAAAAAAAAAATAAAAAAAATTTGAGTCGATGAACCTTAATCGACTACCAGAGCATAGTCGATTAGCTTAATCGACTATGAACATGTACATAGTCGATTAAGGTAACAACCTAATTCTCTACACGCGCCTTCATCCGTTCAATCCACCAAAAAACCCTAAATCTGTCTCCCCATCGTCACCACACCGCCGTCACAACACACATCATCACCTTACTTTGATATTATGATGGTTTTTTAATTACAAATAAATAAATAAAATCACAACTCCACCACCAACCAAATCAGAACCACCACCCATCAAAAATCCGATTTCGATGACAAATCGACAATTTATGGCTTTTGTTAAGATCTGCCGACGACGACCCCGACCCAACTTCGTCAGCGACGGCGAAGGAGACGGCACCGACGACAATGGCTTCAACGGAATTAGCATCGTTGTTCCGTTCCGGTTGGTTCTTCATCTTCCGATCAAGAGAGAGTAATCTAAGAATTGAGAGAGAAAAGTATAAAATGGAGAAAAAAAAAACAGATAATGGACGGGGAAAGAAGAGACGGGAGAGAAGAGAAAATAAGATTAGGGTTTGAAAGAGTATAGTAGACAATTAAGGGTAGTTTTGGAATTATGAAAATATCACTTGAGTGGAATATTAGGTAAGGGGGTTTTCTCTAATTATTTTTGGAAGGGGGTGTTTTCTTAACTCATTTACCTAGCTAGATGCGGGTTCTTGCTAATTATCCCTAATATTATATCATAGTAGTGGCGTTTTTTTTTAGTTTGTTATTGTTATTGTAATGTATATTTACCATATTATCCACTAAATAAGTTATTAGCCAAAGGGTAATATTGGACACACAAAAAAGGGAAGAAACCATTACCAATTATTCATACTTTTATAGTAGGTATATATATATATATATATATATAGATTATATTAAAAAAAATGGTATCATGTAACTCATACTAACTTGTGTTGTTTTACTATTAATAATGTATTTTATGTATTTTTATGTACTTTCAATAAAAAAAAATCTCGTATAATATCTCACGTGGTATAATTTTCTTAGCTTGGTGCTAATTTTTTTGGGATAATTTGACAAAACTCCCTCATTGGAACCCTCCATTTACAAGAAGTCCAAAAAAAAATTCAATTTTTAAGTTAAATCCAAAATATTCTTAATTAATAAAAAATAATATAGTTTCACAATTATACCCTTTCTTATATCTCACCCCAAACCCTAGATCTTATACTCATATCTTCTCTCTCCCTGTCGTTTTGATATCTCTACCGCGTCTGCAACAAATTATTTTCGGCATCTCCTTCACCAACCCCGCACTCTCTTCCCCAACCCCACACTCTCTCTTTTTTCCCCTCCGGCCGACCACCATTCGCGCACCGAGGTTCGCCCGACGGCACAAGAGAAGCGCAACTGGGACGCGATCAATGTCGAGTTTTGGTTCCCGAGTTATTCAAAGAGAGATACAGAGCAAAATTCAGCTGTAGCAGTACAGGTTTCAAGAAGAAAACCGAACGCCATTTCTGTACGGACGCCAAGAAGAACCCACTTCATCAAAAAATAGTCTCTGCTTTGAAAACCCAAATGAAAACCCTAGCCTTGCAGAAAGATGTAAGTTCTCTTTTAATTTTTAAAATTGATTATTTTTCGGCGGTGCAAAGAGGGCGGCAGCCATTTTCTTGGCTTGTGTATTTTTTTTTGTTATATTCTTGAATTTCTTGAGAATTTATAGGGTTGGCCCACAAAGGTTATTTGAAATAGTGGATTACGTTTTTTATTTGTTATGGTTTGAGAGTGTGTCATTAGTGGATTATACTAATTAGACTGACAATTCGTTACCTTTTTTTTCTTTTTGGTTCAGGTTCTTGAGCAATCGAAGTGATGCCGAATTTGTTTGTATACATTTGTTAATAGTGGTTTTGGATGAACATTTATTAATAGTGGTTTTGGATGAACATATACTAGATTATACTTATGTAACAGTGGATTACACTAATTTAATAGTGGATTACATTATTTTTTTAATGTGAATTATGCTTATTTTATAGTAAATTTTACTTCAATTCAATAGTGGTTTTCGATAAATTTATGCTTATTTTATATTAATTTGTACTTTAATTTCATAGTGGTTTTCGATAAATTTAGTGGTTTTCATGTTATATAGTTGTTATACAGAGTGGTTTTCATGTTTATATAGTTGTGTTATACAGAGTGGTTTTCATGTTTATATAGATTGATTTTTATTTAAAAAAATTGGAAAGAAAATAAAAAACCATTTTTAAAAAAAATGAAATTAAGAAAAAAGAAAAAACCATGAAAAAACGAAAATAGAAATAAAACCATTTTTTTTAAATTAAAATAAAAAACATGAAAAATATAAATAAGAAAAAAAAAATTTAAAATAAAAAACCGAAAATAAAAAAAAATAAAAAATAAAATAATTACAAAATTCTATTTTAAATCGAAATAAAGAAAACTACTAAACAAAATAAAAAAGAAAAGGAAAAAAAAAACTGAATTGGCGTGATAAGGGGAATAATTTTTGGAGAAGATTTGAGTGTAGATTATGTGTATATTTTTTTCTAAATTAAATAATTATATTAATTAATAGTTAATGGGGGCACATATGGTTTTTCAGGCCCATTGGATTTATCTCAAATATCATTTATAAATAAAGGATTTATCAAGAATTAAAATCCCAATGAAGGGTGTTTGGCATATAACCCCAATTTTTTTATCAATAATTAACTGATGATATTACTATTTTATGATACTTAAGTTTAGATTAAATGCACATATTAAATGCCTTTCAAATTTCATATTATGCCTTCTTTTCTGTTTTTCAAAGGCTTATACTTTATCAAGTAAATGACTAAAACCAAACCTTATTACGAGACTTGGTACTTAGTCTTACCAATAGGGTAAAACTCCTAGGGTTCGAGCCCCCCTCCCCTACTTCCCCTTGTTAAGGACTTAAATCTACTCGAAAAAAAAAAAAAAAAAAAAGGTAAATGACTAACATTTATTCCTTTATTTTTTCATGAGACTTATTATTTTTTGTTTCGAAACTAAATTATGCTTGAACAATATAGTGAGAATTTATCCTCGGGCAAAGTAACTTTGTAAATGATTCTAAATATACATTATTTTCATCATTTAGTGGTTATTATCCTAAGTGTTGTTTTAAAAAAAGTTTCTATGAAGTTCTTCGAATTTGTAAATAAAATTTCAACCTAAATAAGAAGAAAAAAAAAATCATTTCTATGAAATTCTATGTTATGAAACCCTGCAGACAAAACCACTACCTAAACCTGAAAATCCACTCACCCTAAACAAAACAAAATATCATTTCTAGGAAATTCGATATTAAACACCGTAGGCGTAGAACAAAACCAATTCCTAAATCTGAAAAGCGTTCAAATCTCGATACACATCAAGCAAATAAGTTTAATCTCTTGTACAGAAGTTGCCGTTTTATTTCAATGCTAAGAAATTTGTTAAGACGTACTGCAAATTTTTCGAATTTGCAACAAAAAACTGAAAGACAAATAAAAAATGAATGATAACACTACAAAAACAGATAAAATATATCACAACTCCTTGTACTTGCCAAATATAGTTGCCAACAGTCAGGGGCGAGTCCACCCAAGGGCTAGGGTGGACTCAAGCCCCCCCTCACTTCTTAAAAATTTTCTCTTATATATATATATATAATACCCTATTTCCTTTTAAAGCCCACCCAAATACCCAATTATATTATCTAACCTCATTTATTTTTAATCCACTTATTTTTAGCCCATCTACGTAAGCCCACTATTCAAAGCATCGTCTCTCTCACGAAACGTCGTTCTCGTTTCTCTCAAAAAGAAAGAAAAACAACACTCTCTTGCACAGTTGCATATAGTGTTCTACAACCGTTGCTTGCCGGAAATTGCCACCTACCGGCGATCGATTAAGGTTTCACATCTTCTCTCTGATCTTAATTTTCAGACTGAATATCAATTAGAAATTTAGAAGTCGATTGAGTAATTTTGATAATCGACTAGATATACATGTTTCTTGGATTTTCATAGCAATTTAGGTTTTGTTGTTTGTTTTGGTATTATCTTCTGACAGTGGAGGGAAAGAAAGAACTAAAAATCGGGAAAAGGGAACTTCTTGTAATGCGATGATAATGGTGAAAAGTGAATTTAAGGAATTGATATTTGTTAAAAGTGGATGTGATTGGCAAACAAACGAAGGAAATTGATCAGTTGGAAAATTGGAGTGATGAATAAATAAAAATAAAAATAAAAAATAAACAAAAAAAAAACAAAGAAAAAAGGATATGATATGCACGCACCAGTAGCAATATATGAAGAATTGAGACATGGGATTTTTATTCATCACTCTTCATATATTTTATTATTTATTAATTCTCCATTCATTTTTATTATTAAAAAACTTGACAAAGTGATATATTTTATGGATTTTGAGCTTTTTTCCTTTAATTTTTGTTGTCTTAATCTCTGATCACTTTCTTGGAACTCCTTATTTTTTTATTAATATATTTTATTTTGTCTTGTTCAACAGTTATGTTGAGATATTTAAAAAGAAAAGCGCCTCCTCTTCAAGTAGGTGATGAATCTACATCGAATAAACCACTCCGAGAAATTAATTTAGAAGATCTTCATGCAGATCCTGGACAAAGGCCTTGTATTTTACAATATAATGTTAATGATCGAGATCGAGTTCGTAGAGCATATTTGCAAAAAGGTCCTTGCCAACCGTATAACCACGCATTTCCTCTCACAGTTTATGGCAAGCAAAATAGACGATTTATTAACACTTGGTTCACCAAATATAGTACTTGGTTGGAGTATAGTGTATCCAAAGATGCAGCATATTGTTTATGCTCTTATCTTTTCAAACCAGATATGGGAGGTCAATCGGGTGGTGATCATTTTGTTACTGAAGGATTTAGTAATTGGAAGAGAAATGAAAAGTTAGCTACTCACGTAGGAGGTCCTAATAGTGCACATAATGAAGCTTGGGGAAAATGTGCAGATTTGATGAATCAAAATCAACATATGAGACAGTTGTTCACAAGCAGTCAGATCAAGAAAAGGCTAAATATAAAATGCGTTTGATTACTTCAATTGAGGTGGCTCGATATCTCTCAACACAAGGACTAGCATTTCGTGGTCACGATGAAAGTGAAAGTTCGGCTAATCCAGGAAATTTTATTCAACTTGTGAAAACCTTTGGCCAAATTACTTCGAATATTAAAGAAGTTACTCTAAACAATGCTCCATTAAACCACAAGATGATATGTTCAGATATTCAAAAGGAGATTGTAATGGAAATTTTGAAAGAAATTATAAGTGATATTGGTGATTCGACGTTTTGTCTAATGGTTGATGAAGCAAGGGATATTTCAATGAAAGAGCAAATGGCCTTAGTGGTAAGGTATGTCGACAACTCTGGTATTGTGATTGAGCGATTTTTAGGAGTTGAACATGTTACTGATACTAGTGCTTTGACTCTTAAAGCAACTATTGATGATTTTTTTTCTCGATATGGATTGAGTGTCTCTAAATTACGTGGTCAAGGTTATGATGGAGCTAGTAATATGAGAGGTCAATTCAATGGCCTAAAAACACTCATCTTGAATGAGAACCCTTGTGCATATTATATTCATTGCTTCGCTCATCAGCTCCAATTAGCTTTAGTAGCAGTTGCTAAGAAGCACGATCATATTTCTTCACTTTTTGATTTTACTACAAGAGTGTTGAATGTTGTTGGTTCTTCATGTAAACGTCGTGATTTGCTTAGAAAAAAGCAACATGAAAACATAATCGATGCACTCAATATAGGGGAGATTTCAAGTGGGCGAGGTCTAAATCAAGAAACAAATCTCAAACGAGCAGGTTATATTATTTTTAGGCTTTAATATTTTTTTTTACCATTTTAGAATGTCTCATAAATTTTTATTTTTATTTACTTCTTTAAATACACAGGTGATACGCGTTGGAGCTCGCATTACAATACTTTGTTGAGTTTGATCAATATGTTTGATGCAGTAATTGATGTACTTGAAGTTATTGGCCGTGATGCTTCAAGTACAAGTCATCGAACAGAAGCACAAGACATTGTTGATAGGCTTTTGTCATTTGATTTTGTATTGAGCCTTTTTTTGATGAAAAAGGTATTGGCGATCACAAATGAGCTATCTCAAGCACTTCAAAGGAAAGATCAAGATATTGTGAATGGAATGAGATTAGTTCAAGTGTCAAAGATTCAAATTCAATCATTTCGAGAAAACGGGTGGGATTTTTTGTTTGAAAGTGTAACCGTATTTTGTAAGAAGCACAAAGTTGATGTTCCTCAAATGGATGTTAAATATGTTGCTCGAGGACGAAGAAGACGGAATGAAGAAGAAATGACAAATTTACATCATTATAAGGTTGAGACTTTTTACACTATTTTGGATATGCAACTTGGAGAGCTAAATGCTCGATTCTCTGATTCGACAATGGAATTGCTTGTGTGCATTGCTTGCCTTGATCCATCTAACTCGTTCTCTCACTTTGACAAGGACAAATTACTTCGTCTTGTTGATTTTTATCCACAAGACTTCACCGAGCTCGACAAATGTGAGCTCAATGATCAGTTGGATACTTACATTGTTGATATGCGCTTAAGCAGTGAATTTCATGGGTTGAATGGAATTAGTGATCTTGCTCGCAAAATGGTAGAAACTAGGAGAAACAAGGTGTATCCTTTGGTTTACTTGATTTTGACTTTGGCATTAACGTTGCCGGTTGCTACTGCTACAGTCGAGAGGGCATTTTCAGCCATGAGTATCATCAAGAGTAGATTGCGCAGTCGGGTGAATGATGAATGGGTGAGTGATGCTTTGCTTGTCTTTATTGAAAGAGACATTTGCGCGGGAATTGACAATGAAACAGTTATGAATAATTTTCAAAACATGAAAGGTCGAAAGGGCCAGTTGTAATTTGTAAAGAGATTGCATCATTATATTTTGAAATGCAACTTTTAAGAGTTTGGTTTATGCTATATAGTTAAATTATATATTTAGTAACTTGTTTTTGTGCTACTTAATGCAAAAAAAAAAAAAAAAAAAAAAAAAATCGGGGGCGCTGCCCCCGAACCCCCGATATGTTTAAGCCCACCCTCACAAAAATTCCTGGCCTCGCCACTGCCAACAGTTGACCGAAGAACTTGTAGAAACAAAATAGAGATACATGTTACTTAAATATTCATGTACATATTAATTTGTAGATGTAGACGCATTAATTAATTTTTTTTTATTTAATTAACTAAATTGTTTTTACTAACTTAATCACTTAGGGACATTTTTGTACATATAAAAAATGGAATAAACCCCGATCATATTCATCCTTTCATAGATAGTGTAGAACAGTTATTTCTTGTAAATAATGTGAAAAACGGGTTTTCCTATTCTTAACTACTTTGAGGTTTCTCGACCTTTCACTAGTGTTAACTTCCCCATTTCTTCTTCCATTATAATTGTAGGAGCTAACTTCCTTGTAAACATGGGCGGATCCGGGGCTTTTTTGGTGCGGTCATTTAAGAAATGAAAAAAAGAATTATTTTCTTGACTAAAAATGCATAAATTTAAACTTTGGGCAGGCCACAGTCTATAAATTAATAGATAAATATCAAATTAAAACAAAAAAATAATAAAAAGTTGTTAAAAAAATTTTGTGGGCGGGGATCACCTCCAGTCTCTTACCGGGGGTCCGCCCCTGCCTTGTAACTCTCACTTATAACTTCCGGTGGTTACCATCTGTATGAATGAGAATCCCGCCACCACAATAATCTAATAATTATCTCTCTATGAATTGTCTCTCTTATACTGTTACTTTCTCAGTATTTTTATTTTCGTTATTTACATTCTTCTGTATTTTCATAATCATCGCACCTTTATCATTATTATATTTATTTGATTATAAAATGAAATAAGAGAGAATGCCGATAGTTTAATTTGTTGGAATAAGATCTAAATTGAATATTCTTTTGGGAAATTTACAGTTTTTACACCTCAAGTTTGCAATTACTACACATTTAGTCCATCATGTTTCAATAACTTCACACTTTTGGTCATTTCCATCAATTTACCAAGTCCGTCATTTACGGTAGTGATGGGCACATGTTTGATTCCGTTAGTTTTAACAGAAAATTGACCGAAATGACTAAAAGTATTGAATTTTTGAAACATAAGGGACTAAATGTGTTTTTTGCGAACACGAAGACCAAATGTGAAATCGATTCAAACTAGGGATGAAAACTGTATTTTTCCCATATTTTTTTTCTTTATTTCGTAATTACAGTTAAGAGTTTACATTCAAAATGGATGAGCCGATTTTTTAACATAATCGAACTCCATTCTTCTCATGACACATGGAGGATATATATAACTAATTCATCCCTTGTTCATATGAGAAAGAAACAAGAAAAAAAAAAAAAAAAAAAAAAAGGACCAAATGTGGAATCAGGTGAAATTTGAGGGACGGAAAGTGTAATTCTTCCGTCCTAGATAAATGACAAGTCAATAGTTTATTTAGACGAATTGCAAAAACAACCGTGTATTTGTGTCAGTCGTTTCTAGTTAATAATTCATTTTGCCGTCTCAGCTCAAAACTCAAAACCCTAAAAATCAGAAATGGTGGTTCCCGAACTTCCCCACGAAATCTTGCTCGACATTTATAACGTCCCCCCGCAAAATCAGTCAGCAAATGCAGACGCCTGTCGAAACCATGGCGCACCATAATTTCCAGCCCTAATTTCATCAAATCTCTCCAATTAAATCAATCCACTCCATTGACATAATCCAAAACGACGCAGTTTCAAGAAAGCTCAAACTCAAACGGCTTAATTGGTTCTGTTAGTAAACGATGAAGGTGAGATCTTTCTAGTGAAACCAAATTCGCCTTAGCATGTACGGGTTCGGGTGTGATAGTACGTACTATCGATGATTGCAAGATTGTCAAGCTCTCTTATTAGATACCGCTACCGAGCATAGATATCGTTGAATTTGGAACCCTGAACATACGTCGATAAATTCGTGTTCAATCAGCTTATGGTTCTTGGGGGTTTTCTTTGCATGGTTGATCCTCAATGCGATATAGCCAGACGGATGTTTGGATTATGAAAGAGTATGGGGATGTTTATGTTTCTAATGGGATTTTCTAGTTTTCAAAATTTTTGATGGAAAAAGTAGATGAATTGGTTTTTGTGTAGAAAATGAGAATATGTTTGGATGAAGTTGTATTTTTAGTTTTATATAGCTGTAGAAATGGGAATATGTTTGGTTGTGGTGTGTTTTCTCTACGAAAGTACGTGCAAAACTACATTATTATTAGTATTATTATTATTATTATTATTATTATTATTATTATTATTATTATTATTATTATTATTATTATTATTATTATTATTATTATTATTAATAATGAGATGGGAGAAAAAATGGAGGAGAGAGAAATAGGTTAGTAGGTATTATTATAGGTTTGAAAAGTGGGAAAAATATGAATAGTGTATTTCTATTGGAAAATATGTTAAGAAAAATAGGAATTTTCAAGTGAAAATCCTCAAACAAACATAATCCCAGTTTTATGTATAGTATAAAACTGGAAATTGATTTTGAAAATAGAAACAAGCATCCCCTATGGATTGGCAAAATCTTGGACGAAATTACGTATTGATTACGATTGCGAATGGGAGATTATAAAGCCTTTGTGTTATATTGTACTGTATAAAAAGTCCATGTGTTAAAAATATGTCTGGAACCGCCCCTATGAACATTTTTAAATAACATACTCGCCACATTTAAAATTTACTCGTTGACCACTCGTCAAAAGACAGATTTACCCTGGTATTTTTTTTTTTTTTTTGCAATTAAATAAAAAATATTAATACAAATAAATCAATTAAAAGAAAAGGAAAAACAAAGAATGAATTATTATCTTCATCCTATGTAGCACGGACACGGAAACTGCGATACGGGGAAACGAGGAAACGGATACGGTGAAACGTGTCAATATTAAAAGAATAGGGGTGTATTTAAATATTCTATAGAAACATATATAAGTTTTTATTTATATATAAATTCTTTTTATATATTTTATACAAACATATTGAAAATAAATTTTACTATCAACTATTAATTTGCAGCTGATCATTAAATCATGTAAATAATTTGTACATGCATGGGTGTAGCTTAACTGGTTCCGGAGGTGGTAAGTTGGTGCAAGGTCCTAGGATCGAATCCTGGCAGCCGCAGTGTGGGAATTTCAACTCCAATGAGATTGGTTCCTTGTGGGCACCAGGTCCGGGTCCGCTACCTTAACGGGCCGTTGAGTTACCATGATTTACATTCCTCCATCAATCCTTGTCGGGCCAAGGGATGGGGGCCCTGGGGGCGAGGGATTTCGCCTTTTCGGTGCAATGTAAATAATTTGAGAAACAACAAAAATATTTGAAAATTGCTATTCAAACATGTTTTCTAACTTTTTAAAAATCGCAAACTGGCCCATAAGGTGTACGTCAGGTGTCTTCGAGTTTCCGACACGAAACGTTTCCGAAACGCGGAAACGTTGAGAAATTCAAGTTTCCGCGCTACATAGTCTTCATCTTCTTCCTCGTGAAAACCCCAAAACATCTTCATCTTCTTCCCTACTCATATTCTTGCCATTTTTTTTCCAAATACAGAGAAAAAAACTACTCTCCTCTTTATTATCAGAATATACTTCTGTTAAAAAAAAATAGGGGTATTTGCACTCGGCTCCCCTGTGAAATGTCTAATTGGCAAAAAAACCCCTCGGATAAAAAAATTAGCAAATACCCCCCTATGAAAGGAAGTCAATGACAATAAGGACCCTACGAGTGAATCGTGGGATACACTCGCGGTTCATGCAGCTGGGCGTGCGTTTTAGGACATTTTAGGACAGGAAAAGACATAAAAACCCTTTGGTAGAGGAAAAAGACCCAGATTGATTCAATTATAAATAATCTAAAGTTATAGGACTAAATTGTAATTATCAAATTGTGGGCTGAAATCACTATTTTGGAAAAAATATCGTCTTCCCCAAAATCCAAATTTCTTCTTCGCCATTGAAATCACCACCACCAAATTCCCACCACCACCACCACCACCACCGGCAATCACCTCGTTATGCCGCCGCCTCCAAAATGAGAGAAGAGCATGTCTTCCCCAAATTTCTTCTTATACCCCATTGAAATCGCCACCACCACCAAACCCCCATCACCACCTCCGGCCATCACCTCTTCCCGCCAGACCCACCCCTTTCCTTTTACAACATGTCTCCGGCGGCGGGGAGTTTGTTCTCCGGCGCGAGTCGGTACTCGACGGAGACAACGACGGCGGGAAAGTACTCGGCGATGTCGTTGCAGAAGTTGTGGAAGATGACGGTGGAGGCGCTGAAGAGGACGAAGTCGCCGCCGTGTACCCCCTTCTTCAATTCTTCCCCCAGCGTCTTCAGTTCCTCCCCCCAACAATTCAGAATTTCAGCCCAGAATTAGGTGAGAAAATCGAAATTGAACACGATTCAGAGGGTAAGGAAGTCGAGGATGGGTTCCAGTGACCTTGTGTGCCGGCGATTTTCTTCGGGAGCAAACTCCACCTTAGAGGTTGCGAAAAATCCCGTTTTATTTTGAATTGGGTGGAGCTTTTGACAGAGATGAATTGGATCTCGATTGGGTTTGAGATTTGTCAGGCCAGAGAGATAATTTGTCAGGCGGCGGTGATGCCGAAGTTTTTCCGGGCTGGGAGGTGGGCGGCGGAGTGAAACGAAGAAGAAGATCTGAAAAAATCTTCAATTTTTATCCCTTATTGCAATTTTGGAAATTTTAAAATTTACAATTTGGTCCTATAAATTATAGTTATTTATAATTTGACCACTCATCAAAGAAATAATTTTTGCTTTATTTTTTATTAAGGACAATTCTGTCATTTCACGTAAGTCAACGAGCCAGTGCACACAAAGGGGCGGTGGGCTGACTAAAACACAACATAGGGAGTTATATGCTAATTTTTTTTTCCGGGGGGGGTTTTTGCTTCCGAGAAATAACACAGGGGGGTCTATGCAATTAACTCAAAAAAAATATATCCCACCCACATTACCACCACTGTCGCCGTCACCGCCACATATAGTTAGGAAAATTGGGTGGAAAGTTGGGGAAATGGCTTCCGGTTGGAAAAATTGCGTGTGATTTGGGTGTCAAAAAAATTATAGATAATTACAATTGGGTTCCTAAAATTTAGACTATTTTCATTTAAAGTTGAATTGTTAATGAAAAGAATAGAAGGGTCTTTATGTCTTTTTCCAGTAAAAAATCTCATCACCACTCGCACAAACCGCGGGTGAGACGCACGAACTCGAGCTATAGGGGGGAAATGCCTTTGACTAAAACTTATAGGGGGGTTGGCTGATATTTTTTATCATATGGACTTTTCTTGCAGTTCAAGATTACGCAGGGGTATTTTTTTTGCAAAAAACTATAAATATTTTTATCCAAAATGAAATAAAAATAAGTTTGATCAAAACGCCAGAAGCATATATCCCATAAAAAAGAGGAATTATACTAGGCATTTACGAGGTTTTTTTTTATTTACAGTAGTGGCGTAGACACTTCAAATAGAGTATGGTTTGGAAGGGCTAGTTGGACCCGAATACGCTGGCCCTTTGGGAATTCTTCAAGCTCTAGCAGATGGTACAAAACTGCTTTTCAAAGAGAATCTTCTTCCATCTAGAGGAGATACTCGTTTATTCAGTATCGGGCCATCCATAGCAGTCATATCCATTTCACTAAGTTATTCGGTAATTCCTTTTAGCTATCACTTTATTCTAGCCGATCTTAGTATTGGTTTTTTTTATGGATCGCCATTTCTAGTCTTGCTCCCGTTGGACTTCTTATCTCGGGATATGCATCAAATAACAAATATTCCTTTTTAGGTGAATTAAGGGCTGCTGCTCAATCAATTAGTTATGAAATACCATTAACTCTCTGTGTATTATTGTTGAGTGTAGATTTTACGCTTAATACGCTTACTTTACGTGGATCTTTTGTTTAGATTTAATTATATTTGTGCTTTAATTGATTGATTTTGTGTTTTATAGGTGAAAAACAAGAATTAGGTGTCCATGAAGGAAAATAGATCAAAAAGAAAGGAAAAAGTTGCAAATAAGGAAATAAATCAAATTGGAAGAAGGAATCTCGCCACAGCTTTGGCAGTGTCCACTATTTCAATCATATCTCTCTCATACGAACTCCAAATCAGCTGATTTTGGCGGCATTGGAAAGCTAATTTCAAGGGCTACAATTCTTATTTACACAACATTCCAAAATTCGGACTCCAACATGACGCAAATCGAAGAACAAGTCCTAATAGGGGAAAGTGGCGGAAATTGATTCCTATTAGGTTTCCACTACTTCCTTATCAAGAAAAGCCTATAAAAGCAACAAGTCTCTACACCATAAGCACGGAATTTTACACCACAAAACGCGAGGAACGAAGATCAACGAAGACTCAAGCATAGTTTTTCTTATTTTATTTATTTATTTATTTTATTTTCTTTATCATAAGAATCACGAGTAGCTAAGTCTTTATTTCTAGGATTTTATTTGGAACCCTATGTGGGATTTATGAACCCAATTCTATGATTTATGCAAGTTTTAATTCCGGATTATTTCTCCTACTTGTTTTATTAAGTGCATGAATTTGATCACCTTATGTGCTTTTATGTTATTGTTAATCGCATGAATCGGAAGATCGGGTTAATAATTAGAACTGTGGTAGAAGAGCCTTTGTGGTATTAACATAGGAATATAGTTAATCTCTTAGGTAGCCATTATTGAGATTTGTGCTTAATGTTGTGTTCTAGAATTAATTGCATAGGAATATAGTAATTGAATCTAGAGTATTAGAATCGTAATACACGCGGAAGCGGGTTATGATTATTTTAGCATCTCAGGTTAATAATCCGGGTTAATTGCTTGCATAATTGAAGGAATTGGGGGAGTAATAATCACATAGGGGGGAGAATAAAATCCTAGGGTTGTTTACTCTGATAAATATTCGTGTTTAATTTGCCTTCTTGCTTTGTCTTTTTAATTTTCTTTAATTTAGTTAATTCTCTCTAAAGTCGACTGTGTAGGGTGGGCTTGATAATAATTGGCAGAATTTAGCGTCTAGGATTAGATAATTAAATATTCTCTGTGTGATCGATATCCGGACTTAATTGTCCACTTTATTACTTGTACGATACGTGCACTTGCGTGTAGGTTTTCGGCCAACAATTATCAATATCTCTACGTGCGACTCGGTGAGACAGAAAATTTCCCCTATTTCATTCTAGCAAGAAAATGAAATAAGTTAAACTTTTTTTATTCATCGTTGGAATTGATGAATTAAACCAGATAGTTATATGAGTGAAATAAAATGGCGTATAAATTTGTTGTTAAAGGAATTCAATCTCATTTCCTATGTACAAGAATTAAGTCAGAGGATATATAAGCACTTTAGACTATTTATCCCAACATCAGTTGACAAGATTGGTTCATTAGTCATCATGGCTTGAAGCCGTTTCAAACGATCAATCATATGGGGTTCTTACTATATATTACCATAGATGTATTACCCTAATGCGAGATTCAAGCTTTTGGTTGAGATGGTCATTCAACATGGTATCAGAGCCAGGCCAAATGAAAAAGTCCTGAGTTCGAATCCCACAGCCACCCATTTCAAATATTTCAAGTGCAAAGCTTCAAATGTAATTCATCTGCACTTGAGGGGGCGTATTGGAGATATTAATATTAAATGATACATTTCACTAACAACTTAAGCTTTTGGTTGGGATGGTCATTCAACATAAAGCTATGGAGCGATGGGGATGGAAACTTTTCCGAGAAACGGCCAAGCGATGATATGTTCGGTGGAGATTTAATCTTACAGAATTGGGTTCAAAGCTCACTTAATAACGAGTCATCAAGCGATGATATGTTCAGCACTTGATGCTGTGTTTGTAGTTTGAGTATTTTTATGTAATATGAATCAACCATATATAGTAATAAAAACTCATAGTTGAGGGATAGATGTAATTATCCAAACAAGAGAGGGGTTTTCGTAAATTGACCATAAATCGGGGGTGGTTGTAATTTACCCTATATAGTATGGTGGAAACTCTTAATTCTAGTTGTGTACTATGGTTTTGGCCAAATACTTTTGCCTTGTTGAATTTATTAAAAAATAGTTCAAAATTATAATTGAAGGATTTGGAATCCATTTTAACATGAAATTCGTACAAACGAGCTGAATAAATTTTAATTTCTAATGATATTTTCGAAATCCATAGCTTCAAATCAGTCCATCCGAACACAACATAAAGAAAGGGAATAAGTATATTTCCGAGATTTACTCGTTGGTAGGCCACTGAAATATTTTTAGACATCGCATTCGACCTATTTTTCATTTCCGCGTTGACCGGTAGACCAAAAACACCCCAGTGGGGTGTTTTGAAATATTCAAAGACTTTGAGATTATAAAATTTTGTCAGCTAATACTTTTGTTGTTTATCAAACATGGACAACGCGCATTTTTCACTTTTTAAAAGGGATAACGCGGTTTGTTAAATAAGCTTCTCAGTATGATAATGGAAATAACCGATTAGTGCGTATTAAAAAAATCAGGATGCCCTGTGATTGGCACATGAAAAGAAAAAAGAAAAAAGAAAAAAAATGAGACAAAATTTGCCACTATATATAAATTAAGAAAACATCCCTGAACTTAGGCTAAATAACGAAAAACACCTCAACCTATTCGTAATTACCAAAAACTCTCTGAGGTTTGTTTCCGTCTTACACCAACCCCTTACAGTGTGACTTTTCATGGATTTTATTTTTAATTGTGGAGAATAGATTTTACACAATTTCAGATATTATCTTTTATTTCTCACCTATTTAACATAAAGTATAATAGACTGTACACATTTACTGTTAAAAAACTCGATCAACAGTTAATCAGAGGGGGATTTTGATTATTACGGATAGGTGGGGGTGTTTTTTGTTATTAAGCCTAAGTTCAGGGGGTTTTCATAATTTACCCTAAAATTTAATGGCTTCTAAAACTTCCACCAGTGTCAGTCATATTATACAATTAGCAGTTAGCACAAGTCTTTGTTGGCTGCTGCCTCAATTTGTCATAATTATTTCAGTCTCACTAAAAATATTCTGACTTTATATTATTAATTCTTAATTCTTTATAATTTTTATCTCTGTTTTCCCTATATAAATTTCAACCGAAACTACATATAAATCATAAACTCAAGACTTTTGTCTTTACATTCAAGACTTGGATAACTAACTCTCTTCTCTATTTGCAGCTATGGAAAAAACTTGCTATTACATTCTTGCATGTACATCAGTCCTACTCCAAATGTCGTGTTATTGTGTAGCCGTAAAAAATTCAACCACCCTCGCCACAGATCAATTTTCTCTGTTCGTTCTTAAATCACACGTCAATTTGGACCCTTATGGTATTATTACAAGCAATTGGACCAATTCGAGCTCTGTCTGTAGCTGGATTGGCGTCACCTGCGATTTGCGCAACCATCGAGTAACCGCACTGAATATTTCCCACATGAGTCTCTCGGGCACAATTCCACCACAAATAGAAAACCTTTCCTTCCTTGTTTCGCTCGATCTTAGTAGCAACCTTTTCAGTGGTGTTATTCCTCAACAACTGTCTCTTCTACACAGATTGAAGTTTATCTCCTTACAAAATAATAGCTTCACCGGTTTCATCCCGAGTTCCCTCTCTAATCTGACAAATCTACGAGTTGTTGATTTTTCTTCAAATTTTCTTCAAGGAAATATTCCACATTTGCTAGGGAGGCTTCACAATCTGCACACTTTATACATGGACTACAATCATCTCTCCGGTCATATACCGTCATCCGTATTTAACCTGTCGGCCTTGAAAGTTATATCTTTCCGAGAAAACGAATTGAGTGGCAGCATTCCAAGTGACATGTGTAGTAAACTTCCACTTCTTCAAGAAATTGACCTATATCTCAATAAGCTGAGTGGCGAACTTCCGTCAAATCTATCCGAATGTTCACAACTTCGATTTGTATCACTGTCTTACAACTTATTTAGTGGGCAGATACCCATAGAGATTGGCAAGCTAAAATTTATGCGGATGTTATATCTCGGGGGTAACAATTTAAAAGGTATGTATGTATCACGGTCATTTTTTTTTGTGTTTCGCATTTAAATTCAACATGGATATTTCAATGTCATCATGATTATATAATTATTCTTTTTACAATTTTTTGTGTGTGTTCAATATATAGGTGTTATCCCGTCCGAGATTGGCAATCTTCACAACCTCATTCTATTTGCCATTGAACAAAACCAGATCGCTGGCGAAATTCCATCAAGTCTAACTAAATGTTCACAACTTCGATTTGTATCACTGTCGAACAACTTACTTAGTGGTAAAATTTCTTCCGATTTTAAATCTCGCGAATAACAATATAAATGGTATAATAACCTCACATTCTTGTTGAACAAGGTTGATATAGTTTTGCTTTTCTCGTTTAAATACAATGTCATTATCATGACATTGTTTTTCTCTTTCTTCTTTAATTTCAAGCTCCATCACAATTTGATTCAAGAAAGTTGGAAACCTCAATATCACGATGATTATATATTTTCGTAAGAGCTATTTTTTTTTGGTGTTCCATATATAGGTGTTATCCCGTCCGAGATTGGGAATCTTCAGAACCTGAATGAATTTGAAATTGATCGAAACCAGATTAGTGGCACAATTCCCCTCAGTATCTTCAATATTTCTTCTCTCCAACTTTTACGACTACATCACAATCAACTGTATGGAAACCTTCCAAAATATATTGGGAATCTTACAAAGCTCAACGAATTGGATATCTCAGTCAACAATTTAACAGGTAAGACTAGCTTGCAATATTATTACTTTCTTTATAGTTGTAATGTTTAATTTTATTTTGCTTTATTTTAGGGTAAATTTGAGGTATGCTTAAATAATTTTAAGGTCCCTGTGGTATCGATAATTACGCTCATCCCCTGAAACATAGTTAGAAACACTAATGAATTAATGAAATGGATAAATTATTCCGAAAGTGTTCTAACGGGCTATTATTTTTAGCTAGTGGTGGAGACAACATAAAGTTAGGGGGTGACATGGCTCCCCCAACATTTCGTAAATCACCAATAGCTCTTTGTTGTCTCCAGACTCTCCACCACTTCCTGAAACTAATAGTCCATTAGAATTCTACCGGAATAACATATCCAATGCATTATCCCATTAGAGCTTCTAACTATGTTTTAGGGGGATGAGTGTGATTATCGATACCACAGGGACCTTAAAGTTATTTAAGCATACCTCTGGGGTGTGGATGTAATTTACCCTTTATTTTATCTTGACAGGTGGTTTACCGCGAGAAATTGGCAAAATTTACCAACTTAAAGTATTACAATTATACTACAACTCCTTCACTGGTTTTATTCCATTAGAGCTCTTTAACATGTCAAATCTTATAGATATTGATCTTTCAGGAAATAGTCTGTCAGGCGGTCTTCCAACTAATTTAGGTCACGGGTTACCCGTTCTTGAGACATTGTTTCTCCATACAAACTACCTCACTGGAACAATACCCAATTCCATCACTAATTGTTCTAAACTCAGATATCTCGAACTCGCTTTAAACGAGCTCACTGGCTTTGTACCTCATTTTTTGGGTAACCTAAGACACCTTGAATATATAACCCTAGCCGTTAACAATCTAAGGACCGAATCAACTTCTTCGGAATTGAGCTTCATAACTTCCTTGACAAATTGCAGATCATTAAGAGTGCTCGCAATTGGTGATAATCCTTTAGGTGGCATCCTTCCAGCTTCCATTGGGAATTTATCTACCTCGCTGCAACATTTATATGCCCACAATTGTGAAATTAAGGGAATCATTCCTACAGAAATCGGCAATTTAAGCAACCTCATGGCACTTTCTTTACACATAAACGAGTTGTCTGGTAACATTCCACTTACTTTCAACTATTTGCAGAAGCTTCAAGGATTATATTTACATAACAACAATGTGAGTGGTTCCATTCCAGAGGGTCTTTGTGATTTACACAGCTTGGTTGATTTATATTTAAGCCAAAATAAATTTTCCGGTCCAATACTTGAATGTTTAGGAAATATCACATCTTTAAGAAAACTCTTTCTAGATTCTAACATGCTGACTTCAACCATACCATCAAGCATGTGGCGCCTCACGGATTTGATGTATTTAGACTTGTCGTCAAATTCTTTGATTGGATTTCTACCTCCAGAAATAGGTAATTTAGTGAAAACAATTCGGATCAATCTATCAATGAACAGGTTTTCAGAGTCTATTCCAAACACAATCGGAAATTTAATATCTTTGAATGCTCTGTCTTTGGCACATAATCTACTGGAAGGTTCTATTCCCGATTCCGTGGGGAGAATGATCAGTTTGGTAAGTATAGACTTTTCTTACAATAGCCTCTTCGGCTCAATCCCAAAGTCTCTTGAAGCACTTCAATACCTTGACTACCTTAATGTCTCTTTCAATGCTCTGAGAGGGGAAATTCCGACAGGTGGTCCTTTTTTAAACTTCACTATCGATTCTTTTAAGGGGAATGATGCGTTATGTGGAATTCCAAGGTTCAATGTACCACTTTGCAACCATAATGTTTCCAAACATAGGTCAATGATGAAAAAGGTGCGCTTAGCTTTATTTATTGCTAGTGGGGTTGTTGCATTGATATCGCTTCTCTCTTTGGCCTTCGTTTTCGTAAGATACAGAAGAAAACATAAGGCAATCAATGTAATTGACGGGTTAGTTCCCACTATATCAGAAAGAATTTCGTATTACGAGCTCCTACAAACAACTGATTACTTCAGTGAGACGAATTTAATAGGCATGGGGAGTTTTGGTTCTGTGTACAAAGCTGTTCGAAGAGATGGGAAGATTTTTGCTGTCAAGGTCTTCAACTCGCTATCCGAAGCTTCTTCTAAGAGCTTCGGAGTCGAATGTGAAGTATTACGCAACATCCGTCACAGAAATCTTACCAAAGTCATTAGCAGTTGCTCAAATGAGGATTTCAAGGCACTGGTACTTGAATACATGCCAAATGGAAACCTCGACAAATGGCTATATTCCCACAACTATTGCTTGGATCTCATACAAAGATTGAACATAATGATCGATGTTGCATGTGCGTTGGAATATCTTCACCATGGCTATTCGATTCTCATTGTTCATTGCGATTTGAAGCCAAGCAATGTGTTGTTAGATGAAGAAATGGTTGCCCACGTGAGTGATTTCGGGATAGCAAAATTGATGGGTGAAGGTGAGAGCATTGTGCACACCAACACCCTAGCAACAATCGGTTACATTGCACCAGGTTAATTAATATTGTCACTTCAACCCATACAATTTTCTATATTATCAATTGGATTTCACTTTTGATTTACTGCATTATATGATATTTTGTTGTTTTATAGAGTATGGTCTGGGAGGGCTAGTTTCGACAAGGTGTGATGTTTATAGCTATGGAGTGATGGTGATGGAAACTTTTACGAGAAAAAGGCCGAGCGATGATATGTTCAATGGAGATTTGACCTTAAAGAATTGGGTTCAAAGCTCACTTAATAACGAGTCATCAAGTGAGGTTATAGATGCCAATTTATTGAATTCAGAAAATGAACAAGACTTTGAAAAAAACGTGCAATGTGTGTCTTCAATACTGGATTTGTCTTTGAAGTGTTGTGCGGAATCTTCTGGTGATAGAATAAACATGAAAGAAGTTATAACAGAGCTGCAGAAAATCAAAGGTCGATTTTCCCGCAGGGATTAGACCTGAAACAGAAGCATATGCCCAAGTACCACAGATGTTGTTTGTTTGGTAGTATATATTTTTTCTAATTTGAATAAGTTTTTTTTAATGTGAATCAATTATAGTATGATGGAAACTCTTCCGATTTTTAGTTATGTACTTAGGTTTTGGAAAAATACTTTTGCCTTGTTGAGTTCGGGTCCGTGTTCTCTAATAAAAACGAGACTAATTCGTTAGCCAAACCAGACAAAAATTAAGTCAAGTTTCTCAAATTCAAGGCAATTCAGACAGGTTTCTTCATTACTCAGGATTTGAGCTAGGTTCCAAATAATATGCATTGTAACCCACCTTGTCGTCGAGCTTTCCATCTGAGTCGTTGATTATACTAGACCTTTCCAACTTGGAAATCGACAGATGGAAAATTCAGTCAAGAAGGACAATACTAGAGATGTCAGCAAAGTATAACCATTACGTTACATATATGTTAGAGAAACATATCTGGGTTTGTGGTCAACAAAACAGTCCTCATTGGAGCATTTCTACAAACAAGTGGAACTCGTAATGAATCGTAAACCATAATTTTTATTTCTTTACAATGTTATCAATAATAATGTATTAAATAATTTACACATATTTATGAGACATTCAATGCAAATATTTATCATTATTCGATAGAATGAATAAAGAATAAAAAATCAAGATCCAATATAAATTCATGCGCGATGTCAATTGATGGCAGACACATCGAAGTAAATCAAATAAATATTGAGAAAAAAAAGGGATCACAATAAAACTCTCTTAAATCTATCTCCAACTTTAAAATATAATTAAATTTATAAAGTATAATAAAAAAAATTAGCAATTTTATTTGATCATGTTGAGGATTGGGCCCACAAATGAATTTTGTGATGTGGGCACGGACTTTTAATTCTGCCAGCCCAAACCAAGGAATTTGGGTCCAAGCAACTTAAGCCTTCTACCCAAGTATGATCCGATCTTGGCCGTCCATCTTGTGTGATTGATTTTTGATGTTCATTCGCTCTCCCTTACTCTCCTCCCTCTCAACACTAGCAGCTCATTCAGCTGCGCCGCTTCTCTCTCTTCTTGTCTCCTTCTCTCTATAGTACCATCGCCATCCTTGTTTTTTTCACAGAATTAGCATGCAAAACAGATTCAGACTCAGCATAACACATACATATTTTGCATTCTAACAACTTTAAACACATATCGATCACCTTTCATAATTCTTTCACAACCATGTCCCCAACTACCATGCAAACCACTACCCACTAACACAACAAAAGACAGCAAGTTACTACTCAAGTTAGGAACATTCCTAACATTTTTTAAGTAAAAGTTCAAAACCAGATTCAAAATTAAGGCAAAAAGTTCCAATTCCAGTTACATTTATACCGTTTCTATCAGCCATAGACATATCACCATTTTTCAATTTCACTTAAGATGAGAGTAATTGTTTATTAGGTGTCATATGGTGTGTGCATGCAGAATCAAAGATCCCATCATCATCACAGAGAGATGAAATCACTTAATTCACAAAGTCATGCACAAAATCACCAATCATGAACACATCACCAAGATTATCAGTTATAACATTAGCTTGTTCATTATTTTTTTCCTTTTTTAGGTTCAGGGCACTCATTTGCATAATGACCGGGCTTTCCACAGTTGTAATATTTTCTGCCTTTAACTTTGTTCCCACTCCACACATTGCCCTTTTTAGGTTTTTGAAGAGACTGATTTTGGTTGTTATTACGAAGAAGCCATGTTTTGACACTTGTTTTTAGGCTTTCATTTCACAAAGTTAACATCACCAAAAGATTTATTACCACTATTCGATTTTAAATCCAATTCTTTGCTTTTTAAACCATTAATCACAATGTCAAGAGTAATCGGATCTCTACCATACTTTAGAGCAGATTTTACATCACTATACGTATCAAGAATGGCATTTAAAAGAACAATTGGAGTATAATCATCAATGTTTTTATCTCCAGTCAATTTAATGTCATGAACAAGTTTGGTAAAAATATAATATCTATTTAATTAATGGATCGGATTGACGTGTCTCCCAGATTGGTTGTTACGTAAATATCAAGATATCTTGAAGTTGGAGATACGGAATAGTCGCAACTTAACGCATCTAGTTCCGTGCTTGGAAGGTGGAGGAATTGCTCTTAGGGAGTTAGCGATACTTGATTGTTCGAAATTTAGAGAATTACCAGTGCTCTCGAGAAATTGACTATATGCGATTGTCCAAATCTGAAGTCAATACCATATCCACATGAAACACATACTGACGATGATCAGTTATTGCTAGGCTTGAGTTCCCTTCGTGAAATGACAATTGAAGATTGCGACGGGCTGACCAATTTGCCGAGCGAAATGATAGAGTCGTGTGCGCAGTCCTTGGAGAGTTTGGCACTGGTAGGATTAATGAATTTAAGGATGAACATTGGGTATTGTTTCCAGAAAATGCCTCGTCTCTCTAAGTTGAGATTTCTTTTATGTTCCAACCGCTAATAACATTGTTGGTTCTTTTTCTCTTGGCACCCTCAGAGATTTGGAGATCAGTTGTTCAATTACAGTTGTTGATGCCATCTTGAAAGCATCAACCAAATCTCGTCGTAGATTACAATTGCGGGGGCATCATGGTGAATATCTAGCTACCGCGTCAGCTTCAACATCTCACTACTCTTTCTGAGCTACAGTTAACTGATTTTCGAGAGATATATAGAAGAATTGGCTGACTGGGTAATCGGGAACAACAACTTTTCTTCGATAGAGACAATAACGCTACTCGAATGCAACAAGTAAGGAAGCCATGCTACGTCTCACCAACTTAACAAAGTTAGTCATCCTCAATTGTCCGATGTTAGGCGTAAAACGTGGAGATGGTTCTGAGTGGCCCAAGATTTCCCATATCCCCCAACTCCATGTGCCTGTTCCATAAATATTGTAAGTATACGAATTATTGGATTTACCATTTTCTTTTATTTGATATCTCTTGTATAAAGAGAGTTTTACTCTTCATCCCTAATAGATGTTATCCAAACATGAACGCTTTCAACTGCACTTCACTAATCTCATTCTTTGCTTAGTTATTTAAAACTCTCAATTTTTTTAAATTGCATTTTGCATCCTGGAAATAACATAGATCGTGACTTGCTTGCACCCCAAAATTCTAAATTTGGCAAAGCGCACCCTCAAATTATTTATCTCTTGGCAACTTGCACCCCGTGTGTATTTCTCGCGAGATTTTCATTTGAATGAAGGGCAGAATTGTCTTAAAAATCTAATATTTATCTTTCTTCATCTAGGGTATATTAAAGCTTCTATTCTAATTTCATTTGCTACCACTTGCAGCAAAAGTCTTTTTTTTTTTTTTTAATTACAAGAAATTTTAGAAAAATATATCTTTATTTCCAAATCAACCAAAAAACATGTAACAATTTGTATTATACTTCATGCAAAAGAAACGAACACTAAAAAAAATTGAGAAACGCAAACTCCACTATGCCATAATAATATATATTTCAAGATGTGATTAAGAGTAGTGTTTGGTTGTTGTTATTGAGCCTCTTAGTCACCATTTTGCTGATTTAGAAAGCTGCGGCGAGGTCACCAGATCCGGCGGCGACTATGACCAATAAAGGGAAGAAACCTTATAATTAGTACGGAAAATTACGGCAACCCCCTGAGGTAAGGTCAAATTACGAGAAAAAAAAAAACCCTTCTAGTTTGCATAATTACAGCCATCCCTCACCTATGTGTTGTCTTACGAAAAAAAACCCTCCAGCTGGTAAATTTAGTGGTGTTCAAGGTAAAATCGTACCGAAATTGAGGTACGACAAAATTTCATACCGTTTATCGTACGGTTTGGTAAATAATCGAATTACCGAAATTTTATTAAACTACTTAAGAATTTGATTTTTTTTATTTTTTCTAATTAATTTTAGTTTAAATACTAATATTTTATATAAAATAATAAAAAACTGATTATCGAACCGAGTTACTGGACCGGTAATCGGCATGTACCGAATTTTCATTCGATTCGGTTCGGGTCGGTTTATCGACCGAATGAACACCCCTGTGTAAATTTGACCACATAAGTGTGGACATGTAAGACAGTACATAGTTGAGAGAGGTGATTGTAATCACACAAACAATAGGTTTTTTTTTTCGTAATTCGACCTTACCTCAAGAGTGGCTGTAATTTGTCCTATTTAGTATATGGATAAGTACTTTTTTCCATCCAATCATTGTACCAACCCAACTTTAAACAATTTAAATATTTTTTAAACTCCAATGAATGTTTTATTAAATTACTTTAATTTGTATTTTAAGCCTTTTTCTTTTTCTTTTTCTTTTTCTTTTTTGATAAATAAGACTAGTGCGAGCTAAAGTGATAAGGAGACATGAGATAAGATTGCTTTGTGGTTGGGTGATTTGGGTGATGGAAAATATCATGGGAGAGAATCAGATACTAGTCTTTACTTCTAGTGCTCTATAATTGAAGAAAAGCAATCGGCATGTGTTACTTTTGAAGCTAACCATGGTTAACTTTTTAGATTTGTGTATTGGCCTATCAAGATCAATATGATTTATTATTTCATAGTCAAAATTTAGTATTTTAAAGCATAGCCAAAATTGACAATTCAGCTCATTTACTTTGTGGGAAAATGGCAAAAAGGGAAATGACAAGGGACTTAAATGCACATTAGTTAACAAAAAATTAACAGTCTTTCAAATAAGTTCATCCCCATATCTTTAGTCTAAAATATCCTACATAATATATTTTTTTTTATCAATTTCATCCATTATACTCTAACTTCCTTAATATTACACATTGACCCCGGATTTAAACAAATATATCACATTAACCCCATTTTAATATTTTTTTGAAAAAAATATTTTTTTTTCAGAAAATAATTTTTTCTGAAATTATTTTTTCCGGCCAGATTCCGGCGTTGACCGGGCGGTTCTCCGGTGTTGAATTTTTTTTTCTTTTTTTTTTTGAATTTTTTTTTCTTAGAAAAAAATATTTTAATTAATATTACTGTCTTGGCTGCTAAATTACTGTCTCAGACAGTAATATTACTGTTTGGACAGTAATATTATGAATATTATTTTCCCGAACAGTAATATTACTAATAATACTGTCCCAAACAGTAATATTATTGCATGAGACAGTATACGTTCGGAGACAATAATATTACAGTCGAAAACAGCAAAAATGCAGGCCAAGACGATAAAATTAATTAATATTGTAATATTACTGTCTCAGACAGTTAAATTACTGCTGAAGACAGTAATTTAGCAGCCAAAAAAGTAATATTAATTAAAATATTTTTTTAAGAAAAAAAAAAGTAAATTAACAGTTAAATTACTGTCTCCGACAGTTAAATAACTGCTGGAGACAGTAATTTAGCAGCCAAGACAGTAATATTAATTAAAATATTTGTTTTAAGAAAAAAAAAATCAACTAACAGTTAAATTACTGTCTCCGACAGTTAAATAACTACTGCAAACAGTAATTTAGCAGCCAAGACAGTAGTAATATTAATTAAAATATTTTTTTTAAGAAAATAAAAAAGTAAATTAACAGTTGAATTACTGTCTCCGACAGTTAAATAACTGTTGGAGACAGTAATTTAGCAGCAAGGACAGTAATATTAATTAAAATATTTTTTTTAAGAAAAATGAAATTATAAAAAAGTTATTTAAAAAGAAGTGCCGGAGACCCGGCAGTCAACGGCGGTTGACCTACCGGAAAAAAATTCAGAAAAAAAAAAAAAAGTCAACGTGGTGACGGGTCAAAATTGAAATTAGGGTCAAAATTGGTTAATTGGTGAAATTGGGTTAAATTGGGGTGTAAATCATGAAATTGGAGTTGAATTAGGTTTCAAGGAATTGGGGGTAATTTTGGTATATATAAAAGGGTTTTCCTTATTTGCAAATAAGTTTGAATGAGCTGGAAATATTTGATTTACAAAAAAGTTGGATGTCCATTTTTTAATTAAGTCTCATTGTCATGGGCCTTTTTGAGATTAACCCTTACATTGTCCCATTAAATGATATTATTATGAGTTTATTGCATTCCTCGTGATATAAATATTAGCTAGAACTTCCTTATAATGCATTTTTTTAGCACACAACCCCTAAAAAGGGAGTACTTAGAGCAACTCCAATGGAGTTATTAAATGGGTTATCAAAATCATTAACTACCATTTTGATAATTCAAATTAGAAATTTTCCACTCCAATGGAGTTATCAAATGGGTTTCTATTTTGATATTTTAATTTTTGGGATGTAAAAATACATCCGGAAGAAATAATGCCAATTAGAAGTTACACAACTTAACTACCTAAATAGTCAATTAGAAACTGACATGTGTTAATTAAAATTTAAAATCACATTATTTATTTTTAATTATCAACTATTTGATATCTATGGTTGGAGCAAATAAATTTAATTAGGTATCAAACTAAAATATAAAATATCAAATAAATATTTGATAATTCATTTTGATGTTTGTGGGTTGGAGTTGCTTTAGCGGTAGTTTTTTTAAAGGATCTAATGTACTTCATCCCCTATACATTTTTCATTTTCGCACTTTTCCCCTTATAAATTAAAAAAAAAAAGGATAACCCCCTTCAAAATATTATTTTGGTTGCACTTTGCCCCAAAAGCCAATTTTTGTTGGGCACTGTGCAACAAAAATAACATTTTAAAGGGGCAACGTGCAGAAAAATAATGTTTTTAAGGGACAAGGTGGAACAAAAATAACATTTTAAAGGAACAACGTGCAACAAAAACACTCAATTACAGTGAATAATCCATCGAAATTTTGCTATCGAGACAATGTGCAACAAGAATAACATTTTGAATGTGGGAATTCACATTTCCAAATTTTGAGGGGGTAAAGTGCGAAAATTAGAAACTTATAGAGAGTGACGTGCAATTTGCCCTTTTCAAATCATTGAATCGTAGGGGGTTTTTTGCTAATAAAATAACATATGGAGCTTTCTTAACAAATTAGTGAAAATATAGGGTGCTGAATGCAATAACACTAAAAAATAATTGCCTGTTGAGTAAAAGAACCACAAATTATATTGATGGGAATCAGCATATGGCTGTACTTTTGGATTGAACCAAGAAAAGAATCTGATTTCCAAAACATCACGGAAGTTGTCACCATTTCCAATTTCCTCAACAACAACTCTCTCTCAAAAAAAAAAACTCTCTCTCTCTCTCAGAAAAAAAAAACTCTCTCAAAGAAAGAAAAAACTCTCTCTCTCTCTCTCTCAAAGAAAAAACTCTGTGTGTAAAACAAACTCACATTCCAACAAAACAATGGCGGCAGAAGCTGCGGTAGGAGCTGCAGTTCAAGTTTTACTTCAAAATCTGATCACACTTTCGGAGGAGCAAATAAGCCTCGTTCGAGATTTTAAGAAAGACCTGAAAAAGCTAAAAGAGTCTCTCTCTATGATTCAAGATCTCTTGGACGATGCGGAGAAGAAGCAAATCACCGAAAAAGCCGTCAAACGCTGGTTGAAGAAGCTTGAAGGTGTCGCCTTCGATGCCGACAATGTCTTGGATGAGCTTAACTATCGAAACCTCTCCAAGAAAATCCAGACGCAATACAAAATGAAGAAAAAGGCACGTGTGCGATGCTTCTTCCCGCAATGCGTTCCCAATGCACGTCGTCTAAAAATGGCACGTAAAATCAAGGATATCAATCAAAATTTGGAAGAGATCAACATGGAGGCAAACAAATATGGCCTTCAGAAGACCATTGCAGGTGCACATGCTCCGGTTACTGGATCATCTGCAGGCCGGGAAACTGATGCATTCAGTATCGATCCGATTTTTCTTGGAAGAGAAAATGACGTGTCTGCAATTGTGAAGACGATGACTACTCTTCCGAATGATCAAGTACTCTCTATCCTCTCCATTGTCGGGATGGGTGGACTCGGAAAGTCAACGGTGGCTAGACAAGTATTTGATCATGATGATATAAGGACACATTTCGATAAGCATTTATGGGTGCATGTTTCTGAAAAGTTCGATGCCGTGATTCTTTTCAACAAGATTCTTACATTGTTAACAGAGACAAACGTCGAACTTGGAAACAAACAAGCTCTTCTGGAAAAGATTCAGAAACATTTGGGAGGTAAAAAATTTCTACTTGTCCTAGACGATGTTTGGAATGAAAATCAGGAAATATGGGACGATTTTATTAATCCCTTGAGAGGAATTAGTTCCGGGACGGGAAATGGCATCATTGTTACTACGAGAAGTGAAATTGTTTCTTCCGCTGTGAGAACACTTCCTGTACATCGATTAAAAAACTTGCCGGAAGCTGAGTGTTGGTCCATAATCAGAGCAAAAGCCTTTAGAGAAGATAAAAATATTCCATCAGAATTTGAGACTGTTGGGGTATCTATTGCAAGAAGATGCCAAGGTTTGCCATTGGCGGCAAAAGTGGTGGGGGCATTGTTGCGTGATAAGAATATCGATGAGTGGATTTCAATTGAAAAGAATTGGCTCTCAAAGTCCGGAAGTGAAAATAATGTCTCAAATATATTGAAGTTGAGTTATGATCATTTGTCGTCGCCATCACTCAAGAAGTGTTTTGCGTACTGTTCGACATTTCCTAAAGGATTTAACTTGGAAAAGGAAAGGTTGGTTGAGCTTTGGATGGCAGAGGGATTTCTTGGAGGAAATGATGATATGGAGGTTGTGGGCAACAAATTCTTTAGTCATCTCCTACATAACTCATTGTTACAAGCTGTGAAGAAAGGTAAGTACGACAGGGAAACATACTATAACATGCATGATCTTGTTCATGATGTAGCATCATTTGTTTCAAATTCAAAGACGGATAATGTTTGGGACGAGGCGTACCCTGTTCGGTATATCACCCTACAATCTACTGATGTTGAAACAAGTCGTATCCTAAAAGAACAAGCAAGATATCTTCGTTCATTATATTTCCATGGTAATGTACGTGATATCATGTTGTCAGATTTCAAATGCCTGCATGCTCTAATTATCGTCGGAGATGGTGTTGAAAGCAATGATGAAGAGTTGCCAAGTTCACTCGGCGAGCTCATACATTTGAGATGTCTTGACATTTCAGGCACAAGGATTAAATGTTTGCCAGACTCTATTGGTGAACTCTATCACTTGCAGACATTTAGAGCATGTTATGCTTTGGAGAAGCTGCCAAAGACAACGAAACACTTGACTGGCTTAAGACATCTCCACATTCCTCCAATAAAATTACCTCCAGAGATAGGAAGATTAACTTCTCTTCGAACACTACCGTACTTTGGAGTCGGCGATGAAAATGGTTGTGGAATTGGTGAGCTTGGAAGCTTGAAGAATATCCAGGGGGAACTATTGATTCATAATCTTGAAAAGGTGCATAGCAAAGAAGAGGCCGAGAGTGCAAATTTATCAAAAAAGCAAGACATTGTCCACTTAACGCTTAATTGGAGTAATGAAAATAGAGAGGGTGAAAATTGTGATGAGAGTGTGTTGGAAGGTCTCCAACCCCATCCAAATCTAAGAAGTTTAATGATTGCTGGATTCAGAGGAAAACGTTTTCCGTCATGGTTTTCGAATTTGTTCGGGCTTAATAATTTGACGATGATAATGATTGCAGGGTGCAACGAATGTGAACGAGTCCCGACGCTAGGGCACTTGCCGAATCTCAAGTCTATTTTTTTAAGGGGTCTAGACAATGTGCAAACCATAGGTTTCTTATTCTACGGAATCGATGACAACTGTAGTAGCACATCAAGCAGCAGAGTTTCCAAGACGGTGTTTCCTGCACTTGTAAGGCTCGAGTTGCGGGGAATGCCAAAACTGACGGGATGGTTAGAAGCGGCATTGCCAAGTGCAGTAGAGAATCAAGAATTGGTGGTATTTCCTCGCCTCGAATTCTTGGGGGTCCATGATTGCGAGCAACTGATGAGTGCTCCAAGTCACTTCCCATGCCTTAAAGAATTGGTGATTTCTGACGTAGGCAGCGAATTACCTTTCGCAAGTATATGTGGGATCAAATTAAACTCGCTTACAGTGCTCCGAATCAATTCAATTGATAGATTGACGTGTCTCCCGGATTGGTTATTCAGCAACAATCAAAATCTTAGGGAGCTGGAGATATTGTATTGTAACAACTTAACGCGTCTAGTTCCGCGCTTGGAAGGTGCGGGAGTTTCTCTCAGGGATATGTTTATATCTAAATGTCCGAAATTGAGAGAATTACCAGATGGTCTACACAGCCTCAATGCTCTCGAGAAATTGACTGTAACTGATTGCCCGAATCTGGAAACAATACCTTATCCACATGAAATGATGGAGTCATCCCTCGAGACTTTGACACTGACGGGATTGACGAATTTAAGGAATATGGGAGCGGTGATTGAGGGGTATTGTTTGAACAAAATGCCTCGTCTATCGTCACTAACTCTTGATGTTCCGATGATGAATATGATCACCACTAATTCATCTTCATTCTCGGAGATTAAAGCCGGTTCTTCTTCCGGTCATGGCAGTAGTTTGCGGCATTTAAGCATCGGTAGTACAAGATGTGATGAGTACTCAAATTCATTCGTTGATGCCATTTTGAAAGCATCGGCCAAATCTCTTAATACCTTGTCGTTGAAAGGGCATAATTGTGACGACCAAAGTAGTGGTTATCTACCGAGTCAGATTCAAAATCTCACTGCTCTTTCTAGGCTGTTCTTACATGATTTAGGAAATATGCAAGAATTTCCTGAATGGTTTGGGAACAACAGCAGCTTTTCGTCATCTCTACAGCTGTTGCATATAAACAACTGCAAGAAGTTGCGACATTTGCCGTCAAAGGAAGCGATGCTACGCCTCACCAAATTAAGTGAATTAGATATCGGTCGTTGTCCACTATTAAATATGAAGAAAATACGAGAAAGAGATGATGATGAAAATGATGATTCAGAGTGGCCTAAGATTTCCCATATCCCCAAAGTCTATGTGGATAGGAATCAAATTCCAACTCATGGTCAGTAAATGTAAGTATACTTATTACTGTTTTATTATGTTGGATTTACATATATTTCATAACAGATTATGCATGCCAAACTATATGTGTATGTCTGCTGATTAATTCTTTTTCTTGTTTCTTTCGTACGTTGTCCATACAAGTTTTTTTCCGTGTTTCTTTTGTTTATCGCATCTCAAAATCTGTGAGTTAACTTCAATAGGTAGCTAAAGGCATACAACACAAATAAGGTCGAGACGAGCAGCGAAAGCCACCCATTTGTTGAAGATGATTGATTTATTTGTGTATCTATGTTGAACTTAAGAGGTTAATTTACTTTGATACTTCAAGTTTGTAACAATCTAATTATTAGCTCCATAATGTAGTGAAGAAATAATAAACGATAAAGGATATTTTAGTCATTTTCTATATCTTTTACAATTATCGATGCATTTTTTACACTCCGTAAAATCTAGATGCAGCATCAAACTAGCAAGTGATAACATGACATACATGCAACGTCAAGACAAGGTAGCCCGTTGGTAAGCACATTGCACCTAGGAGTATTTGGTCATGAGTTCGAGACACCGAGAGGGGAATTGGGAACCACTAACTATCCTCCTGTAAACGGACAAATAACACGTTTGCAGTATAGAAAAGAGTTAGCTTCGAGATGAAACTATATTTACTAAAAAAAAAAAAAAAAGAGAGAGAGAGAGTAGGTATATAATTATAATTCTGTTACAATGAGTAAACTGTATTGCACATATTTTACACAGAAGAGCACCACCACTCAAAAGGGTGCATATATAAATATACATACATACATTATGGGATTTTCGAAGAGCTGCAATAATTAGACAGGTGATTACAGACAGCTTTTAGAGGAACGTTATCATACACTACTACGTACGTACACAAGAAACAAAACTGTGAGCAACTTTCCTGAATCGAGCATCCTGTTGGTGATTTGCAATAATACCAGCCAGGTTATCTATTTTCTTGAACGGCAAGTGGAGATGGTGCGATAGTTTCGAACTCACTAGTAGAGGTCTTCGACTGAATATACGAACGAGCCACATCTAACATTATATCCACCTCTTTCTTATACTGCAAAGTTCCATCAATTTATATTATTATTATTATTAAGAAATTAGTTTTCCGGATTTTTGTTGTCACCAAATGGAAAAGAACACGATGGCATTTTTGCAATTTCATTGTTAAAAAATATAACAATAATAAACAGACAGTGAGAGATACCTCATTGATGGCACCGGATCGAATCTTGGATTGCATCACACACCATTTCTTGAAATGTGCACCTGAAAACGTAAGAAATTTCACAATTGCACTCCTCTAATATTTTTACTAATTTAAAGATTTCATTGCATCACATCTCATTTCTATAATGTAATCGTGTTCATTAATTTCAAATTTTTAAAAAAAAAAAAGCCAGAAATAAAATGCATGGTGTACCGACAAAACAACTAGCTAGGGGTAAATTATCAAGTAGGGGTCTACGCCATATTTGCATGGTCAAATTCAGCATTGCCAGCATATTAACATGTACAATTAGCCGTACCACTCAACGCTCCAACGAATTAAAGTAACCAAATAAAAAGCATCAATGCTTGAATCAAGTTCAAAAACAAAAACAGAAATATGTAAGCACTAGTTGATACTCACCAACTTTAATATTCAAGATGCAAGAAGACTCGGAGTTCGACTCGAGCGACCATCTACCGTGGATCTGGTTCACAAAGATGAATAACAAAAATGAAGTTAAAAAAGAACAAGGGATAAACAAATGAATTGATCGTGTTATTACTTATTTATGTCACTGCTTATTTTTTAAGACATGAATATTTATAGATTTTTTTTTTTTTTTTGTTGAGTTAATGTATTAAGATCACACATATGAAAATGAAAAACTAAAAAGTGATGGCACTTACCTCAAAATACGATCCAAATGGAACATCATGCGCCTGTTGTACAGTCTCAAACACCTAAACACGTAACCGAATTATAATCATATCTATGTCTTCAAATCAAACAAATCACAAAACGATTGATATCATTATAGAGTTGGGTCCCACCACTATTTTTTTATCTGCTGATAAAACAACATGTTGCCACTCTGTCATAGCTGTATCGGGCGGGCACATTGGACTGTTGCACAAGGATCTAAATGTAATTTCTCTCACTTGTCCATCATATTCATCAGCGGCATGCCACTGACCGATCTGAAGTTAGCATAACAGGAAGGGTCATTTGACTAATACAGACAATTTTGTCATCGAACAAGCAATTCTGGGCAAAAGCGTTACTTACGACGAGGTTCGAATCCTTTCTGATGTTGCGATACTCATTTAGGAAGGACGAACCATCATCCCATAAAAATTTAAAGAATTGCTCCGCCATGCAGGGAAATGTATCCTGCAAGTTAATTTTGGGAAATAAAAAATGTAGAATTAAGTACGATCCCAAATCAATCAGATGCTATAAATTTCAGAAAAGAGGGGCATGCATCCCTACATTATAAATTTCAGAAAGCACTTCCTCCTTGATGAACGGTTGAAACTTTTCAGTCTTGACCACACACTCCTCAGAAATCTTAGATTGCCTTCTGCTGCCTCTGATAGAGCTGCTATGTGCACGCAATGCAGACTGTTCTTTCTCCTGTTTTGTAACAAAATATAAACATACAGTTACGACAAAACTACACAGACAATTCAAGATGAGGGCTATAAGGCCTAAGGCCACTTGTTTCACTACTTCCCATTTATTCAAGGCAAACATCCTACATAAGATAATAGTAGCATAAAAAGATTTAACCGAAGCAGAAATCGGACCTTCTTCTCTGCTTCTAGCATGTCGTGGTAGTTCTTCGTTGCACGCTGTAAACCTCTCAGTGCATGATTCCTATTCCAGAAAGATGCAAATTTGTATCTGACTCTACCTGAAAAACAAATGTGGGTACAATTGAGTATAAACAGACCTCATCTTCCATATAGTATGTAGAATAACTCGCCGCACAACACAACTAAATATTAATGTTGGTAGTATATATGATCCGCAATACAAGATTTAAACAGTTTTACCATGATATTAGTCTCTCTTTCACAGGCTGAAACAACATTAATAACCCAGTCGCAACTAGGACGGGAAAACCCACAGAATCTCAACTAATCATTCCTAGTTAGGAGTCTTTTCCGATCTGTATAAAACAGAGTGGGTTCATTCAATATTGTAACTCTAACCCCATCTAACGGGGCCAACTGTGTCTGGTTGGCTATTCTGTATTAAAAATTGCCTGCCTATAATGTCTGAGTGCATCCTGTCCTTTTTCTACTTTTCTATTCTAACAGGGAAATCTAGTTAACTGTCC
Source organism: Erythranthe guttata (assembly GCF_000504015.1). Next base: position 187,854 of record NW_012193028.1, on the reverse strand, counting down.
CTAGATATCCACAACAATTACCAAAAGTGACACGCATATTTTTTGTGTAGATAAAACTTCCTCAAAAGAAATAACTTCATTTGCTACGAGTCCATTGAAGCATGTCTATCTTACACTGACCAATCTGAAGAAAAGCAAGAAACTTGAAGAATTCATTGGCTATGTCGGTTTGCTACGATCGATTTTTATCGATTCGACATCACTTAAGGCCTTGAAAACACGTTTTTCCATTTGACTAGTCTAGCATTTCTTGTCGACATCACTTAAGGCCTTGAAAACACGTTTTTCCATTTGACTAGTCTAGCATTTCTTGAAATTTCAGATCTGTTTCAGGCGTAGAGACGATTCAGATCCTCCAAAGAATTTTCCATCGATATTTAGTGTTTTAAGTTCACATGATTAGTCACTCTCTATCAAATAAGAGACATCATAACTAATGAAACCAGCTCTTAAATGAACAAAAGGGAATAGCAATCACTAACCATCAGGATTTCCTAAAGGAGGCACACCATGCCCTCCAGCACCCATCCGAAGAATTATTGTAATAGCTGGATTTATGAAAGCATGTTGGCTCCTCCTTATCTGAAACAGAAAATCAACTAAATGGATTAAGGTATATCATACTACCAATAAATTGAACCGGCGTAGAAAAGGATGGAGCAAAAGGAAAAAAACGAACGGGGCATTGTACCTCATCTATGTCTCCAAAAGGTATAATTACCTACAAAATGCAAATGCAAACATAATCGATCAGCAGAACCTAGAAATATCAATTGATACTGATATTAATACTAATATCAATACAAATACTGATACTAATACTAATACTCATATTGATATTAATATGAATACTAATAATAATATTCATACTAATACTAACCTTCATTTGTTTTGAGAAAACATTCGAATGAAAGCAAATATGCCATGCTGATACGTACATCCGACCATGATACAAAAATGATCTCTCTAGTGCACAAGAATAGCTATGTTCAACAACCTGAAGAACAATGTTACTAATATTAACAACTAAATTTAACTGAAAATCATCAGAATATAACTAAGAATTTTAAACTGCCAAAAATTTAAAGAAAAAAAGAATGCAATCTAAAGAAAGTCTTGAATCTAATCATGTCCGAAATAACTAGGGTATATGCCTCATCTGGGAGAAGATTAAAAATAGTTTGCAGTGGCCCAGGTTTCTGATGAACAACTGTAGGTCCTTGTTTATCCAAAGTCCTTCTTCGAGTGGTAGCACCAGCATAGCCCTTCAAACCCCTATCGACAAATAGATTAAACAAGTTTAAATACTCTACTGGAAGTACAACACTGTTAGGGAAAAGATTTTTTACACATAGTAAATGTATAAATTAGCATCATTTTTATAAACAGTGCAAGAAAAAACTAAATACGTTCCAACAGTTCTGACAGAAGAAAAATATAATTGCGCAAAAGTAGTTTACATGCATGCATAATAATCATTCACCACATCGCTTATGTCATCATCAACTAGACAGCCACCAGTATTTCAACTACAAAATAACTCTCTAGTCTTGAAATGAAATAACAAATAAGCCTATCTGCAATCTTTGCTATCACCAAAGGTAAAATATTTCAATGCTTTCCCACGCCAAATACTTAGTATATTTCAGGCTAGCAAATGACTCGTTCTCTTGATGAACCACAACACAGAAACCTATATGATATAACAGTCTAGTGAATCCATAACGATGTCAATGAAACAGGTAATGTCATCAAACCTTTATGAGGAAGGAATTTTTTTAATCATAAAACGCTACCTGGGAGAATTCATTTGGTGTTTGAGCGTCTTAATATGAAGACAGACCTGATAAACATACCAAAAAGAGATTTCCGACATCAGCAAGATACAACCCTAGAAAACGAAACACACTAAACTTGCAAAAGAGGACGTTATAAAATCTCCAAAAAGTCGTGACCATAACAATTTATTACCTGCCCCGATGGACTGTCCAAAGTATACCACACAGCACCGGTTTGACCTTCATCTGCGACAGGAATGGTCACCGCACCGAGAACTGCACTTTTCCAAATTATATCCCAATCATAAATTGTGACAATAATCTGCCCATAATACATTAAGATAAAAGAATTAGCTCTAGAAAAAGTAACCAGAAAGTTATTGTATTTGAAAAATATTCCAATAGAAGATGTAAGGCATTCCAGCACACAATGAGTTCAATAACCAGAAGCATATATCCCATACAAAAGAGGAATTATACTAGGCATTTACGAGTTTTTTTATTCGCAGTAGTGGTGTAGACACTTCAAATGGTGCTTAATAGCAAACAAAAAACAATTATGACGTTATTTAATAATATAAATAGCTGTAGCACACCATGTAGGTGCGATTGAGATTATGCTAACTATAGAAAAACAACTTTTAGAAATTATATGAGAAATGTACGTAAACTAAAACGGAGTAAGAGAAATAAAGACAAAGATGTTGGAGAGAGAAAGGAGAAATGATGTGGAAGTAAATAAATAGATAAGACCAATAAAACCGGAAATAGATCATTTCAATTTAATTTGAATATAGACATAACATCGAAAATCTATTTCTCATGGAATTTACCAACAATTAGGCTTCCACGTAAAACACACTACCTCCACAGGAAGCTCGTCAACAGAAAAATTGAACTCCTCCCCCCACATGGGATTTCTTGAGCCAGGAACCATAGAACTGCAAGTACATAAACTCAAATCTTAACATATGTGTGTGTGTGTGTCTATATATATATATATATATATATATATATATATATATATATATATATATATATATATATATATATATATATATATATATATATATATATATATATATATATACATACATTGCTAAGGAAATGGCACCAGAAAGACTGACTAAAAAACTGAAATTCTTCTATCTTTATACACGTGTTAAAGAGTTATTTGTAACTGCCAAGAAGAATGTAGTATGCCTATTAAAAAACTATTTGTTGGTTTAGGACATTAGAGGTGTCAAATGAGATGCCAATCACCTGAAGCGCTTTTCTGAACCACAAGTGATAATTGCATAAGGGTCTGATGTCCCATTCAAATTCGCCCCAATAAGATTCTTTGCTGCTAACAGCTCCACCTAACAGGAAGATGGCATAGTAAAGTTCAACTTACAGTTTAATCCAAAAGGAAACGACGCACCAGCAAATATATCTACTCATTTAAGAAAACACCTGCCGGAAAACATTTAAAGTTACCTTAATCAAATATGCAGAATTAGTTTGAGGATCTCCTTTAAACTGGCCCATCTACAAAAGAAAAGCACAACTGCATGTCAAGCAAGTGGGAAATTACTCCAAGAACACAAATAAATCAACTACGCAACACGGAGTAGTAATTTGATCACTATGTACACAATAACCAAATCTGCAAGCAAGAAACTCCCATGACAACGAATTTGGTATTAGATGCCTTAGTGAAGAAATATTCTGAGAACACCATCGTTGACAGATATTTTTCGAGTCAAATACACCACGAACATTAGGTTCTATTTAGTGTTAATTATCTAATAATTATTAGGTTTCACTAATCACCTACACCATATCTAACTGCTAAAAATACATAAAGAATGACAGAGTCGTAAAATTACTAGAACCTACTGACACGCTTCTCAAAAGCCACCAAGTAGATAAAACTCACTACTACAGCAACAACTGTTGGCATATTTCTCGAAGACCTCTTAATCTATGCACTCTTTATCCTAAGGAAATGGAATGAAGTACTAGGCACTATATCTTAAATATTTTCCGACAAGTATTTTCGTATTCTTTAAGCTTCTTTCTCCAACAGCAGAACAAACTTTTGATCTACTACTTCTTTTTTCTTGCTCGACATCTAAAATTATCTACCAATTGATAGTGTCCAAAAAAAATCACCATCAAAGCACCAAATGCCAATCCAATTGGGTAGCAAATTACGTAATGACCTTGTCATCGCCATCAATCGTATTAAACGAGAAGCAATTTACATAAACTCAACTGACGATTCTCTGAACCTCTACAGACAATCCAATGAATCGTGATATATATAAACCCCCAAATAAAACAAAAAAAATTGGTAATATAGGAGCAGAATTTCCGATTAATGCGCAGTTCAACTTACCAATTAGCTTTCACATCACAGCTAAGTAATTACCCTCCATTAACTCTACTTATAAAGTTTTTCCAACGGAAGGAAAAAAAAAAATCCGACACCAGATAAACTGAAATTCCGGTACTAGAAATACAGAAACCCCAAAAAACTGATCAATCAAAACAAAGTGCAGATTCAATTTTGGCGGTAAAAAAAATTAGGGAAATGACCTTGTACTTGTCGTCAATCGCATCCCCATCGGCGGCGGAACCATCGGCGAACGCCCGATCATCGCGGAAGCCACATCCATCGCCGTCGAGAGTGAAGAACCAGTACGACACCACCATGAACACCGCCGCCGCCAGCGTGACTTGCACCTCCCACCACGACGGCACTAGAAACTCCATCGCCGTATCTACCACCATCTTTCCTCCCATAATTTTTAATTTTTCTCCAATTTATCAAACCTTACAGAAAGTTTTATCAAACAACGGAGCGAACAGGAAATTCCAAAGCCTATGAAAACAAAAATCAACGCGCAGTTACACTCTCAGTGTGTGTGCTTGCGTGCATGATACACAGAGACACAGGTTTTTGTATATATATATATATATGTAGAGAGAGAGAGAGGTAGAGAGAGAAACAGTCAAAAGAGAGAAGGGAGAAAACGAGGCAGGAAAGTACAGTGCGGTTCAATTTCTTGGAAAATTAAGCGTAGAATTAAATATGATTAATTTAAGTTATTCTGTGAAATGACGAAATTGACCCTGTGGGGAGCGGGTTAGTGGAGTGGGTGGAGAGTAATAAAGGAGAAAAAGGAGGGCTTTATTGATAGAAAGTGGAAATGAATAAATTATTTATTTGTCTTTTGAAGAATAAAATAGTTGAGAGAGCGACGTATTGAGAATGGGACAATATAACAGAAAAAAGCTGTGTGTGGGGGACTAAGTCGCTAAATAGAAGCGCGAGTACGATGAAATTGAAAACGATGATCTATTTTCTAGAGTATTAAATATTGTTTTTTTTTATTTAATTAGAATTGGTTTTATCTAACATATAAAAAAATTGATATATAAAATTAATATTTGTTGCTTAATTTAAATGTTTTTTTTTCAATTATCTTGTTTTTAAATCTCAATTGTAAAAGCCAAAAGGTTGTGGAAACATAAATTGGGAATTTTTCAAATGCAATTATTCCAAACATTTATGTATTTAAAAATACATTCCAATTCCAAAAGGCCCGAAAATTTCAGAATTTTGGAAAAAAAATCGGAAATAACATACTAAGCGGAATTTTACTAAAAATTTTATATTTTTCCAAAAATAAGAACATCAACACCGATAAAGGTAAAACTAATTACTACTAAATTTCATTTCAAAAAAATAAAATAATAAAATATAGGGCATATTACAAATAAGCCCATCAGTGGGAACTTATTCATAAAGAGATCCAGACAATATTCTCCTTTACCAATAAGTCCACACATGGTCCAGATTTATGTAAAGGACTAAAATAACCCCTCTTACTTTTATATTCTCCAATTTCATCCTTAACTTAATTTAACTTCAATTTGACCCCAAATTTCACAAATAATTCAATTTTGACCCAAAACTTTTTTTTTTCACAAAAATTTTTTTTTCAAAAACTTTTTTTTTCCGCCGGATTCCGGCGTTGACCGGCGGTCAACGCCGGTCTCCGGCGTTGACTTTTTTTTTTTTTTTTTTTTTTCTTCCGGATTTTTTTTTTCCGGATTCCGGCGTTGACCGGCGGTCAACGCCGGTCTCCGGCGTTGACTTTTAATTTTTTTTTTTTTTTTTTTTTTTTTTTTTTTCTCTTCCGGATTTTTTTTCCGGATTCCGGCGTTGACCGGCGGTAAACACCGGTCTCCGGCGTTGACTTTTTTTTATTTTTTTTATTTTATTTTTTTTTTAATTTTTTTTTCTGTAACTTTTTTTTCCGTTTAAACAACAATATTGCTTTGAATGACAGTAATATTAACTATATTACTGTTAAACACAGTAAAAATAACTAAACTATAGTTTAACATAGTGATATTGCTATATTAATCTCTAGCACATTAATATTAACACAACAAAATTCATTATTATTGTATAATAAAGTAATATTACTATGTTGTCCGTTCAACAAATGTAAACAAAATAAAAAAAACCAAAAGAATTAATATTACTGTGAGTGACAGTAATATTACTATAGCAACAGTAATATTACTATAGCAACAGTAATATTACAATAGTAGACAGTAATATTATTACGTTACTCCGTGAATAACTCAAACAAACAAAATATCCAAACAAAAGAATAATATTGATGTGGTTGACAGGAATATGACTATAACAAACAGTAATATTACCGTCAACCACAGTAATATTATTGTGTTTACAGTAATATTACAATAATAGACAGTAATATTAATACAAACACCACAAAAAAATAATAATATTGATGTTGTTGACAGTAATATTATTGTGTTTACAGTTATTTTACTGTCAACGACAGTAATATAATTACGTTGACTTGTCAACAAATCAAAAAAAAATAAAAAAAAATAATAATAAATAAAAAAATATAATATTGCATTAATTTACTGTCAACGGCAACACAATTACATAAATATAATGTCAACGGCAGTACAATTACGTTAATTAACTATCATTGACAGTATAATTACGTTAATTTACTGTCAGTGACAGCACAATTACGGTCAACGTTTAGCGGCGGACGTGGAAAAACAAAACAAACCAAACAAAACAAAACAAAAAACTTAAAAAAACACTAAAAAAAGAGATCGCCGGAAACCGGCGAAAAAATCCGGAAGAAAAGAAAAGAAAAAAAAAAAGAAAAAAGCAAAAAAAAAAAAAAAAAAAAAAAAAAGTCAACGCCGGAGACCGGCGTTGACCGCCGGTCAACGCTGGAAACCGGCGAAAAAATCCGGAAGAAAGAAAAAAAAAAAAAAAAAAAAAAATTTAAAAAAGTCAACGCCGGAGACCGGCGTTGACCGCCGGTCAACGCCGGAATCCGGCGGCAAAAAAAAAGTTTTTGAAAAAAAAAATTTTTGGGTCAAAATTTAATAATTTGTGAAATTTGGGGTCAAATTGAGATTAAATTAAGTTAAGGATGAAATTGGAGCATATTAAATTATACTCCAAAAAAAAGTCAAAATTGAATTTTTGTGGTCAAAATTGAACTTTTATGGACAAAATTGATTAGTTTGGATTACAATTAAGAATTGGGTATAAATGGTTGAGGGTAATATTGGGATATACATGAATGTTTCCTTTAGTTATAATAAATATTAAAGGGATGGGCTTATTGGTAAAAGAGATATTTCCCCTAAACCTAGAATAATAAACATGCTTGGTTGGGGACTTTTGCATAAAAATCCCTAAAATATATTATAATATCCAATAAAACTTCTGATAACAATTCAATATGTCAAAATCCTAAACAAAACTTAAATCAAATTACTGTTTTACAAAATAAATAAAAAAACATAAATTAAATATTAGGTGTATATTTTGGAATTAATTTCGGAAATTAAATCGGGTCGGAAAAATTCTATTTTTTTTATATAATTCCAATTCAAATCTAAAACAAGAACAAATTCGGACATTAGAATTTTGGAAGTCGAAATGAAAAAAATTATTCCAAAATCGGAACTTTTCGAATCGGAGCGGGCTAAAATTGAAATTTACATTCCAACTTGCACGCGGATTCATGGTGATATCATATACAACATGAGGTGACACATTCATTAATTATAATTTATAGAAATTTAATAATTCATATAGTACTACAAAAATATAAGAGAGTTTAAATTCACTTGCCGACCTACAATAAGTCAATAACAGAACAATGAAGACATTTATGTGACAGCGTAGGATATTATAGTTTTGAAAATTGTAGCATATCTTTAAGCTTAATGTGCTTTAAATGGGCCTTTTCAATTGGGCTCTTCATAAAAAACAAGTGTAAATTACAATCACCCCTGAAATAAGATTAAATTACGAAAAAAATCATTATAATTGGGTAATGACAATTACTCTTATCAACTATGAATTTTCCTACATGCCCACTCTTATGGTGTCAAACTTAACATAATTTTCTAGATTCCGTGGAATGTTCTCTAGTTTGTACTCGTTTTTGTGCAAAAATGTAGTTTCTGATAAATACAAGCCAAAAAATGCATCTTATGATCATCTTACTACGAAATGTGGAGTTTGAATGGTATCAAACGGCTACAAACTGGAGAATATTCCACATAATGTAGAAGATTTCACTAAATTTGATACCGCAAGAATAGACGTGTGAGAAAATTTATAGTTGAGGGGTGATTATAATTACCCAAACAAGAGGGGGTTTTCGTAATTTGATCATACCTTACGAGTCTGAAATTTACCCTAAAGGCAATTCATTTAAATCATATGGCCTAAATCCACTTAGACAATACATTAGAGGATTGCAATTTGTCAACAAAATTGATTTAATTGTAATTTGGGTCAACATTGATAAGCAATAATGGCAATAGTTGAATAAGAGGTCTCATTACCGTTGGGCTACTCTCACCTAAAACTTTACTACAATATGGGGGTGCATTCATCGTTATTAAGAAGAAGAAATTAATTTATCCATTACCAATTTTGTTTAAAGAAATTTGTTGAGCATTTAGGCACCCATGTACACTATATTTCATGGTGTGAGGTTTCATTTGTCAATATTAATTAAATCGGTCCCGTAAAGGATGCCTAGCGGTTAGAACAAGTAATTTTGTGTCAATTGACCCAAATTCGAATTCATTTGTCAACAGTCGCTAGATCGAGGTTGTTGCACATGGTTAACCTAATGCAGTGTATGTCTCTCGTATAATTTGCAAGCTATTATACGAAAATGAAAATTTACTTAGTGCACATATACGGTTCGCCGTACGTTTCTTGTTACCAAAAAAAATATTTAATTAAATGGCCGAATCCTACCTTATATTTAGTTATTGCAATAACTTCACTTTTTTATACTAAAAGCCCTTTTCTTTACTCTAAAATAACCTTTCTTTGAAAACTTGTGTTGGATCCTTTTTTATCGAACTATACCATTGAATCACATAAAATTATAACTTCTTCTTATCTTGAATGATTCAGTTTGTGTAACAAGAGGGCTCAACATTTAACGACTCGAGTACGATCCCTAATGCAAACATTTTCTAGATCGAGCTCACCGCACAACGCTTTTCTAACGGGTTAAGAGGTCCAAAGGCGAGACTAGAAAACAAACCAGTCAAAAGACTCAATGCATGTGTTTTGGTCTTTCGGTCTCCCAATGATTTGAATACAAAGACGGAAAAGTAAGACGGTCTCCCTACTTGGTACATTCACCGTCATAGTCAAAGGTGGTCGTGCCGCTGGAAACAAATGTACGAATAGTAAATGACAGTGGTACGATGAAAAAATAGATCTGATACACCAAAAAGCAGATCACGATTAAGAAATAAGGCCGGATAGCCTTTTACTTCTTAAGTGAACGGACATGATCAAAAGATGGATTCAGACGGTTCATATCACAATTCGAGAGAGTTCTATAAATCAGACGGGCTAAGTGTGCAACTAGGCCATTTTTTTTTCAGTTCGCGGGCCGCTCAAAATGGAAATGGTTAATGAGTTGAATGATATTAATTCATTTAGGCCCAAAATCCAACATGTGTTTATCTTTAGATAATTCATTTTTCTCTTCTTTAAAGTGTAAATTCCACTTTCATATCTTATACTTTGACTCGATATTACTTTACCTACTTCTACTTTCGATTACATCGATTTGCCCTTGTACTTGAAAAATTGTCTCAATGGGTCCCTCATTGTTAGTTGTCTGATATTTGACCTTAACGCCGTCTGATCTAAGTTCTGCAATTACAAAAAACAACACCTCTCCTAGTTTAAATAATTATTAAAAAAAATAATAATAATAAAATAATAAAAAATGCAAGACAACGAGAAAACGTAGTCCACGACGCCAACCACAATTTATTTTTAATTTTTGTCATAATTATTTAAATTGGGAGGGGTGGTTTTTTTTTTGTAATTTTCAAAGTTAGATCAAACGGTGTTAAGGTCAATTGTCTGAAAACTAACGGCGATGGCCATATTGAGACATTTTTTCATGTATAGGAAGACAAATCGATGCAATTGAGAATAGAAGGGGATAAAATAATATCGAGTCAAGGTACAAAGGAAAAAGGGGAATCTACTCTTCTTTAAATAGCAAAATGTAACACCTTTCAAAAGTTAGGCTCTACTCCAATATATATAAAATACGAATTAGTATAAGCAAAATTAAGAAAAAGGCAATCCCTAAAACATGAGATTTGTCATGTAATACTAATGATCATGTCTTTTTGGTCTTCTGCAGCTGTTTTCGGGACCATATATTTAACACCACTAACAAAATATAATGATTATGCCTTCCATTACTTAAAATATTACATCTAATCTTGACCTGTCTTTGCCATTTTCTTATTCCACCTATTAATTCACCTTAATTAAGATTTCTTACTACTTAAGTACATTGAAGATATATTTAATTAAAATTTTATTCAGTTTTCACGAAAGGAAATCTTTTTTGTTGGATGTGCTTGATCTTGTACAAATCATGTATGTACATGTAATGTTGTTCTAATCTGAGCATATGTCATGATGAAAAATATTATGGAAAAATAAGGGAATCGCTATTTGCGGTTTGAAAATTGTTATTTGCGGTTTATAACAAAAAACACTTTATTTATCTAAAACCCCAAAACTTTCCAAAAAAATCCAAAAACTCCCCCAAAACGCGTAAAAGCCCAACTTGGGCATCCATTCATGCAGTGCACGCCCAAGTTGGGCGTGCAAGCTGCATTTGGGCGCCCGAGTTGGGCGTGCAGTGCAAAATTTTTTTTTTTTTTTTTTTCTAATTGAACGCCCAAGATGGGCGCCCGAACGGGCGTTCGTACACGCCTTGGGCGCCCATCTTGGGCGTTCCAACATGTTTTTGCGAAAAAAAAAAAAAAGCCCTACAAATCGATTTGTAGGGCTTTTTAACATGAAATTGGTTCCGTAATCGACCTACCCAACACATATTACACATAAAAGAGTCGAAATTACATCAAAAAATCGAAGCCCAACCCTTCTTCAAGCTTGATTTCGAATTTTCGAATTTTTTTTTTCTATTTGCAGTTTGGGGGGTTTTTTGATTTTTTTGGGAAGTTTTGTGGGATTTTGTTAAAAACCGCAAATAGAAGTGTATGTATTTGTAAATTGTTGAAACTTATTCTAAATTCAATGGAGAAATTTACAGTTTTCACCCCTCAAGTTTGTAACGATTTCATATTTGGTCCCTCATGTTTTAATAATTTGACATTTTTTGTTATTTTCGTCAATTTACCGTTAGTCCGTCAGTTACGGTAGTGATGGGCACACGTTTGATTCCGTTAGTTTTATGGAAAACTGACGGAAAGAACTAATAGTGTTGAATTTTTGAAACATGAGAGACCAAATGTGTTTTTTGTGAACATGAGGAACCAAATGTGAAATCAGTGCAAACTTGAGGGAATCCCAAATTTAATCTAATTTAAAAATTGTGTTTGCTGACATCGAAATTTTGGGATTATACTATATAAATTGGTTATTATTTTGGGTCCCAAAGTAAAATACATACAATATTTGGGCTTGACAAATGTCGGATTCGTACTACGCAAGAAATCCTAGCTCGTGTCTGTAAAAGGAGGACTCTGGTATAAGCTAATTCAGACTTACGTAGACGTACAAATCCAAATCTTCACCGTGAATTCATAATATATTTGAATTCAAGGTATTTATATTTATTTGATTCAAGAAACAAATTTCTAAGCCCTTGAATCGAATTAAAAGAGAAGAATCAGAGGAATTCCAAAAGATTATAACTCATTTTCTTTAGATTAATAAATTTATTTATTTCCATTTTTCTTGTCTTGCATTTATGTTTTGCAGGCACAAACAATATTTGTGGTTAACAACGTTTAAGCTTATATTTATTAAAAACAGGTCAAACTTGACAAGTTCTAATTGAGTCGAACAAAAATCAAGATCGAGTAGCTCATTTTTTTATACAATTTTATTTTATTTTCTAGCGAAGTTCGAGCTCGAGCTGAACTTGATTGTTCATATATTATTGAACAAAAATATGTGTTCAAATTTGATTATTATACCAAAGCATGCATATAAGTTGATCCCCTATGATTAAGTTAAGTCACAGGGCACGAGCAAACAGCAGCCTTTCAGACAACATACATTAAGTGTACCAACCATCTTACATGCTCATAATCATGACATAATAGAATGTGATTATAATTACATAAATGCAATTAATTAATATTATATCATTTTCTTGTTGTTCTAAGATTGAATCATCACGTGAATCTTCATCTAAAGTTGATAATTTCCCATTTTCTTGCAATTTTTCTTTTTACAAGTCAAATGTTTTAGATAAATATTATTCCATAGCTTATAGTGTTAGTAAAAGGGTGAATTAGTGTTACCCATGAGGTAAAGTTTAATTACGAAAAATACCTCATTTATGAGTAATTACAATCATCCCCTCAATTATATATTGTCTTATACGTCTACTTTTACAGTGTCAAATTTACCTACTGAATGAAGAGTTTTTTCGTAACACAATACGGAGGGGTGGTTGCAATAACCAAAAAATGATGATTTTTTTTTTTTTCGTTGTTGTAATTTGACCTTACCTCAGTGGTGACCGCATTTTATCCTTAATAAAGATATGAGAGATCTTAAAAATTGTTCAAATGTCAATTTCTAAAACACCAACTCTAAAAAAAGGGAGACTCGCAAAGCAAGACTATGGTATAAGATTGTAACCGAGTCGAGTCGGTTCACGAGTTCGTCAGCCAACTCGAAGAAAGTTCTCGCTTAAGGTTATTGATGAGTCGAATTCGAGCTTACATCTAGGGTGATCCCAATTAAGATTTGAACTCGAGTAATTCCACGACAAGTCGAATCGAAGCTCATTAAATTATTTGAGAACTCTTTGTTCTTTAAAACATACTAATCGAGGTATATGACCTCAGACGCTATTATTCATTTTATTATATTCCTTCATTCCTTGTAATTAAAGAAATCGCAATCAATTATAGAGATGCACTGAATAAACTTTCACTTTTCTTGTGCAATAAATAAATTTTAAAATTAATTGGGAATAGTAAAATGCTATATCTTTTTATAATATAATTCAACACACAAATGTCAACAACGTACCAATTGTTGCCACCCTCCGCCACGTGGACAAATATATAGAACATATGTAATCTACTGTCTACATACTAAATCTAATATTTTTCTTTTAAAATAAATTATATATGAAAATAATCAAGGTATGGGCATTACAAGTTACAAGGCCTATTTGGTAATTTGAACAAAAAAATAAAATAAAAAAATAAAAAAATACAAAAGCAAAGATTTAAGCTTTGAAATTTGAATCTGATATGTATGTATCTGAGTCGTCTGAGTCCCCCAATCAGTTGGAATGATTCCTGCCAAAGCAAAAGTAGAGCAACCATTAAAGGAAGCATATAAAAAACACTAAAGGTAGTCATTGCCAACCTATCTTTCAGTCATCAAATTCTCTCTCTCTCTCTCTCTCTCTCTCTCTCTCTCTCTCTCTCTCTCTCTCTCTCTCTCTCTCTCTCTCTCTCTCTCTCTCTCTCTCTAGCAAATTAAATGACCATCTTAAGTCTCTTTTTCTATCTCTCTCATACTCACCATTATCTCTTTTGTTATGCAAGATCCCAAGAACTCACAGAGAAGGTACTCTCTCTCTCTCTCTCTCTCTCTCTCTCTCTCTCTCTCTCTCTCTCTCTCTCTCTCTCTCTCTCTCTCTCTCTCTCTCTCTCTCTCTCTCACACACACACACACACAGAGCACTATGTAAGAAGTGTTTCTGAACAAATGATGTATCATGATCAAATGCCACAAAAAAAGAGTTCATGATTGAATTTTAGGCTTGCCATGAGGGCTATTTTACACACACTCACACACACACACACACACACACACACACACACACACACACACACACACACACACTAACACAGACAAAATATTACTAGTGCTTCTTAGTGTAGAAGTATGATCAGTAGTGCTACTGCATGATGTTGAGCTAAGTTTAATTTTGAGTTTTTCACATTAATTAATTGTGACACAAGATATATATGTATTAGGTTCTAAATTAAATTTCACAAGTTTGCAGTATTAATTTTGAGATTTTAGCAAAAAATATTATCTTTAACGGAGAAGTCTTTAAATTTATAATTAAATTCACCAAACTCTCTATATTTTTTTCTTTATAAATTTGGGATTGTCTTTGAAATTATCGATCAATGTCATTGCATATTTTTTATTTATTTATAGAGAGTCTGACGTAAAAGTCGGTCTTTGAATAAGATTTTATGACAAAATATGTAAAACCCTTTATGAAAGAGATCAGTGGAGATGTACTTTACTGTCTATGAGAAGATACGCTTGATGAAATATATCGGGTGATTTTAAATTGTAAATCTATACATTATTGAACTAATGACGTTTTGAATGCATTATACAAGAACGGTCAAGAGTGGAGACTAATTAAGAAAAGGTAGAAGATTCAAAATTGGGCCTTTAGGGAAAAAGGTAGCCCTCCAATTGTCTATGGGCCCATAGTGATTATAGACTACAATCTTTGACTTCCTCCCATATAATTTAGAGTTTATTGTAAATAGTACCCCATATTATATCGAATTACTTAACGACTACGCCTTGCTATTTTCTTGGCAAAAAATCCTCTATAACTTTTTTTTAGCAATTAGTAGTACTTTATTTGTAACCCTGTTTAGAGGGTTGTGTGCTAAAAAAATTGAATTAGGTAGTTTTTTAGTAATTCAACATAGCGCATGGATAGTAATTGCAATAAACCCTGTAATTGTCCCGTAATGGATGTCCTAGCAGTTTGAGCAAGTGAACATGTGTCAATTGACCCATGTTCGAATACTTTTATTAATAATCGTTAGATCGAGCTTGTCGCGTGTGGTTTACGTCTTTCGTATGGCTGCAGTATCCTTCATCACCAAAAATAACAATGTGACACTATTAACTCATTCTCATTACTTTGAGAGCAATAATGATAAAATTCATTCACAATGTTGAAATAGAAGTGTCTCTAATTTTTCACATTCCATATATTTTGACTCCAAAATGTCAAATTCATTGCAGGAAGCCTTGGTACCAAAGAGCAATAGAGATGGCAACACTATGGAAATCCCTTCCAAATAAACCTCCCAAAAATCCCACAAAGCCCTACAACCTTTGGAGACCAATTATAAACTCGAAAACAAACGACACGAACCCCACGACAAACCCTACTACGAGGAACAAGCTAAGGAAATGCACCTCGTTAAGAGTGGCAACATCGTTCACTCGAGTTTGTCTATGCGCACCGATTTCTTCGTACAACGAGGTTTTTCAAGTGGACCACGTTCCTCCGAGAAGGAGCTATAGCTACCCGAGGTCATCTTCTTCGAAGCCTAATTTACACCACGGAACAACACAAGACGGTATAATTAGAAGTACTCCGAGTGCAAGAATGAGTATCGAAGGGCGGAAGATTTTTCGCGGAAAATCTTTGACGGACGACGTTTTGATGAGAAGATTTGTTGTTGAGGAAGAAGCAATGATGCAAGTTAGGAGAAGGAATGAGATGGAAATTATTAGGAGAAGAAGTGCTATGAGGAGGAGAAAGCTTGGCCCAAGTCCTTTGAGTAGAATGGTGTTGGTTGAGGAGGAGGAATACTAAGCATATATTATGAAAGGGGCGATTATAAGTTTTATTTCCTTTTATTTAATTTTTTTTTTCTTCCCACTCTAATTTTGTATTGGAATTGGTGTTTTTTTTTTTTTTTTTTTTTAATTTGCTTGTGTTTTTTGATGGGATGAGTTATATTTTAGCTAATTTTCTTAATTTCGGTTTATGTGGATTAATCAAGAAAAAATACAAGTAAGAATTGTGAAAAACAAATGACTATGTTTTTAGCTAGGGAAACTTAGCTAATATATATGAGATTCCGTTTTAGAACAACATTTTTCAATCCGAATTCCAAAATTTCGAGATCCGATTTTTCGGAAGTTATTTTAAACATAATGTGAAATGGAATTTGGATATATAAGAGATTTCGATTTTCGATTCGATTCAAAGTTCCGAAAATAACCGGTCCGGTTTTTCCCAATATTTTTCTGCATTTTATATTTTAGGTGACAAAAAATTGGAAATTTTAAAATTCCGTTGATTTCGATCCGAAATTTTTCGATTTTGGAACAATTTTTTTCATTCCAAATTTCTAAATTCTGTTTCCAATTTTTTTCGGAACGGAAATGGAACTTATTTTTCACTTTCGGAATAAAATCGATTTTTTTCCAAAACGGCTTATTCCGATCCAATCCGATCCGTCCGATGTATGAATACGTCTTCAAATCAACTAACTAAAAGCTAAAACATAGCGTTAAATTTCGGTGGTCCGACGTCATTTCAACTCATAAAAATCAAATTTTACTATTTTAAGAAATTTTTAGAAAGCTCATATCCATTCATAGAAACATGAGATGAAGATTCCGTCACATGTGTTACTTCTTAAATTGCGAGATCTATTATGATTAGATTTTAACTCATTTTCGCATGGTCGTTTTTGCCGACTTATTTAGCTTTTTTTAGTTTTAATAGCACGTTTCCAACCCTATCCGAAGAAAAACGGCTCGAAGAACAAAACTCAAATCGCGTCAGATTTCGGTGATCAGTGATCCGCATTGTATCGACTAAAAAAAAAATAATAATAATAAAATTGGCAGATAGGTAAATACGTCACGAAGAGGTAACGGACAGTTTCGCATTTAGTTGGTGTGAATAGAGACGCACACACACACATACATATATATATATATACATACACACACAGACATACACTCTTTCTCTCTCTACAATTGGTTTGCTTGTCCCACCACCACTTCTGCTCTCTCTTTCTCTCTCATACACACACAACACAAAACACAAGTTGCCACTTTCTCACTTCTGTGGCGGAAACAGAACCTGAGAAAACAAACCAAACCAGAAAAAAGAAATGGCATTGAGGCTTAACGCCGTCGATTTTCACAGACCAAAATGCCCTTGTTTTGCTCTCCCAACAACCGCCAGCCTCAGATCTCCTAGTTTTTTCATGGCTTCCACTCTTCGCTCTGCTTCCAAGTGAGCTCACATTTTCCTTTTCCTCTATTTTTTTTTTGATAAATAAATCATGCATGAGAAGAATTCTTTTGTTTATTTGTCAGTAGATATTATTGGGTTTTTAGCTGATTAAGTAGCTCACATTTATCTGCTTATATTGGATAATTTTTTTTCTTTTATATTTATATCTAAGTTTGTGTTTCTAATTTTTTGATTTTAAATTTGTAATATTGAAGTTGAATTTACTAACTGGAATATGCAGGTGATTGAGTAGCCTGCTGTTTTAAATTGATTTTTGGGTAAATTACGGCCAACTCCTAGATAAGGTCAAATTACGAAAAAAACCCCTCGTGTTTGGGTAATTACAACCACCCTCAACTATGAATCTTCTTGCACGTACACGGTACACCCTTATGGTGTCAAATTTAATATAATCTTCTAGATTATGTGGAATATTTTTCGGTTTGTACTCGTTTTGTGCAAAAATGCAGTTTCTGATGCACCACAACAATCTGATATTTACAAACTAAGAGACACATTTTATGATAATCTTGTTTAAAAATGTGGAGTTCGAATGAGGTAAAACGGGTACAAACTGGAGAATCTTCCACTAAATTTGACACCATAAGGATGGACATGTAAGAAGATTCAAAGTTGAGGGGTGGTTGTAATTACAAACACGAGGGGGTTTTTCGTAATTTGACCTTAATTCAGGGTGGCCGTAATTTACCCTTGATTTTTGGGTTTTTTTTCTCTGTTTAATCGATTAAATTGACGAACAAGAAGTGGAGTGGCATGTGGTGGAGAGTTGTGGAGGAGGGCTTGCAAGATTAAGCACATATATATATACACACACATATATTCGTATTATTCTGTATGTATGTGATATGCATATACATTTTTACTTGCTTAATTTGTACTGCCGCGCAATTTGTGTGCTCGTATTCACAGTAAGATAGCTACTCTGATGTATCCTACCTTATCATTTCTGTTTCCGTATCTTTAATTCTATTCATTTCATTTTTCTTTTCCGTTTCTTCGTGTCTCTAATTTGTTACAGGGAAGTCGAGACAGTGAAAAAGCCGTTCAGCCCTCAACGCGAAGTCCACGTTCAAGTCACACACTCGATGCCACCTCAGAAAATCGAGATCTTCAAATCCATGGAAAACTGGGCCGAAAACAATCTATTAATCCACCTCAAACCCGTCGAGAAATGCTGGCAGCCTCAAGATTTCTTACCGGACCCTTCTTCCGATGCATTTCACGACCAGGTTACGGAATTACGAGAGAGAGCGAAGGAAATCCCGGATGAATATTTTGTTGTTCTAGTTGGAGATATGATCACCGAAGAAGCACTGCCCACGTACCAAACGATGCTTAATACGTTGGACGGCGTGAGAGATGAAACGGGAGCGAGTCCAACTCCGTGGGCGATTTGGACGAGGGCGTGGACTGCTGAAGAGAATAGGCATGGTGATCTTCTTAATAAGTATTTGTATCTATCTGGAAGGGTTGATATGAGGCAGATTGAGAAGACTATTCAGTACTTGATTGGCTCTGGGATGGTGAGTCTTTGATTTTTTATTTATTTATTAATTACTCTCTTTTTTTATTTTTATTTTTATTTTTATATTTTTATATTTTTATTTTTATTTATGAAGTTTTCTTGATTTGAGGCATGGGTTCATAGGGATAGGGGGTTGTGGCTTGAGGTGGAAATCCGAAAAATATTTCTGGTTTTTGTCAATTTCTATTCGAAAATTTTCAATTTTGGATTTGGAATGATGTATTTATTTCCGAGTATGTGAAATTTCTGATTTTTTTTTATCGGAATTGGAATAAATGTGAGATTCAAATTTTTAATGCAATTTTAATTTCCGAAAATAATTTCAAAATTTTCATTTTTTATTTTTTCAGAAGTTACACCTGCAATATCGGATGTTATTATTATGTATTTAATATTATAGGTGAACAAAAAGTTGAAAATTTTGAATTCTGGCGATTTCGATCCGAGAATTTCTAATTTTGGAACATGTTTTTTTCATTCCAATTCTAGAATTCTGATTTTTATTTTTATTTTTCCGAAGTGTTTGAACGGAATTGGAATTAGTTTTTTCCGAAAAAAAAAGGCTAATTCCGATCCGATCCGATCCGTCACCCTAGCCGTGGCCCCCAACCACTTCTCGAAAACCTATTATCTTACATAGTGATTTGTATCCTTCGAGTAGTGTACTGTAGTATTTGAAATTTCGATTTCCGAGTTTTACTTTTTGAAACGGAATTGGAATTAGTTTTCCACTTGTGAAAAAAAAGCGAATTTTTCCGAAAATGTTAATTCACAATCAATTGCAATGTTTTAGTTCAGACTTGAGGCTAGAGCTCAAAGAAGGATCTGCAACCCTCACAATAAAAATTCTTCGATTGTTCTTTTTTGTCTATTTAAGATGCTTCGAATTATTGATTTGCTCTGTATTTGAAATCTAAGTTAAAATAATCCTTTCAAACTCTTACGTTTTTTTCGAAAACAATTTTTTCAGGATCCAAGAACAGAAAACAACCCATACCTCGGATTCATCTACACATCATTCCAAGAAAGAGCTACCTTCGTCTCTCATGGAAACACCGCCAGGCTGGCAAGAGAGCACGGTGACATAAAGCTCGCTCAAATATGTGGTACAATAGCTTCCGACGAAAAACGACACGAAACTGCATACACCAAAATAGTCGAAAAATTGTTCGAAATCGACCCAAATGAAACCGTGATTTCTTTTGCCGATATGATGAGAAAGAAAATATCAATGCCGGCCCACTTAATGTACGACGGGCGTGACGATAATCTTTTCGATCACTTTTCGTCTGTGGCTCAAAGACTCGGTGTATACACAGCTAAAGACTATGCGGATATTCTAGAACATTTAGTTGGTCGATGGAAAGTGGAGAGTTTAACGGGATTGTCTTCTGACGGGGCGAAGGCGCAGGATTACGTGTGTGGACTGCCACGGAGGATCAGAAGGTTGGAGGAGAGAGCTCTTGGACGAGCCAAGCAAGCACAGCGGGTCCCGTTTAGCTGGATATATGATAGAGATGTGCAACTCTAATTAAGGTAAATTAATGATTTGGATAAGCTTTTTGCTTCGTGTGTGTGTGTGTATTGGTGAGGAAAACGAAATTGCAATGTAGGTTTATCGCGATTCAAATTCGTTGTTTCTTTTTTTTTTTTTTTTGTTTCTATTGTTTATGTTAGTAAATCTTTATATAGGCAGTTATAGTTATATAATGTCATTTTGATGTGTTTTGGTGTGTGTGTGTTTCTGTAAAAATGCAACTGCTGACAATTATTGATTTTTTTCCTTCATGGACTATGGTTTATATATTGCAATTCACAGATGTTTGATTATGATTTATTAATTAATCTGAACAATTTGATTGGAATTTTTATAATCTGGATCTTTAATACGCAAACTAATCGATGCAATGTATGGAATTTGTATAAGAAGAAGCGACAAATCAATAATGACCAACAAGCCATTTTCGACATACCAAAACCTAATTAAACTCGACAAGCCGAAAAAATGAATAATTTACATTTTCGGCACAACTTTCTTCATCATTTCTAAAAGAACGTCTTCGTTTTTGGATCCTTGCAAGTGATTAATTAACATTGACGAAGTAGATGCGTCGGCTAAGAACCCCTTTTTGTGCATTTCCTCTAAGAATGGCATTGCCTTGTCCAACTCTTTCTTCTTCAAAAAGCAATGAATAATGGTGTTGTATGTCATGCTATCCGGTGCACAACCACTTCTCTCCGTTTTTATAAGCAAATCTTTTGCCTCGTCTATAAATCCCTCATCACACAACGAACCAATAATGGCACCATATATTTTATTATTAGGTTGCAACCCTTTGGTCGGAAGTTCGTTTAAAAGCTTCTTTGCATCTTCAATTTTCCCATCTTTGCACAAACCATTAATCAAGATACCGTATGTGATTATATCAGGATTTAAACCTTTATCTTCCATCGTCTTCAGAAACGAAAATGCTTCGGCAATCTGACGAGTCTTGCACAAGCCATCCAACAAAATATTGTGAGTACGTAAATTAGGATGTACTTGCCGAGCTTCCATATCGTTGAAAAGTTTCCATCCATCTCCAAATCTGCCTTCACTAAGTAATCCATGTATCATGGTGTTATAAGTAACCGTTGTGTGTTCTAAGCCTTTAGAAGAAACTTCCAGAAAAAGACGCCAAGCTTCGTCAACTTTTCCCTTCTTGCAATATCCGTTTATTAAAGTGCCGTAGCTCATAATAGATGGCTTAATCCCCTTGCTTGCCATGGAATCAAATACCTCTTTCGCTTTATCCATTTTCCCTTGCAAACAATACCCATCCATCAGTGCATTGTAAGTGACAATATTAGGACTAATGTTTTGTTGCTTCATAATTTCCAAAACATCTTCAGCCTCTTTAACATTTCCTTCCTTGCAAAATGAGTGCACTAATATATTGAAAGTAACAACAGTTAAACAAATCTTGTGGTTGACCATTTCATCTAGCAAGTGTTTCACCTCTTTCCATCTACCAAAATCGCACAAGCCCTGAATCATCGAGCTATATGTGACAACAGTCGGTGAAACGCCCTTATCAATCATTCTACACTTCAGCTCGAGTGCATTATCCACCATTCCAGTTTTGCATAAGCCATTAATCACCGCGCTATAACCCATAACATTGGGTTTATAAATAGTCTTTTCCAATAAGCAAAGCAAATCATGAGCAGCAAGAACGTGTCCATTTTTGCAGAGCCCGTTTATCACAGTGACAATCGTAAAATCATCAGGCTCACAAAGTCTCAAAGTCAAAAGCTGCTTAAACAATTTCTCCGCCTCGGCCACCTTACCATCGAAAAAGAGACCTTTTAGAAGAGTGGTGAATGTCACAACATCTGCCTCGTAACCGTGTTTAAAGAAGATGCCGAAGACAGCAAAACCAACGCCTACACGCTTCGAATTGCAGCAACAATTAATCAAGATGTTCATTGTGTACTCATTTACAGGGGCACCCAGTTCACGCATTTCGTCGAACAGTTTGAGGGCAACCGAGTATTGTTTCATATTGACAATAACTTTTAGTTGTTTGGTGAATTCGAAAATGGGGGGCTGCGGCCGCATTCTCACCATTTTGCGAAACAAGAAAATTGCTTCATCGACTTCACTTTCACAGCTCAAATCTCTTTTGAAATTAGGTGAAAAAAGTGTATCTTTGCTATGAAAATTTAAAGAAAAGAAAGAGAACGGATCAGCTAAAATACCGTAATAAGTAGAACATTTAGCAGAAATTGCTCTGCGAATAGCCAGTCTTCCATAAATCCTCATCTTCTCATTGGCTCGAGGGGAAAGAGAAGATGAAGATAATAGCGGTGATGGTTTTGGTTGATTTTGGAGAAGAGGGGTTTTTAAAAATGTTAAGGACTTAATTGAAAATTTTATAAACTTCAATTTAGGGCTTATGACTCGAGGCGAATCCCTAATTTTCGAATTTCTAATTCAAATGGTGTAAAAACATTAATTTATGGTTAAAAAAAACTCAACAAATTCATTTTTCGAGCGAGTGAGATGCACACTCTGTTAACCTTTAACGGGTAGACCGGTCGCTAAATTGTGCAAACCACCTGAGGGTAAAAGGCCTAAATTGATATGATAGGGGTTAAGTGCAACTAGTTGAAACCACAAGGGGTAAAGTGCTATTTACCCTTTATTCATTGATGGTAATGGAATACCCTTTCTTTAGTGCAACATATAATTCATGGATAATTACAGTTTTGGTCCCCTGAGTTTCACGTTTTTCACTTTTGGTCCTTTATTTACCGCCGTCAATAAAATACACACTAATATTGTCACATTTTAACACATTTAGTCCCTCCGTCTGTTTGACCGTCAAGAAGTAACGGTCAACTGTTGAATTACGGCTGAATTTGAGATTTTTCATAGAGAAATTGCACTCTGACCCCTGCATTCTTCTAAAATATTCTAAAAACCCCTAAAATTTTATTCAACCATAATTTAACCACAATTTCATTATTTAATAAATTTTGACAAACGACCCCGATTTTTACCACCATTGCCGCTGACCGTTGACCGCCGTTGATTTTTTTTTTTTTTTTTACGTTTTTTTCGACATTGACTTTTTTTTTTAATATTGTTTTTGACGCCGTTCACCGGCATTGTATTCTCGGTTAACAATGTTGACTTTTTTATTTTTCTTGATTTTTTTCAAACTTTTTCCTGTTACTTTTTCTTTCCCGATCAACACAATTATTGTATAACACAATGATAATACTATATTAATATCTAGTATTGTAATATTAACATTATAAACTTCTAAAAAAGTTTTTATCTTCTATGGCCTAAATACAATTTAAAAAAAAAAATCTAAAATCCATTGTTTATTCCCTTCAATTTTTTCTTCATGGAAGCGCCAGTGCATCCCAAATTTCTTCCAAAAAAAATATTAATAAGATGAATTAGGCATGTGCAGAGTAATTTGGAATGAGATAACCACTCTACTACAACGGTTTTTGGGGCTAACACCGGCCGTTAATTTTTATCTTTTTTTTTTGTATTAAAATATTTCCATCATTGAGATAATGCGTTGACTTTTTCCTTTTTTCTTTATTTTGACTTTTTTTATGATATTATTTTCTCACCGATTATCAGCTTTGAATTTTTTTTTAATTATATTTTTCCATTACTCAACAATTTAATGAAAATAAATTAAAAATCAAGAAAAAAAATGTCAACGCCTGTTAACCCGACATTCAATATTGGTCAACGGCGGCAAAAAAAGATCAATCGGAAAAAAGAGTTAACCGAGTTAAGAAGAAAGTCAACATCGGATTACCAAATTTTGAAAAATGGGGTTCAGTGGTTAAAATTGGTTAATTGATGAAATTGGGGTTAAATTATGATTTGATAAAATTTTAGAGGTTTGTATAATATTTTGAAAGAATACAGGGGTCTTATTGCAATTTTCTCAAAGAAAACCCCCAAATTCAACCGTTGACCGTTACAACTTAACGGTCAAACAGACGGAGGGACTAAATGTGTTAAAATGTGATAACACTAGTGTGTATTTTGTTGACGGCGGTAAATGGGGGACCAAAAGTGAAAAACATGCAAACTTGGGGGACCAAAATTATAATTATCCCTATAATTCAAGTAAAGTTACCGATACTAAATCAATATATCTTGCTTCTTTTAATCAAACCATAGTTAACTTTATTTTTTATTTACTTAGAAATTCAAAATTTGATATAAATTGGGAAACTATGGGAGGGTGGTATGATTCAAACCCTAGACATTTACTATAATAGTAGAGGTTAGTACTACAGTTAAAAACCTCTACAAATTATTACTGTCGGGACCAGCCAAATTCTATAAATATAGCGAAATTTTAATTTAACAAAATATTTTTAAACACGTTCGTTAGCTTCGAGTCGGAACCAAAAAAATATATTATTTAAACGAGGTTATTCATTTATCGAGTATTAATTTATCGAGGTTGTACAGTAATTCTCTTAAAAGATTCATCTTTTATCTTTGTTTATGGGTTAAACAAAAATAAAAGTTACACAATCATATTTGGACTTACTAATTCGAAGAAAATTCAAGTGAAAGTTAGTCTGAATCGAAAAGGTTAGGAGAATCTGTACAATTTTCAGAGTTAGAGGAGGAAATAAGGTATGTAGGTGATTCTGAAACAGAATGCGTGCATGGTGATGACCACTCTGATGTTGAGGCTGATATCAATATTGTCCATATTGACCTTTGGGCATTCTTTTTCTTGTTATTTTCTTTTCATTTTGTTTTGGATAATTGATGAATATATTAACTAAATAATTAGACTTTGTTTGATGTTTGATATCTGCAATAACTTATCAGGTCGACATGCAAAAATTATGTTATCTTGCATTTTAGGGAGCTTTTTCATTGGATATTTCAGGGTCCGATCAAAATAATTGGGTTTTCATTAGGCTATTTAATCTTCTCTTGACTAATCTTATTTTGGCAAACAAAACGAGACCTAAGCAAACAAATACAAATATGAGTCGACAACCAGCCAATCACAATCACAAAAACATGAAACACGAATATCATTGGGAGGACAATGCAGAAGCCCAAATAGAAATTAGAAATTCAAGAAGAAAAGAAAAATCAATAATGACCAACAAGTCATTTTCAATATTCCAAAAAACTAATTAAACTTGACAAGCCGAAATTAAATAATTTACATTTTCGGCACAACTTTCTTCATCATTTCTAAAAGAACATCATTTTTTTTGGATCCTTGCAAGTGATTAATTAACATGGACGAAGTCGATGCATCGGCTAAGAATCCCTTTTTGTGCATTTCCTCTAAGTATGGGATTGCCTTGTCAAACTCTTTCTTCTTTAGCAAACCCTGGATAATGATGTTGTATGTCATGCTATCCGGTGCGCAACCACTTCTCTCCATTTTTATAAGAAAATCTTTTGCCTCGTCTACGAACCCTTCTTCACAAAGTGAACCAATAATGATAGCATATATGTGATTATCGGGTTTCAACCCTTTGGAAGGAAGTTCGTTTAAAAGCTTTTTTGCATCTTCAAGTTTCCCATCTTTGCATAAACCATTAATCAGGATCCCGTATGTGATTATATTAGGACTTAATCCGTTGTCTTCCATCACCCGTAGAAATGAAAATGCTTCGGCAATCTGATGAGTCTTGCACAAGCCTTCCAACAAAATATTGCAAGTATATAAATTAGGATGTACTTGCCGAGCTTCCATATCCTTATAAAGTTTCCATCCATCAGCGTTTCTACCTTCACTTAATAATCCGTGTATCATGATACTATATGTAACTGTCGTGTGTTCTAAGCCTTTAGAAGAAACTTCGAGAAAAAGACGCCAAGCTTCATCCACTTTACCATTCTTGCAATACCCGTTGATTAAAGAGTTATAGCTGATAATGCATGGCTTAAGGCCGTTGCCTGTTATGGAATCAAACACTTCTTTCGCTCTATCCATTTTCCCTTGCAAACAATACCCATCTATCAATGCATTGTACGTGACAATATTAGGATAAATATTTTGTCTCGTCATAATTTCAAAAACATCCTCAGCCTCCTTAACATTTCCCTCCTTGCAAAATGAGTCCACTAATATATTGAAAGTAACAACAGTTAAACAAATCTTTTGGTTGACCATTTCATTCAATAAGTCTTTGACCTCTTTCCATCTACCTAAATCGCTCAGGCCCTGAATCATCGAGTTATATGTGACGACGTCAGGTGAAATTCCCTTGTCAATCATTCTAGACTTCAGCTCGAGTGCATTATCCACCATTTCAGTCTTGCATAAGCCATTAATCACCGCGCTATAAGCCATAACATTGGGTTTATAAATAGTCTTTTCCAATAAGCAAAGCAAATCATGCGCAGGAAGAACGTGTCCATTTTTGCAGAGCCCGTTTATCACAGTAACAATTGTAAAATCATCGGGTTCACAAAGTCTCAAAGTCAAAAGCTGCTTAAACAATTTCTCCGCCTCGGCCACCTTACCATCTAGAAAGAGCCCTTTTAGAAGAGTGGTGAATGTCACAACGTCTGCCGCGTAACCGTGTTTAAAGAAGATGCCGAAGACAGCAAAACCAACGTCTACACGCTTCAAATGGCAGCAACAATTAATCAAGATGTTCATTGTGTACTCATTTACAGGGGCACCCAGTTCACGCATTTCGTCGAACAGTTTGAGGGCAACCGAGTATTGTTTCAAATTGACAATAACTTTTAATTGTTTGGTGAATTCAAATGGCCGCATTCTCACCATTTTGCGAAACAAGAAAATTGCTTCATCGACTTCAGTTTCACAGCTCAAATCTCTTCTGAAATTAGGTGAAAAAAGTGTATCTTTGCTATGAAAATTTAAAGAAAATAAAGAGAACGGATCAGCAAAAATACCGTAATAAGTAGAAGATTTAGCAGAAATCGCTCTACGAATAGAAGGCGCTATTGCAGAAATCCTCATCTTCTTAAAGCGATTTTTGTGAAGAAAATTCTACTGCAGTGAAAATGAAATGTAAAGGCAGAGTTTGTTAAACATTAGTTTTATAATTATTATAATTATTTTAGCAGTGTTATTTATATTTATATATTTATAGCTAGGATTAGTATAACAATAAGTAACTTTACTAAAACCACTCAGACCACTCGGGTTCGAACCCCAGACCGACCATTTTTTGTGTTATTTCACTTAAAATTCGGGTGGACCCGACGGGTACTCGGGTCGGGTCCTCGGGCCCCCCAGCCGGGTAGACCCGTCGGGTCTCGGGTCCAAAAAACGGGACCTGAAACCGACCCATACTTTGTCGTATCCGAGTCCATGGTCAATGGGGTGGGGCGGTTTTCGGGTCGGTCCGGGCAAACCCGGCCCGTGGCCCTGTCTACCTTGGACTACTCCCTCATGAAATGGTTATAATTGGCTAATTACATATAGACCCCTTCAAAATAGTATAATTACAAAGTGTTTTTCTAGACACTTAATCATTGTTCATTACCTCCCCTCTAAGTTTTGTTCTTAATTTTTTACTATCAAAATGTATCATTCTGGCAAGATTTTGAACTTAAGTAGGGTTTGCTATTTAGCTGGGGATATTGCTTATTTTATAAAATGTGTATGATAGAGATTCTTGAAATGGCCGAAGAGTTAGGGTTGATAGTAGGTTTTTATAATAGCAGAGATGATTTTACTCTTATTGGAGACTGATATGAATGCACTGAAAAGGCAGAGACAGATAGTCTGTTGTTTGATGTGCTGACTAGACAATACTCCCTCGTGAAATGGTTATAATTGCCTAATTACATCTAGACCCCTTTAAAATAGTATAGTTTGGTCCCTCATTTGGCCCAATTTCACTTTTGGTCCCCCTTGTTCCAAAGTGAACAAAGTTCACCTCCAAGTTTCAGTTTTAAACACTTTTGGCCCCTGCCGTTACATGTCTGTTAGCAAGTAACGGAAAATACTATTTTGGGGTAAAAATTGAAATTTTAAATTTTTTTGGGGCTGAAAAGTAATTATAAATTTAAAATAGACTAGTTATAATTTTTAATAATAAAAAAAGAAATCAACGAAACAAATTATTTTTGGGATTATTTGAGATAACCCCTTCATATACAATGTATCATTAGACTAAATCCTTTTTTTTTCTTCCTTTTTGGGATAAATCCAATTGTATTTTATTAACAAAGGGGTAAGTACATATAAATCCCCAAACACAAACTTAAACTGCGGATCAGTCTCTACAGACGTTTTATAGGTGTATCAGTCCCTAATGCAAAGTTTCACATGCAGTTCAATCCCTAGAGGCAAGTGAAAATTCTAAAATACCATTTACTTTAATCTGAAATTACATACTTTTTCATTTTCTCTCTCTTACTTTTCTTTTTCTTCTCTCTTTCCTCTTTCCTCTTTTTCTATGTCTCTTCTCTCTCCTTTTCTTGCATGTTCCAATTCAATTTCTGTTATTTTTCTTCAAACAACAAACAAAAATGAACACGAAGAGGCGCAAGAAAACAAGCTCCTAAATGAATACAAATGAAGCAACAAGAACAAAGAAAAGGAAGAACCAATGTAGTAGAAGAAGAAAAAAACAAAAAGAAAGGAGGAAAGAGACCCATTTTCGAAGAATGGTGAAGGGGAAGAAATAAGTTTTGATTTGTTTCCCCTAATCATTAACTCGGTTCCAATATCTATTATTTTGTTGTTCGAGTTTGCAAAGATCATTTATTTATTGTCGATTTTGAACACTCCTCTCTTGGGTATTATTATTCGGCGACATTAGTTTGTTCCCAAAGCATTTTTAGTCCTATCAAGGATTTGATGTATGATGTTTGATGGCTTTGATATAGGAAATGCGAAAAATATTTATTGTATTATTCTTGGTGATGTTGTAGTATATGCCATTGGTATTCCTAGTGCATTTGGATGGTGTTGAAAGAGAGTATTGGAAGTACTAATAGTGGAACTTTATAGTAGGTTGTATTTGATATAATTGTAATTATGTGTATGTAGTTGCAAGAATATGTACTTTGTTATAGAGCTAACAATACTATTGGTCATCTCTACTCGTACTTTATATTGAAAACATCGTACCATATATTTTGATGAATTGCACTTACCTGTTGAACACATGGTACTATATTTTGTTATGAATTGAGTTCATATGGTTGACTTGGCCACAAATTAATACAAATAATATAAGCGTACCATACTAATGAACAACAACTATTTTCTAGTTTATTTAAAGATACCGTGTCAATTCTAGACATGTACTTCACATCTGTATTCACTGTACTTACGTGTTTCACACATTGGACTATAGTTTGTGATGAATTGAGTTATACCGATTTCCATGACACTTTAATGATCAATTAGTATGGGAGATGCATACATTATGATTTAGGTGTGTATGTTAAGGTTAGTGAGCATTATTGTTGCGTTTGGGGTACAAAATGCCATAAATACGTTGAATTTCATACATGATACTCATATAAATGTACAAGATACCATAAATGTGTTGGATTTGTTACATGATACTCATATAAGTGTATAAGGCTCATGCGTAGAGCTAAAATTTCCCTCAAATGTTGTCATCATCTATGTTGATCAACTCCTACATCATCTCATTTCATATTGATAGTCTTAAAATGAAGAAATGCGTCTTAAAATGATATTATATTGATGCATTGACCCCACAATAATATAAAGAATATAACAGTACAATATAAATGGACAACATATACTTTATGAATAAACTTACAATACTATATGCATGAATAACTCTAACTTTACCAGTTTATACATTGTACTTATAACTTGTGGAACAAAACATACTATATTTTGTGATAAATTGAGTTGAACCAATTTCCTTGACATTTTAATGATGAATTAGTATGGGAGATGCATAAATTATGTTTTAGATGAGTATTTTAAGTTTGGTGAACATTGGTGTTACGTTTGGAGTCCACAAATGTGTTTGATTTCCTACATGATATTCACATATAGTACAAGACTTGTATGTATGATTAGTATTTTTCTCAAATGTTACCATAATTGATGTTGATGGATTCCCACGTTATCTCATTTCATGTAATTAGTCATAAAATGAAGGAATACCTCAGAAAATGAGTTTATATCATATAAAGCAAAATTGGTCCCAAAATAATATCTATAAAGCAAGTGTGCAAGCGTACCATATAAATGGAGAACATCTACTTTTTCATTGAAAGAAGTGTACTCTATGAATGGACAACACGAGCATCACCGGTGTAATGCATTCATTTTTATGTAGAATAAATTGTTCCATAATTATAATGAATTGAATTGTACCAATTTCATAATAAATTTAGTGATTATTGAGTGTGGGAGGGACATAAAATATATTTTAAATGACTATTTTAAGATTGATGAACAATGGTGTTGCGTTTAGAGTTCAAAATGCCACAAAATGCTGACATGATACTCACTTAGACAACATGTACTTCACCACTGAACCAAATATACCTGATTCTAGACGTAAGCGTACCATGTTGATGCATTTATTCTACAATATGACTAGCAATACTAGTACTTTTCATCTCTTATTTCAACACCATCCAACCACACTAGCAACACTATTGATTAATACGACATATACTACTACCGTCATATAAAACACAAAATGTTTCAAAAAATAATACGAGAAGCGTCTTTCGCAGAACCTATATGAAACTATCAAACATCTTTTAAATATGTGACTAGAAAAAAAAATCAAATCTTGTTTCTTCCCCTTCACAATTCTTTGAGAATGTGTCTCTTTCCTCTTTTCATTTTGTTTTCTTCACAAGTTTTTTCTTGTGCCTTTTCGTTTGTTATTTGAAGAAAATTAACTGAAAATTGAGTTTTGAATTGGAAGTGGCAAGGAAAGAAAAGAGCAAAGATAAAGAGAAAAAGTGGAAAGAGGAAAGAGAAAATGAAGAAAAAAGGAAGAGAGAGAAAAATTAAATGAAGAGAGAGACAGAGAGAGAAAAAAATAATATAATAATGCAAACATAGGGACTGAACTGCATGTGAAACTCTGCAGTAGGGACTGATCCGCCTATAAAACGTCTGTAGGGACTGATCCGCGCTTTAAGTTTGTATTTGGGGATTTATCTATACTTACCCCTTAAACAAATTATATTATTAATAACCTGTTATACCCTTTCTGAATTTTTTTAACCTACTCAAACCCGAAACACGTCCCTTCACTTATTCCTCTTCTCCCTTCCTTCTCTCCACAATCACGAAATAATCACGCTCGCCCCACAACCTCGCTTCATCTTCTTCCTTCCTTCTCTCCACAATCACGCCATAATCTCGCTCCACAACCTCGCCGCCTCACCGGATGACCACACCATCTCCGCCCTTCTCCTCCTCGGCCGCCGTCCCTCGTTACATACTACCAGATCTGTCCATCCTATTAATCGTCTTCTCACTCGCTGACGAGATCCGCTTACCCACGAAGTTGGTATGTTTTCCCAAAACGCAGAACGATTTGTCTCATTCCCTCTATATGGTTCTCGTTCTCGTCGGCCGTTGTTGATTATAAGGTATGCGAAAATGCTTCGTCGCTTTAGGTTTTTTGATTTTTCATCCCATTATTTCAGATTTTTTTTATATAAATTTTTCTGATTTCAAACATGTTTTGGTTTTGAAATTTGATAATGTCTGATTTCAAACATGTTTTGGTTTTGAAATTTGATAATTTTTGGTAAGGAATACAATACGAATTAATAAGGTGAAGCACTAAATATTATCGAAAATTCCATTATTTCCAAAAATATTTTCAAATTTTGGATATTTTTTTTCTGAAAATTTAGAATTATAATTTATTTATTGTATTTTGTAGCTGCAATTGGCTGTTGTTTTGCTGCTATTTTACTGCTGTTCTTTGCTGCTGTTTTTTGCTGCTGTTTTTGCTGCTGTTTTTTGCTGCTGTTTTTGCTGCTGTTTTTTGCTGCTGTTTTTGCTGCTGTTTTCTTTTGGCCTTGCTGCTGTTTGGCTCCTAATTTGCAGCTGATTTTGTTGCTGTTTTGTTGTTGTTTTCGTGTTGCTTTGCTGCTATTTTTTTTGCTGTCATTTTTTCGTTATATCCATAAATAAATTCTATATGATGGTTAACAAAATAGAAGTGACAACTAGTCGAATTGTTGAATGAGCTATTATATACATGAGATTTTCAATATACTTTTGAGGCTCCTTCATGTTTTCGGTCACTATTTGAATATTTGTTATTATACTTTTGTTGTAATATTTTAGTGGATTAAATTATTTCGTAGTAGATTATGTTAATATTTTAGTGGATTTCGATAAT
This sequence comes from Erythranthe guttata, assembly GCF_000504015.1. The sequence continues at coordinate 155,008 of NW_012193028.1, read as the reverse complement.
TTTTGTAGTGGGTTTTGACGAGATTATAGTGGATTTTAAATGCTTGCTTTGGAGACCGAATTTTAGTGAATGAAATAAATTGACACGTTGTTGTCTTATTTTTCTTTGGTTTATGTTCTTGCACAAGCGGGTGAAGGCAGCAAGTGAGACGATGTTGGGTGATGATAAGTTTGTAGTGTTTATCACCGGGTCACACTAACCTAACGAAAACCACGAGCAACACTATCATAAATTCGGAAGCTTGTAGCGGATTTTGATAAGTTTGTTGTATGATGCATAAGTGTTTTTCTACGATAACTTTTAGTGGATTAACCATATATTACGTTAATTTTGTAGTGGATTACTTTAACCTATAAAGTGGATTTTGATATCTTTGCAGTGGATTTTGATAATTTTGTAATGGATTATGTTAATTCGTAGTGGATTATGTAAATTTTTATTCGATTTCGATACGTTTGTAGTGCACTATATTAATATGAAAGTTGATTACGATAATTTCATACTGATTTCTACGTTAATCGAATCGTGGTTTTTGATGAATTTATAGTTATTTTCAATGAGTATGTAGTGGATTTCAATCCATATATTACATTAATTTTGTAGTGGATTACTTTAACCTATAAATTGGATTTTGATAACTTTGTAGTGGATTTTGATAATTTTGTAATGGATTACGTTAATTCGTAGTGGAATATATAAATTTTTATTCAATTTCGATACGTTTGTAGTGCACTATATTAATATGAAAGTTGATTACGATAATTTCATACTGATTTCTACGTTAATCGAATAGTGGTTTTCGATGAATTTATAGTTGTTTTCAATGAACAAGTAGTGGATTTCAATCCATATAGTACGTTAATTTTGTAGTGGATTACTTTAACCTATAAAGTGGATTTTGATAACTTTTAGTGGATTTTGATAAGTTTGTAATTGATTACGTTAATTCGTAGTGGATTATGTAAATTTTTATTCGATTTCGATACGTTTGTAGTGCACTATATTAATATGAAAGTTGATTACGATAATTTCATATTGATTTCTACGTTAATCGAATAGTGGTTTTCGATGAATTTATAGTTGTTTTCAATGAGTATGTAGTGGATTTCAATCCATATATTACGTTAATTTTGTACTGGATTACTTTAACCTATAAAGTGGATTTTGATAACTTTGTAGTGGATTTTGATAATTTTGTAATGGATTACGTTAATTTGTAGTGGATTATGTAAATTTTTATTCGATTTCGATACGTTTGTAGTGCATTATATTAATATTAAAGTTGATTACGATAATTTCATACTGATTTCTACGTTAATCGAATAGTTGTTCTCGATGAATTTATAGTGGTTTTCAATGAGTATGTTGTGGATTTCAAGTTTTTGTTAAACTTGCGGTAAAAATGACCAATTAAAAAAAATGAAAATTGAAAAAAAAAATATATTTTTACAAAAAAATTGTAAAAGATAAATTTATAGTGGTTTTCAATGAGTATCTAGTGGATTTCAGTTTTTGTTAAACTTGGGTAAAAAACCAATTAAAAAAAAATGAAATTGAAAAAAAAAATTATATTTTTTAAATCGAAATTACAAAAAGATTGTAAAAAGAATCAAAAGAAAAACTGAAATTATACGTGATTTGCATTCTGAGATAGATTTTGGGGGAGTTGGTGAGAGATTTAAGGGGAGCTATTTTAGGGGAGTTACTTTAGCAATAATAATATAATAAGGGAAAATGAGGTATTTGTTGTAAAATGGCCTATTTATCTAGCTCTTTGGTTTGTGTTTGTGGAAATACATAAGAATGTAAATAACAAGACAAAGAGAGAAAGAGAGAATGCAAAGACAAGAATCCGTAGAGAGAAAATTGTGTGATACGTGGGGAGGGAGTGTTTCTCATTTATAGTAGCCACCGGGAAGTTAAAAAAGAGTTACATGTGGAAGTTACGTAGAAGTTACATCGCCACTAACACCATATATAGATATGGGAAGTTAATAAACTAGTGGGAAGTTGAAAACCATCAAGTGGTTATGTTAGGAAACCACACATTCCATACTATTTACAACACTCCCCCTTGGGTTCCTATCAAACCACTATTGTGCTTTTTGTGTTGCATCGTTAAAACCTTCCGAGTCATAAAACCCATTGGGAAAAAACAATCTCGGTTAGGGAAAAGAGTACAACGCACAATCTTTTCAATCAACAAATGTTGCCTTATTAAAACCTTGTCGAGTAACTAAAACCCTGTGGGAAAAATAAACCTCGCACGAAGGAAAAAGAGTACAACAGGGCACTCGGGTATCTTCTGGATACTGAGTACCTACAGGGTACTCCCCCTCAAGTTAACTCCCCCTGATGTCTACAAGGGAGCGAGCTTGTATAATCTACGCAAGTCAGCATCCTTAACATACTTTTCCATAGTGACTTTAGGCGAAAACTTAGTGAATAAGTCAGCGTAGTTATCATGTTTCATGATCTACTGAATCATTATTGTTTGAGCTCTCATTATTGTTGATTGAAGAAAACCTCATAACTATGTTCTTGGAGTTGTCACATTTAATGAAGCTCGTCTTCATTTGCTCAATGCAGTTAAATACAATCTCTTAGGATCTTTTGTGGCAGCCAATTCACAAAAATCTCGAACATGCCTAATCATGGCTTCAGGCCATGTGCATTCACTCACTATCTCATGAAGCAAACATCATGCATGATTTGACCTAGTCACAACTAAGGTACATTTCATAGAACCCCAAGACATAGCTGTTTTCTCAATACTAAACCATAGATTGGGAATGATCTTTGTGTGGATATGACTTCTAGTCAATGCCAATATAAATCACAAGTTTTCGCATCATTCATTGATGTATAGGGGTGTCGGTAAGGTGAGATAAGTCTACCTAATAAATTTACCGAAAAAGCTAAATCATATCGAGTACATGGAGTTAAGCATAATAGTGCATATATTGCATTTACATATGGCACTTCTGGTGCTAACACTTCCTCGTCCTTCTCCATGGGACGGAATGAATCATTGGACCTATTCCAGTTTCCAACTCCCATAGGTGTTACTCGATAATATATCTTTATCCATAACATCTTCTCGATGTAATTCGATTGATGGACATAAATATAATTGACATGAAAAAATTTAAGTTGGTAGAGACAACAAATTAGTCTCATTTAGATATTTGATCTTGAACTCAAATTTTCAACAATTGAGTTTTTCTTACTTGACTTCTAGTCTAAATCAAGTTTTTGTCCTTTATATAAACATAGTAATAGGAACAATCAAAACCAGTTATTGTTCACATATTCTCTTCCGAACAATTGTTCACTTAGGCAATTGTCCTATATTCTTCTGGAATATTGCTAGTCATAATTAAAGTGAACGTCTCAGCCCAACTGAGTTTATGTTCCGTGATCTGGAACTAATTGCTTCGGGAAATCGAAGTCCTTCTGGAACTTTCATATAAATACTTGTATCTAGATTCTCAGTAGATACTTTGTGACCACGTATTTAATAACATTCACCATGAAAGATTATACCTCTTTAAAATCAATCTCATGATGGTGAGGAATTCTTGAATTATGAGATGAGTCTTCGAGCTCCCAATCTCATTTGCCCATAAATCATTATACTATGAGATGAGTCTTCTGGCTCCGAATCTCGTTCGAGCTATGAGATGAGTCTTCTGGCTCCCAATCTCGTTTAAGCTATGAGATGAATCTTCAGGTTCCCAATCTCATTTGAGCTATGAGATGAATCTTCTGGTTCCCAATCTCATTTGAGATATGAGATGAATCTTCTGGTTCCCAATCTCATTTCATTGATTGAGCTCTCCCGGCTCCCAATCTCGTTTAAGCTATCAGATGAATCTTCTAGTTCCCAATCTCATTTGAGCTATGAGATAAATCTTCTGGTTCACAATCTCATTTCATTCCTTGAGCTATGAGATGAGTCTCCTGTCTCCCAATCTCGTTTAAGCTATGAGATGAATCTTCTGGTTCCTAATCTCATTTGAGCTATGAGATGAATCTTCTGGTTCCCAATCTCATTTCATTCCTTTGTGAGTACTCACTTATATTCCATGGGTGAAATTCAAGGAGTTGTATGAACTACTGGTCTCTACACTCTTCATTTTATCAAGGAATCAAATTCAGCTCGTATTGTTTATTTTCTCATTTCGGCGGACCATCCCTTTGTTTACACTTATATGATCAAGGTTATATATCATCACCCAATAAAAAGTTCAGTAGCTACTGTGTAAGGAAATTTGTCATCGATGATCATTTCAGCCTGATACAACATCTCATTTGCATGAATAACTAACTGAGATTTTCCTATTCTCGGGAATGGATATTGATGTCGAGGCGTCCCCCGACTTCGTCTCCTAGACGAATCCATATTCTAGAATTGTTTTATGAGATGGATCAGGTGGGATCCCATTGGTACTTGTGCTAACCGGATTCGATGTTGGGCATTATTCTCTTCTGGAGATGAGAATCCTTTGATCCCATTGCTCTCCCTCTCTTCTAGGCAGGGAGGCAAGATTGGTTAGCAGGGATTGATGGCCTACCCATATTTTATCACTCTAGGACATCTATCATTGCTGGCTTATTTGAGATCTCGTCACTTTTTCAAATCAGAGAATAAGTTTAGCATTATTCGTTCTACACGACTTCATATTTTTCTGTAGGAACATTAGTATAGACGTTCTTTGCAGATTTCTAAGTCGTCGCATACGACTTGACGCCGTTCTTCGGGAACGTTACGATGCACATTACTTGCAACTGTATATTATCATCCCACATGACTTCACGTCGTTCTTCAGGAACGTTAGTATGGATGATCTATTAATCTATGTATCAATTCTCTGATGTAGGGGATCTTGATGAGACACGGTGGGGTCGTCCCACACGATTTCACGCCGTTCTTCAGGAACGGTAGTGTGGACGTTCTTTCCTACCCCTAACGGCGGGAAGACAGTCTCATCAAAGTGATAGTCCGCAATTTGAGCGGGTAAAAGATCGACTGTCTAAGGTTCTAAATTTTAGTTGAAGATGGTGATACATAGTTCACATATATCTCATTGGATTACCTCCAAGAAATGAATTGAATCATTACATGTATGTGCGTATGCTGACATATAATCAAATTACTTAACTTTGAGCAATCGACAACTTATGCTTCTGGCATACAAATTGTTGTTCTATATAACCGTGTTTGAAAATTCCTCTAATTTTCCCAATGTATGCTTGTGGCCGTACACGTTAGAGATGATGCACATATCAATTTCTTGTGTTCAATGGTTTCAACAAAATAATCATTAACTCAAATATCTTTAAAGTTTAACAACGTTCTACTGGAACGTGGAGAAAAAAATGAGCTACTTTAATGGGCAAAATTGTGCCATGAGATGCATAATTCGGACATTATCATAACCATCTATCAAAACTACATGTGCCTCATTTAGTTATCAAAGAGGTCTTGCTACAAATAGACATGAAATTAATTAAGTACGACATATCTCTCAGGATAGTATGTGTTGTCGCACTATCTGCCAGACATTTATCCCCACATGTCATGTCTATAGAGTTATATAAATCTAATCATATATATTCAGTACTTCAGGTACTAAATAAATTCATCAAGCAAAAACCACTGAATAACATAATAATTAACTTAGAGCATAAATATCTGGTCTAGAGCATAAACTAGACATAATCAAAATATGAATATGGTTCCTAACATGAGCATATGAAGTAAGATGATTGAAATTCAATAAACTAATAAACCCGAGTAATGAAATAAACATAATTCATGAAATCAACAGTTCAATCATATCCCAACATGGGTTATTTGGTCAGATGTGCCCAAGTATGGAAGCTGAGCGATGGACTATATATTGAAAAAAAATTACCTCTACTAACTCAGTCTATGCTGGTGCATTATTATTTGCATCTCCAGCCCCAACGTTCCTCGCACTTCAGGTGCGTGACCAATTCTTAGATCCACCATATATAAAACATATATCTATGTTCTGATTTTGAGCTATATTCGGATTTTAAAATTCATATACAAATCGTTTATGAATTCACTTGTTCCTATCTTCCGGCAAGTATATTGTCTTTTGGTAATCAAAATGACTAGTCAGGTTATCCCATTCTTTATGGGAACCCATCGTTTGATGAATAGTCCAGACGAAGGATTTCATCTAATTATCTCGTAATCAGAACATAGTCTCAACCTTCTGGGCTTTACCTAATAAATTATCCTCGAAAACAATCATTCTCAATTGGCCACTAAGCGTATGGATCTTAACACCCATACTCCAACTAATATAACTTTTACCAGATACATTAAGTTGGGTAAACTTGAGTTTGCTCATGTGTTTTATCTCAAATCAAATACAATAAGGAGTATTATTGTTTTATGGGAATGTAACCTCCATAAACAATTTCATGAATATTTTGCACATATTAGAACTTCCGGTCTAATAATTCATACACCACATGTTCATACACATTCATGGATTACATACGATAAACCATAACGGCGAACGAAATATTGTTTACCATTTTCATATCACAAAATTATATATGGCAGATATGGATCAATTGAATAGAATTCTCCATTAGAGATGGACCAAAATCTTCATGCAATTAAGATTTTGTAAATCGTCAAATATATAAAATATAACATGCTAAATAATATAAACAATATATAGCATGTACAATCTCATATAAATTCCACGAACTAATTCTGAAATTATTCCGGTGGGTAATCATGAATTAACTAAATAGATCCATAATGCTATCAAGTATCAGCAGTGCATTAGATCATCTTAAAATGAAATGACCAAGTTATTGTAGCAATATTTTCTAACAATTCATGCAATACAAATTCAACCGAGAAAAAAAATTCTATTAATATGGCTACAATCACGTTCAGTAAGAAACATAAACAATTTCACATTCATCATCAAATATATTCACCCCTCATTCTACAATGCATATTTATTCATAAGCTTCTTAGTGCACTGTATTCTAAATATTATGATAAAACATTCATAATACAATTTCATATCAAATCCTCGAAACATGAAATAAACCAACAAGGTACTATAATCTTTTGACAATATACAATCACACATTTATCGTCGCTATTCATTGAATCCGGAATGAATGCAAATGATAAAATAATTTGCTACACCACATTCCAAAAACAATCATTGTGATATTTATACCATACTATAACATAATTAAGCATGCTTCCAATAATTACAAATCACATCATATTTTGAAATTATCCACAGGATAAATGAAGTAATGACTTGAAGATAAATATGTACTTCATGCATTTCATGCCATTAAATAGATCTAGTGCATCTCTTACGAAATCGAAATTGCAAGAGATTACGGCTTACTTGAAACGCTTAAACCCAAATGTTGAAGAATATATTGTATTCATCGAACAAGATTACCATTTTACGAACGAACTCGAATCACAAGTTCTTCAAGCATCCACGTGCCAAAAATGGTTCATTTTTCACGAGCACCTGAATCACAAATTCTTCAAGTATCCTAGTCCCACGAACGATTGTCTTTCCACGATCACAACAAGCATTTCGTGCTGATAACGTGTTGTAAAATGGCCTATTTATCTAGCTCTTTGGTTTGTGTTTGTGGAAATACATAAGAATGTAAATAACAAGACAAAGAGAGAAAGAGAGAATGCAAAGAACAAGAATCCGTAGAGAGAAAATTGTGTGATACGTGGGGAGGGAGTGTTTCTCATTTATATAGGTGGTAGCCACCGGGAAGTTAAAAAAGAGTTACATGTGGAAGTTACGTAGAAGTTACATCGCCACTGACACCATATACAGATATGGGAAGTTAATAAACTAGTGGGAAGTTGAAAACCATCAAGTGGTTATGTTAGGAAACCACACATTCCATACTATTTAGAACAGTATTAACCTTAATAAGGGGTTATCCCTAATAGTAAATAAAAATATGGATTTATACCTCTACAAAATTTGTATGAGGGGTTATCTCATATAACCCCATTATTTTTTATTATACTTAATATTATTAAAATTAGGGTTAAATACACTTTGCACCCCTTACTATTGTCACTGTCGCATTTAGCCCCCTGAACTATCAAATGCGACAAAACTGGATTTGGAAGCAAGTGAGCGAGAACTGGATTTGAAGCAAGTGAGAGGGAGATGTATTTGATATAGAATTGGCATAGGAATCCGGAATGATGCATTCTGACTTGGAGTTGGATTGGAGGCATTTGTTAGACTTGACCTTAAATTAGACATTGTTTTAAAATCATGCCTCCTTTCACAATCATGGGAGCATTGATGAATGGGGAAGATTTGCTGGTCAGAAATGAGTCATTATTGCTCATGTGTTCCTTCTCATATTTGCGTTCTTTTGAACCTCAGGCCTCCTCACCTGTATAAAGAATATTTCTTTTTAAATTATGAAGTATAACTATAATTAAAAGTAATAGCAAAAAAAAAAAAAAAAAAAAAAAGAGAGAGTGCAATCACAATTTTCAAACCTGTAATTTACTCCTAGTTGTAATTTTCGGAATATATTTTCTCATATCGAACACATCACCATCTGTGAAAATTTGTTTACGTTGTGTATTGAAGTTTTTTTCATATATAATCCAAAACTTGAGAGTAGTATGATCATTGTATCCTAACTCCTTAACAAAACCCCATACATTAAGCAACTAGTTTGATCTGGATCAACAAGAACAAAATAGTCTATAGCACCCCCTAAATACTCTCTTTTTGGTATATGATTCATTATCCCACCATGCCTAGTTTTCATTGTAAAAAGGCTATCGTCCCCCATTGCAACTACATTAATTAATTTGTTTATAGACAAAAAAAACACAAAACAAACAAACTAAACAACCAATCAACGACTAAACACACATCACACCACCGAAATTAACAAAAATATAGCCAATGGACAAGAAAAATTACCATAATTCGGAGTAAAATCCAGACCACCATTGGTTCTTCGAGCCATTTCTCCTTTTATTCCGTTTCTTCTACAAATCTATTGTTTCTCCTTCGAATCTCCTGGAATTAGGGTTCCCCCAAAACCCGAAGGGATTTTTCACCTAGTTTTCGGTTCTAAAGATTGCGTTCATTCTCCTTCAATTTCTAGGGATTTTGGGTTCCGATTTCTTAGGGTTTTCAAATATAAAATTTGGGGAAGTGAGGTTTAAGTTTCAATGTTGTAAAACAATGTTCAGAAGTGTAAGAGTAACTCAACTCAAGTAAGTGGTATTTCAATGTCACGTGAGGGGCACATTCATTTTCCGTCCAACTTAACTGGATATGATTTTGTTAAAAAATGGCATGATTAAGGAAGACTATTGTAACTTCAAAATGTTTAGGGACAATTTTGAAAAAATGGGTAATGTTTGAGGACGTAAAATGTAATTTTCCCTGAATTATACTTAATATTAGTTTTAATTATACTACTTATGATTATTTTTTTAATAATAAAAAAAAAATTAACTAAATAAATTTCATTATACTTAATATTATTAAAATATTAATTATAAGTAGTCTATTTTAAATTTATAATTATTTTTCAGCTCCAAAAAAATTTAAAATTTCAATTTTCACCCCAAAATAGTGTTTACCGTTACTTGCTGACGGACATGTAACGGCAGAGACCAAAAGTGTTTAAAATTGAAACTTGGAGGTGAACTTTGTTCACTTTGGAACAAGGGGACCAAAAGTGAAATCGGGCCAAACATGAGGGACCAAAAGTGTAATTCTCCCGTGCAACATGTAATTCAAGTAAAGTTGCCAATAATAAATCAATATGTCGTACTTTTTTTTTTAATCAAACCATATGTAACATTATTTTATTTATTTATTTAGAAATTCAAATCATGTTGCAAATTGGGGAGGCAGGGAGAGGGGCATGATTCAAACCCTAGGCCTCAACTATAATAATAGAGGTTATGTATTAACTCTTCTAACATATTTAACTATTTATGGATTATAAGTGCATTTTACCTCCGTAGGTTGGTCGCTTTACGCTTTGTCCTCCAAACAAAAATAATAATTGCACGATCATACCTGGACTTACTAATTCATTGCATTGGTCACTTAAAACTCCATTTTTGGCTAAAAAGTTCCCTGAGTTGCACATGGTCGGTACACGTGAGAATTGAGGGGCAATGTCGCCAAATCAAATTGTTCGTTTACCTGTCCTAATTCGATTCTTCACTTCACACTTTACATTTTAACATAATTCAATTTACTCCCAAATTACAAATCTAGGGTTTTTCACTTCATCAAAAAATTAACAAATTTAGCAGGACATGAACAATTTCAACATGGTTTGGAAGTTACAAGAAGCTAGAGATGGCGTGAAATACTCCATATTACAGTAAGGAAATTATTTAACTGTGCTTGATTTCTTTTAGGGTTTGTTTTATGTAAATCAATGTAGTGGTTATTGGCTTTATTCCAAAAAGGACAAAGACAAATGTTTTGTTAAATGTTTTACCCATGTGCCATGTTCCAATTTTGTGGACCACATTCTTTATGAGTTTTTTGGATAAAAAGAGATCTGAAATGCCATTCATAGAACAACTTTTACCGGCTTGCAGTACGAATTTATTTTATTTGTAACTTTTCTTAAGAAAATTCAAAATTCTCTCAAACCCTATCCAAGGTTCTTCGAGTTCTTGCGGATTAAACGAGCAATTCAACAACGATTTAAGGTAAAATTCGAACTCGAAATCATTGACCCAATGTTTTTATAGTAGTATATTAACAAATTTCGTCGAAAATCTATACGTTTTGAGTATTTTGAAAACATTCGAAAGTTTTCGGAAATAAAGTTACATTTCGTGTAGAAACTCACGAAATTAAGGGGCTAATTTCGTGAGTTTTTACACGAAATAATCGTATTTGTTTGTTTTTCTTACGTTTCGTGAACGATTACACGAAACACAAGCTTACATTTCGTGAGATTTCTCACGAAATGTAAACTTTTGTTTCGTATAAATGTACACGAAACGTATGTGTTTTGGCTGTTTCACTGTCATTTCGTGGACAAGCACACGAAATTAGTGCTTGTATTTCGTGTGTTCTTACACGAAATGGAGGCACTAATTTCGTGTGTTTGTCCACGAAATGACAGTGAAATAGCACGGTTCATTTTTTTTTTAAGATTTATTTTATTTATTATTATTATTTAGACTGATGTTAATAGTGTTTTATTTAACAGATGGCAGCCAAAGGGAAATCAAGTGCAATTATGTGAGCAGTTCGTGAAGAGGCTGAACATCAAGAGCGCGAGCGCGAGCGCATGACTATGTCTACACGACGTAGGCGAGAGGCTGGGAGAGCTGGTGAAGCCAGATCATCAGTTCCACATCCCGATGTTGGGTCTTCTCGTGCTATGGAGGAGGAGGAAGAGGAGGATGCTGTGGACCCCGTTCACGAGACTGAGGTTGTAGCTCGTGGAGGTCGTAGAGGTCGTGGAGGCCGAGGACGGGGCCGTGGAGGTCGTGGTGGTCGACCTCATACTCGAGTCAATCCGGATGTGCTAGATGATCCATTTCCCGGTGGCCCGCGGGATCCGTCTTTGATACCGAGTTTCAAGTCGTACGTAGCGGCATATATTTGGAGGGGAGAAGTAAGTTAATTACTTGTTTTAATTTTAATATTATAATTTTTGTATCTTATATTAAAATATTTTTATAGTTGATTAATTAATATGTTTTCTAAATAAATGATTGCAGGAACGTCCGGTTGGACGAGTGGAGTCCCGTATCAACTCCCCGAACCAATTCAACTACGAGAAGATAGCAGCTGCCCTAGAAGGCATAGATGTATCCGTAGACAAGCATTTTCTGCGGATGACCGGTTTGTATCCCCTAGCCCGATGTTATTTACCGGGCCTAGATACTCCGCTGTTGTTTGCATTCGTGGAGCGGTGGCAGCCGGAGACGAACAACTTCCATATGCCGTGGGGAGAGATGACTATCACTCTCCACGATGTCCAGATGATTCTAGGTGCCAATGTGGAGGGACGGGTGGTCGCGCCTAGGTACGACGAGGTCATCGAGCGGACAAACTGCGTGTATTTGCTGTCCGAGGCCTTTAACCTCGAGTTTGAGGAGATTGACGAGTCATGGAAGCATGGGGGCCCCACATGGAGGATGATACAGGGACAGTTGTTGATGCCCGACACGCCCATGAGACGCCGAGTTCAGATATACCTGGTGTTTCTCCTCGGATCGATTTATTCCCCAACAAGACTTGTGATCGGGTGAAACCGTGGTATATGCATGTGCTCGAGGATTCAGTGCTTGATCAGGTCGGCACGTATTCGTGGGGTTCGGCCTGTTTGGCCAATCTATACAGAGAGTTGGGTATATGCAGTAGAGCACAGTCGAGGGGCTTGGCGGGTTGCACCACCCTTCTTCAGGTAAATTTTAATATATTTTGAACTTATTTTGTTCATTTTAATATATTTTAATATCTTTAAATAAAATATTGCAGTGCTGGATATACGAGTATTTCCCGAGATTCCAGCCGCCGGAGGAGAGCGAGCGCTACCGCGAGTTTCAACCTCGATGCAAGAGGTGGAACGCGCCGCCAAAAGCGGGCACGCTCGAGCATATTCGAGGTTTACTCGACAATATGACAGCGGATGATGTAAGTCTTTTATATTTATGTATTTATATTTTTTTAAATATGAATTTTTCGGTTTATGTTTGTAGTTTGTTTAAATATGATTTTTTTGATTTATGTATTTATATTGTTTTCTGTTTAGGTCGAGTGGCTACCGTATGGTCGGGATATACACGAGAGTATCCCTCGTACGTTGTATCATGGCACGATCCAGTACATGTGGGTCGTAGAGCCGTATATGCCTGATCGTTGCGTCCGACAGTTCGGGTGGGTTCAGGATATACCGCGCGGCTTGATTCCGTCGATGGAGCCATGTTCACGCGGTCCCAAAGGAGGTACATCGTACAAAGTCAACTACCCATTTCCGGGTGGGATGTGGGACATGGTCCAGGCTCATTCCATTCGCGCCCGCGCATACAAGACGGCACGACAACGGGGGGAAGTCGACGAGCACTACATGGAGTGGTACACCGATCGGACTCATCCGAAGATCAACAACCCCGACGTAGGCCCGGCTCCAGTGAATCAAGAGAATGTGAGGCCACCAGATCAGCCGGCTTATTACCAGGTAGTACGTGCCCTGTACCCGATCACCAGGAGCACTGGACAACACTGGATGCAACAGTTTGCCGATTTACGTGCCGATCTTGGAGATATTATGCAGCCCGCCGCCCGATATCTTGGCATCGACCGTGCGAACGACAACGACGACGACGACGATGACGCCGATCATGAGGTGCAGCCGCCGAGGAGAGCGAGGCGGTAGTTTATCGGTTTTTTTTGCCAGTTATATATTTTTATGAACTATTTAATTTTAAAGTTTATTTTTATTATTATTAGGACTATGCATTTTTATTATTGTTAGGAACTATTTAATTTAATAATTTATTTTTATTTTTAATTAGGAACTAATTATTTTACTAATTTTGTTTATTATTATTACGAACTATTTAATTTACTAGTTTGTTGTTTTGTATTTTAATTCACTAGTTTTATTATTTGAATTTAGAAACTACGTACAACTGAAGCAATTAAAGTACATATTTAAACAACCTTACAAACAATCTTACAAATTTAATACATTCCAAAAACATAGGTTAAACATATAAAATACAAAACACAACGCTACAAATTTAAATATTCCAAAACATAAGTTTGAATGCAAAATTACAACAAATATAAATTTAAACATAAGTTAAACTTTCAAATACCCGGCAGATGGTTATGATTACCATTACTCACACTCGCCATAATCCATCCTCCGTTGATTTTTTGCCAATTAACCTGAACGGACAAGAATGTTTCTTCAATAGTACGTGTCGTCCAGATTGATATTTTGCACACGTTAAAACATGATGTTTTTATGATTTACAATGATTAATCAGTCGATGATTATGACTAATTGCTGTGTCTTTTGCCCACATGATTAACGCTTCTCTACTATCACACACAATACCACGTTCAAAGAAGTGACTATGATCGTGAGATTGTTCTCTTAGTTCCTGCATAAATATTTAAAATTAAAAGACAATATTTAAGGGATTAGGTAGAAAAACATACGAAATGTAACCTACATTTCGTGTAAACACACACAAAATAATAGCTTCCATTTCGTAGGTTTTACCACGAAATGTAAGCTTCCATTTCGTCTGATTGTCTACGAAACAAACAACTAACGATTTTAAGACATATTTCGTATAGTATTACACGAAATGAAAGCATATATTTCGTGTGTTATAACACGAAATCTCTAAAAACGTTGGAAATGAACAAAAAACGTGTATTTTCACATCAAAATCGAAGTCGTTGTCATCCATGTCGATAATACTTCTGCTCTAATTGATATTGGTCGAAAAATTACTAAAATTGAAAATTTTCAAGAATAAAAGGTTGAGAGTGTTTGAGAGAAGATTTGGATAAGATTTGAAAAAAAAAAAAAAAGAATTATTTTGCACTGCGAGTGGTAAAAACCGCACTGATAATAGCAACCCCCAAAGAGATTTGTAAAGTTGAGTATGGTTTTTTTAAGTTGTAAAGTTTGTTGGGGTTGTCTAGGGTCCGAGAGGGTCTGTACTACTCGGACCCAAACGATTGAATATCAACCAATAAAAATGTGACACGTATGATTAATACGAACCCCATTAAAAAAAGTACGAAGCATGGGTTACTAATAAAATTACATAAATACCCATAAAACTAAAACTTAATTAAATATTAAATATTAATGATTTTTCCAAAAACAAATGTATTAAAATTAATAAGTAAAATTCGATCACTGCTTATAATATAAAAAACGATCGTAATCTTTAATTAAAATACAAATCTTACGCCATCATCTTCTTCTCTTCTTTAATTTACTGTAAACTCTAATCATCTTTTTTTTTTTTTTTTTATCAAAACTCTCTGAGTAATATTTTTTTCTTCATATTTTTTCTCTCTCCACCAACTAATGCCAACAAAATCCAAAAATTAGAAAAGATATACAACAGCAAACCAAAAACTATGAAATAACTTTAAATTGAGGTTTTCGCATCTACTGTCCTTGTCTGGTCTCTCTTGTCCTCTTAAGTGAATGTATCAAAGGCACATTCTCTTCATCGTCTTCTTGCTTTTCTTCAACTGTTGCATCTGCAACTTTATAGCACATCAAGGTTGGTAATAAACATAATATCGCTTATATATGATAAAATTGTGATACGTAAACACACAACATCCTAGTAATTAGAGGCACTATGAACAAAAAAATAATTATAAAAAATCACGTTCGAATTAACTTAAAACTGTTTGTTAATATTGTTTTTTTTTTTTTTTTTTTTTTTTTTTTTGTGTGTGTAAGAGAGAGAGAGAGTGGGTTAGGCAGTTGGAAAGGTTTCCCCTCAAATTATCAGCAATAAGCAGAAAACCAAATTCCTGCAAACCTCAAAAGTCAATAGAAGAGAAGGTAATTTAAATGCTAGGAGGGTGAGGTTGAGTTTGGCGATGGTGACGGTGAGATTGAGGAAGAAATGTATCCGATGGCGACTAGGGATGAGAATTTTGATTTGGGAAAAGTTTTGACAACTTTAGTTTTTCTTACGTTTATTAATAAATTGAATTAATGGTTCTTTTAAATTAATTGATTTGATGTATATACAAGGGCAATAAAGTAATTTAAACACAGTACAATGTGTGTACGACCTATTTTTACTATGTTCGTACTTTAATTTATAAATTCATAGGTTCGTATTGGATCATACTAGATCGTACTTAAAATCAACGGCTATAAATATTCATTAAATATTTTCTACGCACAAGATTCAATCGTTTCGGTCCGAGAAGTACAACCCCTCTCGGACCCTAGACAACCCCAAGTTTGTTTAAAACTCTAAAATTTTCACCATAAAAACGTATCACTCTGGCAAGTTTTTTAACTTAAGTAGGGTATGCTATTTAGCTGTAGATATTGCTTATTTTGACTATTGTTCAGTAAATAAAATGTCTATGATAGTGATTCTGAAACTGAATGCGTGCATGATGATGACCATGCACTCTGATGTTGAGGTTGATATCAATATTGTCCATATTGCCCTTTGGGCATTCTTTTTCTTGTTATTCTCTTTTCATTTTGTGCTTGCCTTTTTTTTTAGTTTTTTGTATGAAAGAAAATAGTAATGTGAGAAGTTCGGGTTTATTTAAAGTGTAAGGAAACAAAAGAGTGAACTGAAAAATACACATTTTGTTTCGGATAATTGATGTTTGATATCTCCAATAACTTATCGGGTCGACATGCAAAAATTATGTTATCTTGCATTTTAGGGAGCTTTTTCGTTGGACATTTCAGGGTCCGATAAAAATAATTGGGTTTTCATTAGGCCATTTAATCTTCTCTTGACTAATCTTATTTTGGCAACAAAACGAGACCTAAGCAAACAAATACAAATATGAGTCGACAACCAGCCAACCACAATCACAAAAACATGAAACACGAATATCATAGGGAGGACAATGCAGAAGCCCAAATAGAAATTAGAAATTCAAGAAGAAAAGAAAAATCAATAATGACCAACAAGTCATTTTCAATATTCCAAAAAACTAATTAAACTTGACAAGCCGAAATTAAATAATTTACATTTTCGGCACAACTTTCTTCATCATTTCTAAAAGAACATCATTTTTTTTGGATCCTTGCAACTGATCAACTAACATGGACAAAGTAGATGCGTCGGCTAAGAATCCCTTTCTGTGCATTTCCTCAAAGAATGGGATTGCCTTGTCAAACTCTTTCTTCTTTAGCAAACCCTGGATAATGATGTTGTATGTCATGCTATCCGGTGCGCAACCACTTCTCTCCATTTTTATAAGCAAATCTTTTGCCTCGTCTATAAATCCTTCATCACACAACGAACCAAGAATGGCACCATATATTTTATTATTAGGTTGCAACCCTTTGGAAGGAAGTTCGTTTAAAAGATTTTTTGCATCTTCAAGTTTCCCATCTTTGCATAAACCATTAATCAGGATACCATATGTAATTATATTAGGACTTACTCCTCTGTCTTCAATCACCCGTAGAAATGAAAATGCTTCGGCAATCTGATGAGTCTTGCACAAGCCTTCCAACAAAATATTGCAAGTATATAAATCGGGATGTACTTGTCGAGTTTCCATATCATTGAAAAGTTTCCATCCATCAGCGTTTCTACCTTCACATAACAATCCATGTATCATGGTGCTATAGGTAATTGTATCAAGGTACTCTAAACCTTTAGAAGAAGCTTCGAGAAAAAGACGCCAAGCTTCATCCACTTTACCCTTCTTGCAATATCCGTTGATTAAAGAGCTATAGCTGATAATACATGGCGTAAGGCCGCTGCCCGTTATGGAATCAAACACTTCTTTCGCTCTATCCATTTTCCCTTGCAAACAATACCCATCTATCAATGCATTGTACGTGAAAATATTAGGATAAATATTTTGTCTCGTCATAATTTCCAAAACATCCTCGGCCTCCTTAACATTTCCCTCCTTGCAAAATGCGTCTACTAATATATTAAAAGTAACAACATCTAAAGGAATCTTACGATTGACCATTTCAGTTAGTAAGTCCTTCACCTCTTTCCATCTACCAAAATCGCACAAGCCCTGAATCATCGAGTTATATGTGACAACGTCAGGTGAAATGCCCTTATCAGTCATTTTAGACTTCAGCTGGAGAGCATTATCTACCGTTCCGGTCTTGCATAAGCCATCAATTACCGCACTATAAGCCTTAACATTGGGCTTATAGATACTCTTTTCTAATAACAAAAGCAAATCATGGGCAGTATGAACACGTCCAGCTTTGCAGAGCCCATCTATCGCAGTAAGAATCGTAACATCGTTTGGCTCGCAAAGTTTCAAAGTCAAAAGCTGCTTAAACAATTTTTCCGCATCGGCCACCTTACCATCTAAAAAGAGCCCTTTTAGAAGAGTGGTGAATGTCACAACATTTGCATTGTAGCCCTGTTTAAAGAAGATGCCGAACACAGCAAAACCAACGTCTACACGTTTCAAAAGGCAACAACAATTAATCAAGATGGTCATCGTGTACTCATTTACAGGGGCAGCTGATTGACGCATTTCGTCGAACAGTTGAAGGGCAACAGAGTATTGCTTCAAATTGACAATAACTTGCAATTGTTTGGTAAATTCAAAAACGGGGGGCTGCGGCCGCATTCTCACCATTTTGCGAAACAAGAAAATAGCTTCATCTAATTCATTTTCACAGCTCAAATCTCTTCTGAGGTTAGGTGAAAAAAGTCTATCTTTGTGGCGTACGCTATGAAAATTTGAAGAAAAGAAAGAGAGCCGATCAGCAAAAATACCGTAATAAGTAGAACATTTAGCAGAAATTGCTCTGCGAATAGCCGCTCTTCCATAAATCCTCATCTTCTTAAAGCGATTTTTGTGAAGAAATTCTAGTGAAATGAAAAGGCAGAGACAGAGAGTCTGTTGTTTGATGTGCTGACTTAGACAATACTCCCTCGTGAAATGGAAGACTTTCTTTAGTAGCGAGAATTACACTTTTGGTCCCTCATGTTTGGCCCGATTTCACTTTTGGTCCTCCTTGTTCCAAAGAAAAAAGAATTGCAGTGTTTTCTGATACATACCTGTTGAAATTCAGAGGAATTTCGACAGGTATGTGTCGAAATTTGTTTTTTTTTCTAAGTATATTTTTGGTGTCGAAAATTGACCAAATAATCGACATGTATGTGTCCAAAATTGCCGGCGGGTTTAAAAAAAAAATTAAACCTTCAAAATCGACTTCAAAGCTCAAAAAAGACAACGATACTTACCTTAATGTGTTCTCCTTAGTCGTAAACTATCATTTCGTTGTCATTTGACTCCATTTTACAAGTTGTGTGAGGTTTTAATTTCTTTAGTTTTGAGATTTTTTAGAAGGGTTTGTTGTGAGGAAGAAGAAGGAAGAGGTTGAGGGATTTGTGAAGACGAAGATGGGTTTGAAGGGTTTTGTGTGTTTGGTATCGAAGGAAGAAAAATGAGATTTTTAATATTTGTATGGTATTTATTTTCATTAAGGGTATTTATGTCATTACCTATTTATAATTCAATTTTTATTTTTTTTGGTATTAGAGTGAGAAAAAATTGGAATTTGTTTTAATCATCCCCTTATTTTATTTTATTTATTTAGAAATTCAAACCCTGTTGCAAATTGGGGAGGTAGGGAGAGGGGCATGATTCAAACCCTAGACCTCTACTATAATAATAGAGGTTATGTATTATAAGTGCGCTTTACCTCCGTATGTTGGCCGCTTTACGCTTTGTCCTCCAAACAAAAATAATAATTGCACGATCATACCTGGACTTAGTAATTCATTGCACTGGTCACTTAAAACTCCATGGGGTTTACTATTCATAGTGCGGTTTTTTCCAGCTACAGTGCGAAATAATTCATTTGTCAAAAAACACTTTAACCTTTTACAAAATCCTCTCAACCTCCAAATATTTCGACTTTTGTAGATCGTGATTTGTTTTCGTAGAAATCAGTTAAAATCCAACGATTATCAAGATGGCCAACATCGATCCCGTAAATGAGGTAAAAAATTACGTTTTAGTGTGATTTTTTTTCGATTTTCAGTCGTTTCGTGTAGAATATCACGAAATTATTCAAGTCGTTTCGTGGTGTTTTGCACGAAATTAACACCATATTCGTGTTTTCCAGTCATTTCGTATACAATACTACGAAATTATACCTCTTATTTCGTGTAAAATCACACGAAACAGCAGTAAACTGTTTTGTTATTCATTTTGTGCATTACTACATGAAATGTATACATTAATTTCGTGTACTTTTACACGAAATACCTAGTAATTATTATTATTTTTTTTTGCAAGTATCTAACTTTTTTTTATTTACACAGCCATATGAAGACAATTTGTATTTTGATCCATCGGTTTTGGATCAAAATGAATATGAAGATTTCTCTCACTTCCTCCAAGTTGATATTGTGTTCAATAGTAAGGAAGAACTAATCAAGTGGGCCAAAGCAACTGCAGATAGTCATTGTCACCGTTTGATTTGTCAGTCTAGAAGGGAGAATGCACAGTACTTGACGTGTGACAAATACGGACATGGCCGACAAACGAATATCGATGTGGAAGATCCTAGAAACACTGGAACAAAAAAATGTGGTTGTCCGTTCAAATTGATTGGCAAAAAGTCAAGGTTTGATGAATTATGGCGGTTGACTGTCAGCGATGGCAGGCATACTCATCGTCCGGCTTTGTTTCCTCACGGACAAGGTACGACTAGTCGTATAACTCCACAACAGAAAGCAAGAATTAAAGAATTGCGAAATTCGCACGTGAAGCCAATGCTAATCATGGATAGATTGAGGAAAGATGATCCGACGATACAAACCTCTATGAAGCATGTTTACAATGTGGTGGCCAAGATTAAATCTGAGGAAATGGAGGGCATGACTGTTATTCATTTTATGATGCATAACTTTCAACAAGGCGAGTATCGATATTGGCATCGCGTCGATAGTGAAACGAGCAACACGATTACATATATTATGTTTGCATGTCCCGAATCTATTAAGTTACTACGGCTGTTCCCGTATGTTATATTGATGGACTGCACATACAAAACCAATAAGTAAGTAAAAATTACGATTGTTTAAATTATGATTATTGTGTTTTAATGTATTGTATTGTTTAAATATGTAAAAACAACATTGTTGTAGGTATGCTATGCCTCTTTTGGCAATAATTGGGATAACTCCAGTTGGGAGGAATTTTACAATTGTTGTTGCATTTATGTCGCATGAAGATGCAGATACCTATGAGTGGACTTTGAATTGTTTGAAAGAGTTGCTAGATGGTGTCGAACCTAATGCGATCTTGACAGACATGGAGTTGGGTCTTTTGAAAGCACTGCCAAATGTCTTCCCATTTTCGTATCATATGTTGTGTATATTCCATATAAACAGAAATGTTGAGGCAAATGCGACGAAATTTATGAGAGGCAACAATGACCAAGGTCTAATATTTCGACGTGGGCTGTGGGCTAAGCTGGTGAAATCATAAAACGAAGAAGAGTATCATTACAAGTACAATGAAATTGTTGGACGGTATGCAGGGGGTATCCTAGACTGATACAGTATTTGAATGATACGTGGTTGATATACAAGGAGAAGTTTGTTCGAGCCTATACTCGCAATGTGTATCATTTTGGCAACACGAGCACCAACACGTATTACATGTTTTAGTTATTTAAATGATAAAATATATTATATGAAAATAATATTTATTTTGTAATTTGATTGTCTTTGTATGCTTTGATTGTTGTTGTAATTGGATAGGGTGGTGAGTGCTCATTCTTTTGCGAAGGGTTGGTTAAATGCTTCGACCGGAGGTCTGGATAACGTGCAAGGCAAACTTCGGGACCAAGTTTATATCCAAATTAGTCAGCTGAAGTGCGATTTTTCATTATCATCCAAGATAAGGAAGCATACTGCAGCATGGCCGTGTTTTCAGGGTTTGATTTGTTATGTTACGCATCTGGCATTAGAGAAATTGGATCAAGAGATGGAGTCCCCGGCGATGCAAGATTCGAGTATTTGCACACACTATCTTTGGAATATTCATGGGCTCCCATGCGCGTGCAAAATTGTGTAGAAAATGGAAGATAATGACACGTTCGTCATTTCAGACTTGCATCCATTATGGAGTACCATGACAGTTGAGCCTTCGGAGTTACCTGAGTATCAAGTAAAACGCAAGGAGATTGTATATAGACAGATTGATGACCTGAATTGCAATTTGAAGAAGATGAATTACACGAGTAAGATAAATGCCGTGGCCTCATTGCTGGCATCGTTTATCCGTCTACGTCGCATCTGTCCGAGCCATCATTTGTTAAGACCAAAGGACGACCAAAGAATAACTCGACAAAGAGAGACCCTTCCGGATGGCAGTATCATATTGATGAGGAGACAATTAAGTTGTCTTGTGGTTCCAAGGGTCGCCAAACCTCATCTGGTGCAAAGATTCCTAAAGCAAAGGTTGAGAGAAGCACTGATGGAATACTTCAATCGAAGATGAAAGGTCGTGGTTCTCGTATTCCCACACAAAAATCTGCTGCCCCTACAATACATGCACATGAAAGAATCGACTTTTATTCTTTCGTGCCCCGATTTATGGTTCGTCTTATTCAAGATTATGTTAACGTGATGGCGGATGGCAACTGTGGGTACCGGTGCTTTACTCAAGCCGTGTACGGGGATCAAGAAAGATGGCCACAAGTGAGAGGGGAGTTGTTTATTGAGTTATACGAGCATGCTAATGTGTACACGGCGATGTTTGACAGTACCGGATACGTTGAGGTCATATGCAAGTGTGACTGGAACTCAGGGCCTTGTCCACAAGCTTATTGGATGGACATGAATGAAATGGGATTGGCCATTGCTACCAGATACAGTGCATTAGTGGTACTTTTGACTCAAGTAGGGAGTATGACTTACCTTCCTATGTTTGGCAGTGGTCACTTATCATGTATGATTGTTGTGACATTGCACAACAATCATTCCATGTTTGTTAATTTGGTCGCGAATAGTCCTCTACCACCAATCCATCCGGCATGGGTACACCATAGAGCTAAAAACCTGAGGCACTTACTCAAAATGTACAAACCCCGACTACTCTTGTACGTACAATTAAAGTTTGGTCGGTAGTTCAATTTGTAGTTCTATTTGAATTCTAGTTCAATTTGTATTGTATTTGAATTTTAGATCAATTTGTAGTTGTATCTGAAATCTAGTTGAATTTGTATTTGTATTTGAATTCTAGTTCAATTTGTATTTGTATTTGAATTTTTAGGTCAATTTGAGTGCCTGAAATAAATTGGTTAATTAGTAAACAAATCAATTAGTGATTTCATACTGAATTTCACGAAACATTTCATTATATTTCGTGGAAAAATCCACGAATTGTAAGGTACAATTTCGTGAAAACATTAAAGGTTTGACTGCCTCAGACCGCCTCAACCCGCCTCGGAGCGCCTCGGACCGCCTCACAGGCAAAAAACCGATATTTCAAACCTTTACACTAAAATCGTAAAGGTTTTGGACCGCCTCCGCCTCGGAGACCGATTAATCCGCCGCCTCGGCCGATTTTTAGAACACTGGTTTTACTCATGAGTCATGTTCCAATTTTGTGGACCACATTTTATTCTTTATGAGTTTTTTTGGATGAAAAGAGATATGTAAAGTTGAGTCTGGTATTTTTAATTTGTAAAGTTTGCTTGGAACTCTGAATTTTTCACCATAAAAATGTATCATTCGGGTAAGTTTTGAACTTAAGTAGGGTCTACTATTTAGCTGGAGATATTGCTTATTTTGACTATTGTTAAGTAGACAAAATGTCTATGAAAGAGATTCCTGAAATGGCCAAAGAGCTGGGAATGATAAGGATAGAGCAACTTTCATTTATGTGCAAAACTTAGAAGAAAATTCAAGTGAAAGTGAGTCGGAATCATAAAGGTCAGGAGAATCAGTACAGTTTTCAAAGGTAGAGGAGGGAATAGGGTATGTTGAAGCTTTGTGGTTGGCTTTTTGGTTTTTTGTATGAAAGGAAATAGTAAAGTGAGAAATTCAGATTTATTCCAAGTGTAAGGAAACAAAAGAGTGAACTGAAAAATAAAGGAAAATTACATTGTTCGTCTTATTTTACCCACTTTCTCAAATGTCCCTAAATATTTCGGAGTTACAGTATTAGTCCTTAATCATGTCATTTTTTGACAGAATTGGTTCGCCGTTTATTTCTGCAGTTAAATTGGATGAAATATGGCATGTGCCTCTCACATGCCTTCAATTTACAACACTGCATGAAAATGGACTTTAAAGTTTTAACAATACGCATTGCATCTTGTAAAACTGATTTTTCATAATTATTATTTTTAATTAAAATTTAATACAAAATCGAAATCACGTAAATTCTCAAAAAGTCAACTGGATAATTGTTTCAAGATATTTTCGAATTTTTTTTTAAATCAAAATATAGTCTAAAATTTAAAATATTGTTTCAAAATCGGCATTTTTCGAATTCGATTAAATAATATCGTTTCAAACCAAAAAAAAAAACACGATAGGAATTGGGGAATTATAAATCATTATTCCAATTTTCACCTCTAGTCAATTCCAAAAATTCCACTTTTGAAACAATATATCGAGTTTTAAATGATTCAATATGGGTGAAATTTGGAACGAAGTTTTCTTATCAGGCCTAGTTGGATCGAATTTTTATTTTATTTTAAAATAATATTTTCATTCAATTTCCAAAAATGCCAATTTTAAAACACTATATTCCTTTTTTTAGACAGTATTACGATTTTTTTTTAAATATTTCTGAATTGGAACAGAGTTTTCTTACTCTGTGTATTACGATCTGATTTTTATTTTATTTAAAACAATAATTTTCATTCGGATTCAAGAAATTCCGGTTTTAAAACATTGTATTATTTTTTGAGACAATACTTCTAAAAATATTTTGAAACAATTTATGAATTTTAGATTATTAAATAAGAGTGAAG
The DNA here is from genome assembly GCF_000504015.1 of Erythranthe guttata. The sequence goes on along the minus strand of NW_012193028.1, from coordinate 130,237 downwards.
ATTGGAATGGAGGTTTCTTTTCCCGCCTATTCTGATCGAATTTTTATTTTATCTTGAAACAATATTTTCATTTGAATTCTGAAAATCTTGATTTAGAAAGCAATATTTTATTTTTTTTAAACAATATTTCAATTGTTTAAAGAATATTTCTCAAAAGAGTCAAAAATATTGTAATTTTCCCGAAAAAATACACATTTTGTTTAGGATAATTGATGAATATATTATTGCCTCGTTTGGTTGGGGAGATTAGCCATTATTAACTAAATATGTGGATTTTGTTTGCTGTTTGATATCTCCAATAACTTACCGGGTTGACATGCAAATATTATGTTATCTTGCATTTTAGGAAACTTTTTCGTTGGGCATTTCAGGATCCAATAAAATAATTGGGTTTTCAATAGACTATTTAATCTTATCTTGACTGATCTTATTTTGGTAACCAAACGAGGCATAAGCAAACGAATACAAAAATGAGTCGACAACCGGCCAACCACAATCACAAAAACATGAAACACGAATATCATTGGGACGACAATGCAGAAACCCAAATAGAAATTCAAGAAGAAAAGAAAAATCAATAACGACCTACAAAACAATGGAAAGACAAGAAGAGAGCAAGTGTGTGTGTATATGTATTGTATTCTTATTCAAGTGTATTACAACTCCATATAATGGTCTCCCTTTTATAGTATAAGAAGACCATTCAAAAGGTCATGAGTTACAAGGGAATGAATAGCCTTAACATCCACCATTATCACCTCTAATTACATACACTAATAATTTTGTAACTCCTATAGACATCCACCATAGGTTACATAATACAACAAGTCATTTTCAACATTCCAAAAACCTAATTAAACTCGACAAGCCGAAAATAAATAATTTATATTTTCGGAACAACTTTCTTCATCATTTCTAAAAGAACATCATCTTTCTTGGACCCTTGCAGGTGATTAATTAACATGGACGAAGTAGATGCGTCGGCAAAGAATCCTTTTTTGTGCATTTCCTCTAAGAATGGTATTGCCTTGTCCAACTTTTTCTTCTTCAACAAGCAATGAATAATGATGTTGTATGACATGCTATTCGGTGCGCAACCACTTCTCTCCATTTTTATAAGCAAATCTTTTGCCTCGTCGACGAACCCTTCTTCACAAAGTGAACCAATAATGACATTATATATGTGATTATCAGGTTCCAACCCCTTGGAAGGAAGTTCGTTTAAAAGCTTTTTCGCATCTTCAAGTTTCCCATCTTTGCACAAACCATTAATCAGGATACCGTATGTGACTATATTAGGACTTACTCCTTTGTCTTCTATCATCTTTAGAAATGAAAACGCTTCAGAAATCTGACGAGTCTTGCACAAGCCTTCCAACAAAGTATTGTAAGTACGTAAATTAGGATTTACTTGCCGAGCTTCCATATCTTTATAAAGTTTCCATCCATCAGCGTTTCTACCTTGACTTAGTAATCCATGTATCATGGTGGTATAGGTAATTGTATCAAGGTACTCTAAACCTTTAGAAGAAGCTTCGAGAAAAAGACGCCAAGCTTCATCCACTTTACCATTCTTGCAATACCCGTTGATTAAAGAGTTATAGGCGACAATGCATGGCTTAAGGCCGTTGCCTGTTATAGAATCAAATACTTCTTTCGCTTTATCCATTTTCCCTTGCAAACAGTATCCGTCTATCAACGCAGAGTACGTGAAAATATTAGGACGAATGTTTTGTTGCTTCATAATTTCCAAAACATCTTCAGCCTCTTTAACATTTCCTTCCTTGCAAAACGCGTCCACCAACATACTAAAAGTAACAACATTTAAGGAAATCTTGTTATTGACCATTTCATTTAATAAGTCTTTGACCTCTTTCCATCTACCGAAATCGCACAAGCCCTGAATCATCGACGTATATGTTACAACAGTGGCCGAAAGTCCCTCGTCAATCATTCTAGATTTGAGCTGGAGAGCATCATCCACCATTCCGCCTTTACATAAGCCATTAATTACTGCATTATAAGCCTTAACATTGGGCTTATAGATCGTCTTTTCCAATAACAAAAGCAAATCATGGGCAGTATGAACACGTCCAGCTTTGCAGAGCCCATCTATCGCAGTAAGAATCGTAACATCGTTCGGCTCACAAAGTTTCAAAGTCAAAATCTTCTTGAACAATTTTTCCGCATCGGCCACTTTATCATCTAAAAAGAGCCCTTTTAAGAGAGTGGTGAATGTCGTAACATTTGCCTCGTAACCGTGTTTAAGGATGATGCCGAAGACAGCAAAACCAACGTCTACACGCTTCAAATTGCAGCAAAAATTAATCAAGATGGTCATTGTGTACTCATTTACAGGGGCACCCAGTTCACGCATTTCGTCGAACAGTTTGAGGGCAACCGAGTATTGTTTCATATTGACAATAACTTTCAATTGTTTGGTGAATTCAAAAATGGGGGGCTGCGGCCGCATTCTCACCATTTTGCGAAACAATAAAATAGCTTCATCTACTTCACTTTCACAATTCAAATCTCTTTTGAAATTAGGTGAAAAAAGTCTATCTTTGCTATGAAAATTTGAACAAAATAAAGAGAACGGATCAGCAAAAATACCATAATTAGGAGAAGATTTAGCAGCAATTGCTCTTCGAATTGGGAGGCGCTATTGGCAGAAATCCTCATCTTCTCAAAGCGATTTTTTGTGAAGAAAATTCTACTGCAGTCCAAAATGAAATGAAAAAGGTGGAGTCTGTTGTTTAATGGTTATAATTGGCTACTTACATCTAGACCCCTTCAAAATAGTATAATTACAAAGTATTTTTATTGACTCTTTAATTTTGCAACTAAGTAATTGTTTATTCATTACCTTCCCTCTAAGTTTATTTTAATAAAAAGTGTTTATTGCAATTAGTACCCCTATCTGTATTATTTATGATTCAAATTTTTGTTAGCACACAACCCCTGACCAACGGTACTAAAATAACAAAGAATAGTTGTTTTGCAATTCGATACAATACAAGAGTACTAATTGCACTAAACTCCTAATAAAGAGAACCCAAGGAAAACATAATAAGAGGAAAAGATAGCTTGATGGAAAAAAATAAAATTATAGATGTAAAACAAATTTGGTTAAGCTACTACCAACACGGTAAAGGGGGAGAAGGAGAACTATTATGAGCACAAACACTTCGCATATTTTCTTGATGACAATAGTTTTTATGATACAATAAGGCAAGCCCATTACTTAAGCCGAGAAATGGCCCAAGTAGACCCACTTGCACATGATGTTTTTGTAAAGATTTTGAAATGTTCAAGAGAGTAGCTAGAAGCTTCTCGAATGTAGATATTTCTAGAAATTCTTTGGAGTGTTCCGGAGAATCAATAGTAGTAATTGTTTGACCACTACCGTCCGCTACTAAGTAAGTGGAGTAGTATAAAAAGGTAAGAAGAGTAGTATGAAAAGGAACTTAGGTCATTCATTTGTGTTCTGATTTAGCACACAAAACACATCTTAGTGAGTGTGTTGGCATCATCAAAGATGCAAAGCCAAATCTGGTAAAGACGTAAAATAATCTTGAGAAAGAAAATCTTGTTTGCATAGTCAATTGTATACCCAAAAGAGCATGTATTACTCACACAAAACAATATGTCCGCTAAATAGTTTATCAATTTCCATGTAAACCTATACATAAACACTCTAATCAACCGAATTTGCTCGCATTGGAAGAACCATTACTACTATATATATAAACTCTAGCAGTATCCAATCGTGAATATGCATATTATGCCATGCTTCAGAGATAAAGAGAGAAAAAAAGACGAAGAAAAATAAAATATATTTAATCCAGTCTAAACAAAATCAATTTTATCATTATTCTTAATCCCTGTTGTGGACAACAACTAACCTTTTTGCCAAAATTTTGTATTCTTTAACATATGAAAACGATATAAAAACAATGGAGATATAGAAACAAGAAAAACACAATAAATTTTGTATTCTTTAAGATATGAAAACAATATAAAAACAACAAAGAGTTGCTCGTCTACGATTTCTCCCCTATTCTTCTCATTTGTTCATAGTCGAATCTAAGACATCTTATGCCTTTTAGAAGTAGTTTATACCTGATTTCTTCAATGACAATAAAAAGATGAAAAGTCCAAAATCCAAGGTTGCCTATCGGGAGAGGGAGCATATATATATATATACACGTTGATTAAGGTTTTCAGAAGACATTTAGATGAAAAAAAAAAAGGATTTTTCCGAAAAAATGCGAATTACAATCCGATCCGTCTTATATCCAGCCTTAGCCGTGACCCTCAACCACTTCTCAAGAACCTATTATGTTACTTGTTATCCTTCAAATAGCGTAGTATATGAAATTCAAAATTCCGATTTTCGATTTTTACTTTTTGAAACGAATTGCAGTTAGTTTTTCACTTGCGCGAAAAAATTTGATTTTTTCCGAAAATGTTAATTCACAATCAATAGCAAGGTTTTGGTTTAGACTTGAGGCTAGAGCTCAAAGAAGGATCTGTAATTCTCACATTAAAAATTCTTTGATGTTCGAAGTATTGATTTGCTCTGCACTTGAAATCGAAGTTAAAATAGTCCTTTCAAACTCTTACGTTTTTTTTCAAAAATACTTTTTTTCAGGATCCAAGAACAGAAAACAACCGATACCTCGGATTCATCTACACATCATTCCAAGAAAGAGCTACCTTCGTCTCCCATGGAAACTCCGCCAGGCTGGCGAGGAGCACGGTGACATAAATCTTGCTCAAATATGCAGTACAATAGCTTCCAACGAAAAACGACATGAAACTGCATACACTAAAATAGTCGAAAAATTATTCGAAATCGACCCAAATGAAACCGTGATTTCTTTTGCCGATATGATGAGAAAGAAAATATCAATGCCGGCCCACTTAATGTACGATGGGCGTGATGATAATCTTTTCGATCACTTTTCGTCTGTGGCTCAAAGACTCGGTGTATACACAGCTAAAGACTATGCGGATATTCTAGAACATTTAGTTGGTCGATGGAAAGTGGAGAGTTTAACGGGATTGTCTTCTGACGGGGCGAAGGCGCAGGATTACGTCTGTGGACTGCCACGGAGGATCAGAAGGTTGGAGGAGAGAGCTCTTGGACGAGCTAAGCAAGCACAGCGGGTCCCGTTTAGCTGGATATATGATAGAGATGTGCAACTTTAATTAAGGTAAATTAATGATTTGGATAAGCTTTTTGCTTCGTGTGTGTGTGTGTGTGTGTGTATTGGTGAGGAAAACGAAATTGCAATGTAGGTTTATCGCGATTCAAATTCGTTTTTTTTTTTTTTTTTTTGTTTCTATTGTTCATGTTAGTAAATCTTTATATAGGGCAGTTATAGTTATATAATGTCATTTTGATGTGTTGTGGTGTGTGTGTGTGTTTCTGTAAAAATGCAACTGCTGACAATTATTGATTTTTTTCCTTCATGGAATATGGTCTATATATTGTAATTCACAGATATTTGATTATGATTTATTAATTAATCTGAACAATTTGATTGGAATGATTATGATTTATTAATTAATCTGAACAATTTGATTGGAATTTTTATAATCTGAATCTTTAATACGCAAACTAATCGATGCAATGTATGGAATTTGTATGAGAAGCGACAAATCAACAAGCCATTTTCGACACACCAAAAACTAATTAAACTCGACAAGCTGAAAAAAAAAAAATTTACATTTTCGGCACAACTTTCTTCATCATTTCTAAAAGAACGTCATCGTTTTTATATCCTTGCAAGTGATTAATTAACATCGACGAAGTAGTTGCGTTGGCTAAGAACCCCTTTTTGTGCATTTCCTCTAAGAATGGGATTGCCTTGTCAAACTCTTTCTTCTTTAGCAAACCCTGGATAATGATGTTGTATGTCATGCTATCCGGTGCGCAACCACTTCTCTCCATTTTTATAAGCACATCTTTTGCCTCGTCTATAAATCCTTCATCACACAACGAACCAAAAATGGCACCATATATTTTATTATTAGGTTGCAACCCTTTGGTCGGAAGTTCGTTTAAAAGCTTCTTTGCATCTTCAATTTTCCCATCTTTGCACAAACCATTAATCAAGATACCGTATGTGATTATATCAGGATTTAAACCTTTATCTTCCATCGTCTTCAGAAACGAAAATGCGTCGGCAATCTGATGAGTCTTGCACAAGCCATCCAACAAAATATTGTGAGTACATAAATTAGGATGTACGTGCCGAGCTTCCATATCGTTGAAAAGTTTCCATCCATCTGCAAATCTGCCTTCACTAAGTAATCCATGTATCATGGTATTATAAGTAACTGTCGTGTGCTCTAAGCCTTCAGAAGAAACTTCAAGAAAAAGACGCCAAGCTTCATCCACTTTTCTCTTCTTGCAATATCCGTTTATTAAAGTGCCGTAGCTCATAATAGATGGCTTAATCCCCTTGCTCGCCATGGAATCAAATACCTCTTTCGCTTTATCCATTTTCCCTTGCAAACAATACCCATCTATCAGTGCAGTGTAAGTGAAAATATCGGGACTAATATTTTGTTGTTTCATAATTTCCAAAATATCCTCAGCCTCTTTAATATTTCCTTCTTTGCAAAAAGCGTCCACCAATATACTAAAAGTAACAACATCTAACGAAATCTTGTGATCCACCATTTCATTTAGTAAGTGTTTCACCTCTTTCCATCTACCGAAATCGCACAAGCCCTGAATCATCGAGCCATATGTGACAACGGTGGGCGAAATGCCCTTATCAATCATTCTAGATTGGAGCTCAAGTGCATTATCCACCATTCGGCACTTGCATAAGCCATCAATTACCGCATTATAAGCCATAACATTGGGTTTATAGATAGTCTTTTCCAATAACAAAAGCAAATCATGCGCAGCAAGAACATGTCCATTTTTGCAGAGCCCGTTTACCACAGTGACAATTGTAAAATCATCAGGCTCACAAAGTCTCGAACTCAAAAGCTGCTTAAACAATTTTTCCGCATCGGCCACCTTACCATCTAGAAAGAGCCCTTTTAGTAGAGTGGTGAATGTCACAACATTTGCATTGTAGCCCTGTTTAAAGAAGATGCCGAAGACCGCAAAACCAAAGTCTACGCGTTTCAAAAGGCAACAACAATTAATCAAGATGGTCATCGTGTACTCATTTACAGGGGCAGTGATAAGTGTTCATTTTGCATGATTTTCACTTATCAATTCTTCGAGTTTTGGTCTTCGTTCGTCCGAGTTTTCGGCTTTATTTGTATATATTATGTTGTTTTTGTTTTATTTATATTTTAGGTAAAGAGAAGCTATTTTTGCCGATTCGAAACGATTTTGGAAGCGAAGCCGAAAATCAAACCAAACAAGTGCAAAAGTGCATTATCGCGGGTGTGGCACTGTTCCGTATTTCAAGCATAACTTTTGCATACGACCTCTGATTGAGCTGATTCAAGTGGCCTTAGAAAGCTAACTTCAAGATCTACAACTTTTGTGAAATGTCAAATTGTCCAATTCGGGCTAGAACAGGGTCAAAACAGTGTTTTAAGTTGGCGCAGAAGACCAGATCGCGATCCAGCTTTCCGGATCGCGATCTGGGGGGTCAGACAGAGAGCAAATTGGGGTTAGATCCAGATCGCGATCCAGAAAGTCGGATCGCGATCTGGGGGGTCTCACAGTGCATTTTTTGATCAAGAACCAGATCGCGATCCACCATTCCGTATCGCGATCTGGCAAGGCGGTGCACAGTTTTTGAGGCAAGATATTTGTGTTTTTGCAAGCCCCCTATAAATAGAAGCAAGCCCTCACTTCTTCGAGGAGGATTTCTTCGACTTCTTCTTCGACTTTTGACGGTTTTCGACGGTTCTTCGCGGGAAGCTTCGACGAGGGTTTCGACTCGGGTTTTTCATAAGCTTTTCTTTACGTTTAGTTTATAATTTCTCGTGTTCTTCATTTGGATGCTATGTTTGTAATGAACTGAGCATTTTCTTTTAGGGAAATGAAACCTTGTATATATTGATTTTGATTTCCAGATCTGTGATCTATTTGTCGTTCTTTGATTATGTTTATGTTTTCCTGTATTAAATGCTTTCGATTGTTTGGCCAACAGTTGAATTGATTGTAAATGGGGATGAACTCGAGAGAGGATTTCTCGTTTGATTTTAGGAAAACATAGCTCGGGTTGTGGAAACGGAGACGTGATGCACCTCGGGTAGCCCTTAAGGACTTGACCTAAATGCTCTCTTAATATCAGGTTCTGAACGGAGACGTCGGACCTGTGGGTAGACTCTAACTACACTGGAGACGGGGGTTAGGGTATTTTAGTGTCTGGGTTAGCGAACATAGAATTGACAATAGATTCGGATTTGTAGATCTTTATCGATAGTACATTGGTGGATTTTACCCTAGAAGCCATCACACGTCGGAATTCCTCGCTTATACTGGCGGACCGTTGTTTTTATTTATTGTTTCTTTTTTGTTTCCTTTTTCCCATCCCTTTCGATCGTCTAGATAAAGTTTAGGATAGTATAATTACGGTACTTGGTAGATTTAGGAACTTAATTCCCTGTGGATCGATATCCGGAATTCACTATTCTGCAAAACGCGATACTGTACACTTGCGGTTATTTATACGTAGGTTTTACGCGTATCAAGTTTTTGGCGCCGTTGCCGGGGAATTAGTTAATCTTGAGTTTACTAATATCGTTATCAACTATCCTTACTTTACTTTAGACATTTTTTTTCTTTTGATTTTTTTTTTTTTTTTTTTTGTAGAAGATTTGTATACATCGATGGCCTCGATTTATGATCTCTCTCTTTGCAAGATTCAATCTAGAGCTGATTACATTCAACATGAGTTGGAGGATATTGAAAGACATCGAAGGTTGAACCCAGAAAATGGAATTGCACAGACAAATGAGCACTTGTGCTATTTACAAGACGAACTCCACTTTCTGGCGAATATTTTTGAAAATTTTCAGAGATGTCACATTCACAAACCATATCCGACCATCCTATATGAACACAATGAGGTATTTACAGATTTTCGTATGAACGATGAGGTTGAACACCTTGAGGGAATTATTCATCCCAGTTCTGTAGATACTTTTGCGTGTGATGAGAGTGGGATGAAGATGATGGTAGAGGGACTTGACGAACAAAATCCTATCCACATTGCTACTCCGGATTTGAGTGTGAGCGAGGAGACGAGTTTCAAATTTGAGGTAGAGCTTTCTCCAAAGCTCGAGTATCTTGTATACGAGTTTGAGAGATCGGTAGGCAAGCAACCCATCCTAGTCTCCTACCGACTGATTTCCAAAGCAAACGAAAAGTACCATGGGTTGGGATGGTCATTACAAGATTGCAATCTAGTCCATGATATGATTGCAAAGTATGTATCAAGACTGATGGATGGATGCGCAATCTACAAGGCTTTGGATTGGACATAATCCGTCCAAATTGTGTCGAGCCGTCGACTGTAAAACAGGCGCTGAATGGGAGGCAACCCATTACTTATTTTTCGTCATTTATTTTCTTAGTTTTCTTTTATTTTTGCATTTTTTGGTTTAAAGTTTAATTTCACCCCTTTTTTCTTAATTTTTGCCGGTATCTCGTCCCCAAGGAAAGAAGAGTAAGAAGTCGGGAAGTCTAGACAATTCCGGCAAGACGCCCTCGGTGCCAAAATCCACGGCACCCCGTGCAACCAAAGAACACTTTCGCAACCGTAGAACACTGATCAATCTGCGGCACGACTGTTCAGGGCATATTTCTTTCTCTTATCTTTTATTTTTCGCATTGAGGGCAATGCATGATTTAAGTTTGGGGGTGAGTTTAGCTTTTTTTTTCTTTTTGGTCTTTTGCATGCATATCATATAATTTAGTTTCATTTATGTATTTCGATTTCCGTAATTGTGTTATGTTTGTCACATGCATTTCATTTAGGATCGAGTGTAAGTTGCATTTCCGGATTCTATTGAAGCAAAGCAATTAATGAATTAGTAGACTGGCTAGTTAATTTTAAAATTGAAATTATGGATAACCGGCTAATTATAGATGTACCTTCCGACTGCGTTTTTGCAACTTGTGTGGATAGCCTTTCGAATCCTTTCCGATTAAGCTTGAGCGCACTTTTCTGAGGGGTATAATAGTCTGAGGTTTGGGGGGCGAGTTAGAATTGAATTATGTGTTCACAATTTCCAGTTGTTGGCTAAAAGTTCTATCAATGGTCTTTACGCTTTTATTTTATGTTCGATGTTAAAAAAAAAAAAAAAAAAAAAAAAAAAAAAAAAAAAAAAAGAGAAAAATAATAATTTGTGGTATTGTTGTGATTCACGCTCTGATTTCCCCGCCTTTCTGACTCGAGCTTAACCCGTTGGGTGCACCTCGTCGCCTAAGTCTCCCGAGCTGTCGAGCTTGGGGGTTTCTTGGACTAAAGTTCGATAAATGGGTCAGGGAGATAACACAGTGGTGTCGGGCCTTGCACGAGTCACGATTATGCCCGTTTCAAAAAAAAAAAATGAAAAAAGGAAAAAGTTGTGATGAAAATCACCAAAAATATTGTAGTTGTCATTTCTTTTATTTGAATAAATAGACCTACTTATGCCCAATTCGAGTTTTTGAATTTCAGAATCAAAACTTACTTTTCACCCACATTTCTACTCAAAACCCTCGATAATTGTGTTTATTGTTTAACTACGGATTCTTGAGTCTATCTTTCATTTTGGTGTAGAAACAACTAATTGCGTCGGTAAGAAAGTCGAATACCTTAAGCCGTATGCCATTCTAAGATTTTAGGTTATCTAGCTCGTTTCATCTTTGAAATTAATTGCAATGCTTTGACCAATCCGGCAACTTTGTGGGTGTGTTGTCTGAAAACCCTCACGAGACACAACTCGTCCTTTGGGGGTACGCAGGGGTTAAAAGGCTTGTTGCATACGCTAAATGCAATCGTGATTCCCTACGTTAGTGGCCTAGTTTAGTTTGTTGTTTTTATTTCCTTTTTGTTGTTGTTTCGTTTTGATTTACTCGGGACGAGTAAAGATCTAAGTTTGAGGGTGTGATAAGTGTTCATTTTGCATGATTTTCACTTATCAATTCTTCGAGTTTTGGTCTTCGTTCGTCCGAGTTTTCGGCTTTATTTGTATATATTATGTTGTTTTTGTTTTATTTATATTTTAGGTAAAGAGAAGCTATTTTTGCCGATTCGAAACGATTTTGGAAGCGAAGCCGAAAATCAAACCAAACAAGTGCAAAAGTGCATTATCGCGGGTGTGGCACTGTTCCGTATTTCAAGCATAACTTTTGCATACGACCTCTGATTGAGCTGATTCAAGTGGCCTTAGAAAGCTAACTTCAAGATCTACAACTTTTGTGAAATGTCAAATTGTCCAATTCGGGCTAGAACAGGGTCAAAACAGTGTTTTAAGTTGGCGCAGAAGACCAGATCGCGATCCAGCTTTCCGGATCGCGATCTGGGGGGTCAGACAGAGAGCAAATTGGGGTTAGATCCAGATCGCGATCCAGAAAGTCGGATCGCGATCTGGGGGGTCTCACAGTGCATTTTTTGATCAAGAACCAGATCGCGATCCACCATTCCGTATCGCGATCTGGCAAGGCGGTGCACAGTTTTTGAGGCAAGATATTTGTGTTGTTGCAAGCCCCCTATAAATAGAAGCAAGCCCTCACTTCTTCGAGGAGGATTTCTTCGACTTCTTCTTCGACTTTTGACGGTTTTCGACGGTTCTTCGCGGGAAGCTTCGACGAGGGTTTCGACTCGGGTTTTTCATAAGCTTTTCTTTACGTTTAGTTTATAATTTCTCGTGTTCTTCATTTGGATGCTATGTTTGTAATGAACTGAGCATTTTCTTTTAGGGAAATGAAACCTTGTATATATTGATTTTGATTTCCAGATCTGTGATCTATTTGTCGTTCTTTGATTATGTTTATGTTTTCCTGTATTAAATGCTTTCGATTGTTTGGCCAACAGTTGAATTGATTGTAAATGGGGATGAACTCGAGAGAGGATTTCTCGTTTGATTTTAGGAAAACATAGCTCGGGTTGTGGAAACGGAGACGTGATGCACCTCGGGTAGCCCTTAAGGACTTGACCTAAATGCTCTCTTAATATCAGGTTCTGAACGGAGACGTCGGACCTGTGGGTAGACTCTAACTACACTGGAGACGGGGGTTAGGGTATTTTAGTGTCTGGGTTAGCGAACATAGAATTGACAATAGATTCGGATTTGTAGATCTTTATCGATAGTACATTGGTGGATTTTACCCTAGAAGCCATCACACGTCGGAATTCCTCGCTTATACTGGCGGACCGTTGTTTTTATTTATTGTTTCTTTTTTGTTTCCTTTTTCCCATCCCTTTCGATCGTCTAGATAAAGTTTAGGATAGTATAATTACGGTACTTGGTAGATTTAGGAACTTAATTCCCTGTGGATCGATATCCGGAATTCACTATTCTGCAAAACGCGATACTGTACACTTGCGGTTATTTATACGTAGGTTTTACGCGTATCAGGCAGCTGATTGACGCATTTCATCGAACAGTTGAAGGGCAACCGAGTATTGCTTCAAATTGACAATAACTTGCAATTGTTTGGTGAATTCAAAAACGAAGGGCTGCCGCCGCATTCTCAACATTTTGCGAAACAAGAAAATAGCTTCATCTACTTCGCTTTCACAGATCAAATCTCTTTTGAAATTAGGTGAAAAAAGTGTATCTTTGTGGCGCACGCTATGATAATTTAAACAAGAGAAAGAGAACGGATCAGCTAAAGAATGAGCAGCAATTGCTCTGCGAATAGGCGCTCTTCCATAAATCCTCATCTTCTCATTGGCTCGAGGGGAAAGAGAAGATGAAGATAATTGCGATGATGATTTTGGTTGATTTTGGAGAAGAGGGGTTTTTAAAAATGTTAAGGACTTAATTGAAAATTTTATAAACTTCAATTCAGGGCTTATGACTGAGGTGAATCTCTAATTTTCGAATTTTCTAATTCAAATGGTGTAAAAATATTAATTTATGGTTAAAAAAACTCAACAAATTCATTTTCCGAGTGAGTGAGATGTACACTCTGTTAACCTTTAACAACTAGACTGACGGTCGCTACATTGTGCAAACCACAGGGGGTTCAAGGCCTAAATTGATATGACATGGGGTTAAGTACAACTAGTTGAAACCACCGGGGTAAAGTGTTATTTACCCTTAATACATTGAGGCCCCTTTTGGTTGGGTTGATGGGATGGGATGGGATTTGGGGTTCTTTTTCAAATTCTACTGTATGGATTGGTGTTAGTTGGATGGGATCTCGGTTTTGGTTGGTGGGATTCGAGTCTATGGGATTGAAACTAGGTGTGTTAATCTCACGAAAGGTTGGGTTGTTTGGGACGGATAATGTGGTTAATTACCATATCGCCCTTTCTCTTTTTTTTTTATTATTATATTATATACCCCAAAATAATGGAAAATACTATTTGAACCCACCACTTCTTACATCAACCATTTTTCTTGTTTTTTAAAACCACCCCTCCAATTTTGTTCACTCGTCCGGGTCAAACCGCCCCTCAAAGAAAGATAACGGCAAACGGCCAATCGACGGGGCAAACGATTACTAGGTGTCATTGGAAGCGTGTATCGTTTAGGATTGAACAACGGGAGTCCAAATTTTCTATATTTCTAAGAGGAGGTCAGCATGGAATCAAAGCACAACAATTCAAACAAGACAAACCTCAACATAACAAGGGAATGTAAAAACTCAAATATACTAAGTAAAATCATTTAATAATTAACATTGATATACAAGATACAATTAACAGTGTTCCTTCCAAGGAACAATGCCACGATATATACAGCAAAAAAAAATAAAAATATTAAAACATCATTATACACAGCAACCTCAACCATCTTTACAACTT
>NW_012193028.1:1098-113978 GCF_000504015.1 Erythranthe guttata | reverse complement strand
TATATGATGGTTAGAACAATTCCTCTAGACTTGAAGCATAAAGTAATTCGATTCATTTCTACATGAAGATCCAATCGGATATACAAAATATGACTATCAATATAGTGCAAGCCCTCTTTAACACTCAAGGTTAGATCCCTCCGAAATGGTCCGTGTAATGATTCACTAAGCCATGGTTCCTCTAAAAAACTAACATCTTCTTTGCCCAATAGCCACCTAGCACAGCTTCATAGAAGCGGGACATAACGTTGTATGGATCTCCAAATCGCCGTACTATGTTTTTTATTGATAAGACTTCACTCACAGAAAAATGTTCAAGTACTATATTTCGTCGAAAAAGAATTTCGTTGCAAAACCATCCACATAAGCTTGTCGTGGAGAGTGCATTGCACTTGTTGCAGACTACGAATTCCCAACTCTCCTTCTTCAATCGACAGACATACAGTGCGTGTTATCTAAAACTGCCCTAAAAACTCTATTGAAAAAATGCCATAAGCTGCTCAATTCGTCAATTAACAACTTTAGACAGCTTCGAACATGCCATAGTATATATATATATATATATATATATATATATATATATATATATATATATATATATATATATATATATATATATATATATATATATATATATATATATATTTATTTATATATATATATATATATATATATATATATATATATATATATATATATATATATATATATATATATATATATATATATATATATATATATATATATATATATATATATATATATATATATATATATATATATATATATATAAACACTTGATTAAACTCATTTTGAAGATGTCATTAAATGTAAGGGTTAATATGGGAAGAGTAATCTCGAATTCCAGCACCTTCCCATCCCATCCACTCTTCCCACAGCTCCCAATCTTGATCGTTCATTCCTCTCATCCCTTCTTCCGAATCACCATCGTCGCACATCTCTGTTTGTGGTGTGCTCACTTCCCCTCGTAAATTACTAATCACAATCTGCAAAAACAAAAAAAATCCCATTGAATATATATAAAATCCCACCGAGAATTAGAATTCTCCACAATATTTGAACACACGTATATTTCCATGTTTCTAATAATCATTCATTCTTGTACATGTAGGGGCTTCGGTGGGTGATCGAAAATCGACTAGTCAGCTAATTGAGATCAACTTTAATGAGAAAGCAAATGATTCCTATCATGAAAGTATTTCATTACAAGAAGTAACTAAACCAAAACAAACACATGTCACATCGATATTCAAGAATCCACCACGTAGGTCAATTTCATACTCTAATAATTATTAGTAAATGCTTCAAGTGAACAAAATCGCTACTAATATATCGCCATCGCAAGAAAAAAAAGAGGTTAATGCCTCGTATTTAGTTGGTTCAATAACTTTTCAGGGTGCCAAAAAATTAGTTCTTATCATCCCTTATTTACGCTTATTGGAGAATTGGCATTGAACCTCTTACTATAAAATTAGACTATGAGTCCTCGTTTAGTTGGGGAGATTAACCATTATTAGCTAAATAATTTAACTTCGTTTAATGTTTGGTATCCCAATAACTTTTCGGGTCAACTTGCAAATATTATATTATCATCGTAGCTTATCGGCCTTTTAGGTAGTTTTTTTGTTGGACGTCTCGGTGCCCGATAAAATAATTGGGTTTTCATTAGATTTATTTAATCTTATCTTAGCAATCAAACGAGGCCTTAGTGACAATCGAACAAGATCTGTGAAATTAAACCTAAAGGAGAAAAGGACAAGTAAGTAAACAAAAAAAGTTCGAAGATTTTACTTACATCATATGCTTCATTTATTTGGTGGAACTTTACTCCACAATTGCTTCCCCTGCAAATACTGCAATACAAAAAAAAAAAAAAAAAAAAAAAAATGACCCATTGTTTATAGCAATCAATATATGAATTTAAATTGTCGTGGTGTAGAATAGAACAAACTCCGAATAAGCCACAAAAGCATTGAATACAATTAAAAAAGAGGGATAACTGACAATCAAATAAAATGAAATTCAAGAATCATGAGATATAAACATATAGCAGAAAATATCTTTTTTTTTCTTTCAAGAATTTGAAATGCTGTAAGAACAATGCGAGAAAATTAAGGATATAAAAAAAGGAAAATTAAGGATATGAACCCAAAATTCTTCAATTTTACTCGGATGCGTTTGAAGCAATCTGTGATTACTCCGGTTTAGGGGGGCCTAAAAACGAAGAAAGGAGCGTATTAGACAACCTAGATGAGTCGATTATCCGAAAAAATACCTCCGTGAAAAAACCACAGACCACAGTGGAGAATCTTATTATCATCGAACCGAGGATTAACAATGTCTAAAAATTAATGTTTCTGTAAGCATCGTCCGCCAGGTTCCCGATCATCAGGTGAGCCGTTAGAAGCACAAATTTAATTGATTTATTTTTTCGATCTTTCCTTTGAATTTCTCAGAATTGTTCTATTCGGTTTTTGGTTTCGGTTTTCGGTGCAGAAGAACGAAGAACGGCTGTGTAATGCTATGACGGGAAAATTCTAGGGCGTAATTGATATATATACGGGGTAGTCTTGTAATTAGAAATAAATATTCAGGGCATAATAGTAATATAGGTAGTTGATTGGGCTGAGTGTTGGATGAGATTACTCAATCTCACCTCATTTGGCATGATGGGAGATCCAGTAATTCCATGATCCGGACCCGGGCCCAAGTGCAATCCAGAACCCGGTTGGGCTGAACCAAAGTTGAGATCCGAGTGGATTAGAGGAACTATCCACCCGGATCAGCCCAACCAAAATAGGCCTGATGGTAATGGAATACCTTTTCAAGTAAAGTTACCGATACTAAATCAATATATCTTATTATGTAATCGGTGAATGTCTATAGGAGTTACAAAATCATTAGTGAGTGTAATTAGAGGTGATAATGGTGAATGTTAAGGCCATTCATTCCCTTGTAACTCATGACCTTTTGAATGGTCTTCTTGTACTATAAAATGGACACCATTGTATGGAGTTGAAAGACACTTGAATAAGAATACAATACATACACACACTTGTTCTCTTCTTGTCTTTCCCTTGTTTTATAACACGTTATCAGCACGATTGTTCTATTTTTATTTTCGAGTAAAGATGATCCAAAGAAGATAATTACTTCTCAACCATGGAAGATGAAAAGGGAGTTGATTTCAAATATTTTATTGTTTTTTTAAATTGATTAAATATTAATCATCTTAATTTTGTTGTAGGTGAATTTTCGTGCAATTCACGAGTCTGTACTTCTATGTCTGTTTTGGACCTGATACTGTCTGAATTGCAGAAAATGCTAAATACGAAACTTGTAGCATTTTCTATTGGCTGTTCGGAACATTTTGAATCATCAAAATTGGATCTCGATCAAGAGAGATATGCTTAAAATACTCAGCTCTGCCAGAGCTGTCCCTTGTGCTAATTTTTGAGATGAACATAATGTTCTAAAAACAAAAGGTACGATTAAAGGCATAAAGCCTAGATTGCGTACGAGATTAAAATTCTCCATCGAGTATATTTGACTTTAAGTCTAATGATAAGACTCTTGAACAATTGACTTAGAGGGTATATTAAGTGAAAAAAAAACCACTTGCTCTCTAGTTTATGCAACTTGAAAAGCTCCATCAATCGAAAAAAGAACTCGAAGTTCATGAATTTTAGGCTCAAAACCAAGTTTAAATATATTAAGACTCAAGGTCTAAGTGATGATATATACTCAAAATTGAATATTTGAGTTAATGAATATTTTCCACTCAAGGTACTATTATTTTACGACTAAGTACCAATTATAAAGGCTTGACGCCTAAATCGAGTACATAAATTCAAGGTATAAAACTCAAACCTTGATATTTGAATAATATATTTTACTCGAAGAACTATTCAGTTTGTGGTTCAATAATATATATATATATATATATATATATATATATATATATATATATATATATATATATATATATATATATATATATATATAAAGATTTGAGTTAATTATAGTACTATTATTTCATGACAAGTACTATATAATGATTTCTATGAAGCCTTCAGGCTCAAATCGAGTACGTAATTTTAAGCAATAAAACTCAAATTTTGAGATTATATATATGTACTCGAAAGGACTTCCTTTGTAATTCAATGATTTGAGACATATCACACAATTCAAAATTATTTTTGATAGCTCAAGAAGAAATGTAACTATGAGCGTTGGATATTGAAGTTAAAGATCCATTTATGTCCCATGTTATCACAAAATATTTGTGTTATTGTTATGTGCCTTGAGGACACAAGCCAAATATTTTATAATGAAAATGTGTCTAGAAGACACCGAGCAAAATATTATTGTTTCATTTTTCAAGAAACGAGTACTTAATATGGGGTATGTGTCTTGAACACATAAGTAAAAGTAACATTACATGTAGTTACTTATGAAGAAGAAGAGAGATAGATATTTAATCCTCTCTATACTTTGCTCTCTTTAAATCTTGATTTGTTGTTTTGAAAACAACAAGTAAAATATTTCATATTGATATATGTGTCTTGAAGATACAAATGATGAAGAATTGTAAGAGAAAATATTCTCTAATTTATGGATCTATATTATGATCATGGAGTGACAACATAAAAACTCAAGTTGCACTCGTAATAGCAAAATACAGATTTTTAATAGCATATCGAACTATAATACGAGTTGTGAGCTAATACAAAACTCGTTCACTAGTTGTTATTCTTTGAAAGTGAAAACAACAATATTAAAAAATTCGAGACAGAATATGGGCTCGGATTAAAGGTTGGGGCGAGAAACAACTCTCAAAGGCTGGAAAAGAGGTTTTAATTAAAGCAGTTTTGCAATCCATTCCGTCTTACATAATGAGTTGTTTCGTTCTTCCCTATTCCTTGATCCGTGATATAGAGGCAGCGATTCGACGCTTCTGGTGGGGTGATGGAGTTAACAAGAAAATGAGCTGGATGTCGTGGAATCGTCTGTGTGAGCCAAAAAGTTTAGGAGGTATGGGGTTCAGAGACCTGAAGAGTTTTAACCTAGCTTTACTCGCAAAACAGGGGTGGAGAATTATTACAAACCCCGACTCCTTGTTATCGAGACTACTTAAAGCACGGTATTTCCCGAGAACAGGTTTTCTTAGAGCTTCAAATGGGGTGCGCCCCTCGACCACTTGGAGGAACATTGTTTACGCAAAACCTTTTCTTGAAATTCGTTTAAGGAAGAGAATAGGGAATGGCAAAAATACAGCGATTTGGGGGGATTCGTGGCTTCAAACGGATGGAGCTTTTAAGGTTATAACGAAGAGACCGTTGCATTCGTCCTTCCCAGACCAAGTAGCAGATTTGATTGACAATTCCACAAAAAATTGGAACGAACAGCTTATTAATGATGTGTTTTGGCCGATCGACAAAAAGAGAATTTTGGAAGTTCACA
The DNA here is from genome assembly GCF_000504015.1 of Erythranthe guttata. The sequence continues at coordinate 108,494 of NW_012193028.1, read as the reverse complement.
TTGGAAATCTCGGAGTAGAAGATCGTATGGTATGGCATTATTCTCGGAATGGGAAGTTTAGTGTGTGAACCTGCTACCACAACACACGTGTTGCATTGCTACGCACAAATGGTAGGGTGCATGGCATTGGGAGTGGTTCCACAACGAAACCATGGAACGTTATTTGGAATCTAAAGCTTCCACCCAAAATCAGAATCTTTTTATGGAGGGCTTGTAATGGTATTCTACCAACGAATGAAGAGCTTTTCCGGAGAAAAATAAGCACTAGCCCGTCGTGTCGACGATGTGGTTCACCCCGAGAATCAACTATGCATGTTATCGGTCACTGCGGTGGGATGAATAAAGTATGGGCAACACCTCCTTTCAATAAACTCGATAAGGTAGGAAAATACAATAACTTTTGGCTGTGGTTTGAACACCTTCGTCTGACATTGAACAAGGAAGATCTGAACCTTGCAATTGTCATCAGCTGGAAAGCATGGCATATTAGAAACCAAGAAGTGCATGAGTCGCCTAACACAGTGGTTTCGGACCTGGTCTCTTGGGGGAAGAATTATTTGACAAAATATCACATAGACAGGCCCACAATTTTGCAAAACTCAGCAAGAGAGGGAAATGCAATTTGGTGCCCTCCTAACGAGGGTACAATTAAAGTGAATTTTGATGTGGCGTTTCCGACCGGAAAAAAGTTTTATAAAGTGGCGGCGGTGGCTCGAAACTCAATTGGGGAGTGTGTGTGGTGGAACGTACGGAAATTTCTAGGCCGACCGAGACCTGTCGATGGCGAAGCAAGAGCGGCGCTACATGCTCTTATGATAGCTCGAGAAAAAGAATGGAAAAAAATTATCGTTGAAGGGGATTGTTTGCAAGTTATTAATGCACTTAAAAGTTCAGAGAGCAATTTGACGTCCTTTGGCGCTTTGATTGAAGAATGCCGTCTCTTTGTTAATTATTTTGATTCTTGCATATTTTCTTTTGTCAAACGAAATGGGAATTGCATTGCGCATACAGTAGCCCATCTTAATGTAGATGATTATTATGAAGATGATCATCTTCCAACTCACTTGGCATCATTTGCCTAATAAAATGGTTTCCCTTTTGTTCAAAAAAAAAAAAATAAAAAAAATTCAAAGAGATATGTTGACATGAAAAGCTATCATATATGTTGCTCAAGCTTATTCACTATAAATTTTATCTCATCATTGGAAGAGAGATGAGAAATATGAAAAATGATTGGTTATAAATCCATTTCACGATAAAGCATGTTGATAAGCTTTATGAAGCACCAACACAAAAGCAAAAGAAATTGCTTTGATTTTGGAGTCACGATATTGACCAATCAATGAAAGATTTTGAATCACAAAAGTTAAAGTGATGCAAATTCGATTCAAAATCCATGTTAGTGGAGGTATGTACGTAATTTTTTTATACTTGGTCTAGATGAGATGAAATTTCAAACCAAACGAAAAAAGGGGCATCTGATTTTCTTGTTAAAATTCCAAACCCTCTGCGTATTCTAATTTTTCAAAATTTACAGTTTACTCCCCAAAATTTTCAAAATTTTCATTTTAGTCCTCTGGATTTGAAAATTTTACGAATTAGTCCAAATATTTTTTAGAATACGCAGCTCGTTCCTCTCATCATCTGCAATTATGAATTTATTTCAACATTTTCATCTTTCACTGAATTTCTTAAAATTGACGCCTTGTTCCTGAAGTTTTAAAAATTTATAGTTTGGTCCCTAAATTTTCAAAATTTACAGTTTGGTCCATGAATTTTCAAAGTTTTGAAATTTGACCATTTATGTTCAAAATCTGTTAGATTCTCAAACGAGGTTATATTCAGCCACATAACATGATATCATGTGCTTTGTTTATTATTTATGCTATGCAATATTTTGCACCCCTAATGGGAGATATTTCTACGACATACATTGACAATTGCCATTTTAAAGAGACAATTTTCCCGCCGTTAAGGGGGAGATAAGAAGCCGGTTCTTGTATAACGGCGTGAATTATATGAAATGATCTTTGTCTCATCTAGATTTGTGCATGAAAATATTAAGCACAAAAGAAAAAAGAATTCAATTGCAACAATTTTAATGTGTAAAATGAAAGATGCATTTATCGATAAAATGGCAACTTAAAAGTATTACATATGTTGCAAATGAGTGCACGAGAAAATGTCCAAGAAGGACACATTGCACATTAGATTTTGCCATGAAAGGCTTAATAAACGAATGTCATCGAAGGACAAATTTCACATTGTGATTGCATCGTGAATCCTTAAATGGGTAAAAAATGATTATGGTACACAACTAACCAATCTTAATTTATGCATATAAGAGGGGGAGATATATATGTTGGTTCGAATGATTAACACACTTATAAGTGGTGTGAATATCGTTCAATTAAAGTCTACTAGCGCTAGTAGCATCATACTCTCATCATATTACTTATCTCATTAATGAAAGGATTCGTCTTAAAGACGATGTTGGGGGACGCCTCAACACCAATATCCATTGCTATGATTTGAGAAATTTTTGCCAATTATGGTGGCATAAATGAAATACATATTTGGATGAGAAAACCATTAATGATTACACGGTAGCTATCGAAATCATTTAAATCGAACCATTATGTGCCAATAAAGAGTTGATTGGCAAATGAATCATGGTTAGCTTGTTCTCTAAGTGAATAGAGAGACATTTGAGACCATTAGTTCTCAATTTTGTTGTTGTACCGATATAATATCTTAAAGAATTGAAAATTATTTTCGAATGAATATTCATGTACCAAATTGAATTTGTTAATATTGAATTTGAAAGTGGACAAGTAGTCCTCAATACTCCCTCCAAATTGTGAAACTCAAAAGCGCGCGTTTTATCCATGAAGGACATTCTTATTGAAATAAATAATGAGCTCACGCACATAAAGTATTATGAAAAACTTTATTGATGCAATATAGAAAATTCTCTATAAGAGAAAAATACATGGTACATGAAAAGATATGGATCTCAAGAAGAGATTGTACCCACAAAGGCTACAATCCCCATTTATATGAATATAATTCTCTAAGGAGAATCCGGTACCGGAAAGTGAAATAGTGAGCTCTTGATTGATTATAAAGAAATATGGGGAGAACTAAAAATGTTATCGAATAACTATATGTACAATTATTTTTATAATGTGAAGAGCTTGAAGCTCATACATTTTGATAGATGTCGACATCTAATTGGTTATTAGTATATGCATTCACAACTGCAATTGACCATGATTATTTGAAATTATTGATGAAATGAATTGTACATTGACTTGCGGTCATCACACATAAAGTTGTGAAAGCCTTTAGTACAAAAGTGGGTAAAATCATTGCGATAAATTTGAATGCCTTTGAAAATATATTTTTATGATGCAATCACTTTATGATGGTATTCAAAATTATTTGACATGCACCATATGGATGCAATTACCGCATATTTATATGGATCATAGCTTTTTATTTCAAAGAATTGGAAATGCTTGAAGCATATAATAAGAGATCTCATGAGTTAGACTCTACGAATGATCCATTCAAGAATATGGTATTGTCACCTTAGTTAATACATTGTTTACAGAAGGAATAATCAAATAAATTGATTTCCATTATCATTTGGTGCGAATTAAATCTTGTGGAGAATCATGAAGAGCTCACAAAGATGGTCAATTATTTGGTGACATAATTTGAGATGAAAAAATATTGGAAGGGCAAAATGCATCTCGAAAAGAAGATCTATTTGAGTGATTGATAAGTGTTCGTTTTGCACGATTTTTGCTTATCAATTCTTCGAGTTTTGGTCTTCGTTCGTCCCAGTTTTCGGCTTTATTTGTATATATTATGTTGTTTTTATTTTATTTATATTTTAGGTAAAGAGAAGCTATTTTTGCCGATTCGAAACGATTTTGGAAGCGAAGCCGAAAATCAAACCAAACACGTGCAAAGAATTATTGAAGATTTCTGAAGTACTCGAGAGTTAAAGAACAAATATGACATTGACAATTATTGATGACAATCAAATAACGAGTTTGCAAATTCATACGTCAGGGATCTTACTCCAGTGTCTCATGCTAAAATTAGGGGGAGCATGATCTACAACATTGGAATGTGTCGGCTTAACGATCTATTGCCAGCATCAGGGGGAGTGTGATTAATAACCCAACACTGTACTCTTTTTCCTTCGACCAAGTTTTTATCCCAATGGGTTTTTCTTGGCAAGGTTTTAACAAGGCAGTGTATCACACTCTCAATTGTCATAGACATCCAAGGGGGAGTATTATGTAACCTATGGTGGATGTCTATAGGAGTTACAAAATCATTAGTGAGTGTAATTAGAGGTGATAATGGTGAATGTTAAGGCCATTCATTCCCTTGTAACTCATGACCTTTTGAATGGTCTTCTTGTACTATAAAAGGGACACCATTGTATGGAGTTGAAAGACACTTGAATAAGAATACAATACATACACACACTTGTTCTCTTCTTGTCTTTCCCTTGTTTTATAACATATCTTACTTATTTTAATCAAACCATAGTTAACTTTATTTTATTATTTACTAAGGGATTATTAGCAAGACCCCCTCATTTAGGAAATGTGGTCAAGGAAAACCCTCCTCCCAAAAATAATTAGAGAAAACCCATTTTCCTTTAAAACAATCCTACCAAAAATTTAAATTGTCCATTATACCCTTTAAGAAACCTAATTTTATTTTTCATTTTATTTCTTTTTTCATTTATGTCGTCTCTTTCATTTTCAACCTCTTCCACAGATCCCACATGAACCCAAAGACCACCACTTCGAATCGACTGCTAGACTGCCTACTTCCACGGTGGCTTGCGGCGACGGTGGCCTCCTGCTAGGGAGGATTGCGATGGATCAACTGGCGCCAACGTATCTATGCTTGGTGCTGATGGTATTGTAGTTGTGGCGGCGATTTTGGGTGGAGGATTGCGATGGGTCTGTTGCCGGCGGCGTATGTGTGCGTGGTGCTGATGGTAATGATGGTTGTGGCGGCAGTTTTGGGTGGAGGATTGCGATGGGGTCTGTTGGTGGCGGCGGTTTTGGGTGGAGGATTGCGATGGGTCTGCTGGCGGCGGCGGTTTTGGGTGGAGGATTGTGATGGGTCTACTGGCGGTGGCGTGTGTGTGTGTGGTAGTGATGGTTATGGCGGCGTTTTTTGGATGTTGGGTTGGTGGGAGCGTGGCAGAAGTGCATGTTTATGTGAGAGAGTTTGTAGTTTGACTAGACATGCTCAACCAACTGTTGTATTTTTATTTGGGTACAATAATGAAGGTGTACCACTTGGTGGCATTCTGTATGCTTTTCTGGTTCTTCTCTTGATGCTTTTGTCTTTGCTATATATGTTAGGTGTCTGTTGAGTTATTATCGGTTGGAGGAGAGTTAGTGGCAAAATCGAGTCATCTGTGTATAGTGCAGTTTAGAATTTGGCAAGTGAGCCGAACTTGAACATTTCTAAGCAAATCTAGAGCTTTTTGGGTATATTAAATAGAGGACGGTGTTGGTTGGTGTGGTGGCGGTGTGGTGACGATGGGGAGGCAGATTGGGCGGATTCGCGCAGACTGGAATCTTAATTGACTATGTACATGTTCAATAGTCGATTAAGCCAATCGACTATGCTATGGTTGTGACGCCCACTATCGAAATACACTATTTTTTTTTATATAAAGGAATTCTATGACTACTAATTAATACAACTACTTCAACTTAACTACTCAACATTAAAATCAAATACAAGTGGCAATTAAAGCTTACAACTAATCTCGTATACATAGTTCTTGAATTACAACCATTCTTAAATACAACATTACTTGATTAAACTCTATAAAACTTCCAAGTAACTTTACTCCTAAGTGCAGTCAACACAATCGTCCACTTATGCACCTGACACTGAGAATAAGAAAGAAAATAAAGGAGGAGTAAGTCCAAATGGACTTAGTGAGGAGCACAAGGGAAAAACAGTCTAATAATAATCACAATATAAGTGTTCAAGGAATTGAAGTTGGAATTGGACCATTTATCAATTATGAATTTCGTGGAGATTCCCACGATAACAATTTCGGGTATCAAACATGAGACCATGGAGATTCCCATGGTAACAATTTGTTCATGTACCTGTACCTGCCTTGTGACTCCCTTAGTCGTTACTACCTTATAACCCCGATCAGGGAGCTACCCTGCTAATCGATCAATAGGCATGCCCGGGCGCATGCCGATCCATCCATCAGCACAGTTAACCTCCAACTATGCTAATGGTCTAGATCCAATATGGGTACTGTCGAAGAGACCATCCACCGTCGGCCCAATACCGCCCAGCAGTCTTTTTCGAACAGCCCCGGGCCCAACTTGTCAATTATCCTTAGGGCGTCCCCAAAGGAATCAATAAGATAGAGATACGGATATGCTTCCGACTATCTCAATTTACATTTGAATCCCAATAATGAATTCCACTTTGGAAAGAACCAATATCACAGTTCAACGATTGTGGGATTCCAATAACAAGTGATAATGTCTTGTGGTCACAAAACCACAAGTCAAGAAGTGTACGATCAATGGTTTCAATATACGAGTGACCACAATTCAAGACTATATAACAACGATTCAAATAAAAGTAGGACAATAACGATTTCGATAATAATTGGTGAAAATGGATCTCGATCAACAATATTCTACGGTTAGAATTGAACCCGTAGAATTGTATAGCTCGAAAGACACGTGGTTTCAAAAGATCATCGAGAAGTCAAGATATGAACGATCCATCAAATCACCGTAGGTACGAAAAGAAAGATTTAGTGGATAAATACAATAATCCTAAATGGTCCAAGAGTCGGGAAAAGAACGATTTGCGTTCAATGAACCACTTTAGAAACAAATCATACTGAATCATAATAGAAGAAGTGGTTCCAACTAGTATACAAGGCAAGATGTCAAATGACTCAAAATTGATAGAGAATCATATTGAAACTCGTTGAATTATTCAAGGTCGATAAATGAACTCAATTGAGTAATCAAGGAATCGGGATGAGAAATTACTCGAATAATTCCCGAATCAAGATGAGAGGTTATTAAGTTCCATGAAGAGGATTTCGAATCGATCAAAGATTTCAATAGCTCAAGAATTAATGATTCTCGGAAATCAAATTAGTTCACAAGATAGGTGACAATATATTTAATTTAAACGAAGAGTAATAACTAAAATAAACCGAACAATACGAGTGATCGGCATATATCCTGTTTTTCAGAAAGAATAGGCAAAGGGATAGGGATCCTCACCTGAAGTCCAATGCAAGTGCTACAAAAACACCTTACTCTCGAGTCATGCTCAAGCCTTGAGTGAGTGAGAGTTTTACTATGCTCAACACCTATACAAATATTCATCACTTAATATGATTTACATAGTCAATTTCTTGAAACATTTATTAAGAATTTCTTGTCGCCACGGCGAATTCTAACAATCACTACGATCACCGTACTTATCCGAATAGCCTAAACTATATATCAAATTAAAGATAACAACTTCATCTACAAGTTCACTTTAGAAACCAACCCCAAATTATCGACCTAACACAGCAGTAACAGCCCCGGAAAAATGCTTGCATGAAACTGCCAGGTTTTTAAACAAATGCATTCGCTGGCACTGTTTATTCGAAAAATCATAACAATTGGTACGATTATCGGAATGAGGAAATCAATATGCCAAATGAAAGATAACAGCTGCATCTACATGTTCACTGAAGACTCTGATCACAAATTATGATCGCAACATATTCAAAACAGCCCCAAAAGATGATTACAGAAAACTGCCAGAATTTCGGATAAATTCTCTTTTCTGGTACAGTTTATTGTAAAATCCATAACTATTTGTAAAGTTGTCCAAATAATACACAAAATTGAACCTCAAAATGTAATCTACAAGTTCTTAGAAGACACATAGCCTAAATTATTAGCTCAACATAACATAAACAGCCCCGTAAAACGAATCCTCAAAACTGCCCTGTTTACAGGTTTACTGTCATCTGATTCGGACCTCTAATCAGCTATAAAAAAATACTCTAATTCGATACAATTTAACACTTACTTATAGTTTTCGAGGTCCTCTACGAGTTTTGTGAAGGAATTATTTCCAAACCCTTCGATTTTGGCTCCGAAAACAGGTGCGGCAGCAGATTTCATTATAGGTCCAGCGAGCAGGCTGAACTTCTCGCCCAATTCCGGCAACCACCGACGATTAATACTACCGAGCTCCAACACCAATGGAAAGCTAACATCTCAAGGTTTCTAACCGTGTGTCCTGATCGTCAATATTCAACCTTTAAGGCCTCCGAGCAATTAATTCTTCAAAGGACCAAAAGCTGAAATTCAGATTTTGGACAGCTTATCTTCTTCACCCGATTCCGGCGACCATACCTGATCGTTGTAGCCCCTTGCTAAAGCCTTCTTCACGCAACCCTAATTCTGCCAATAATGTGAATTGGGTGGGATTTCCCGATTAAAACCTCAAATTCCTTTCCTATACCCCACTCGACCAAACCTCGTTCCTAAATTCGACTTTTTTTTTTCTTCAATCAACTTCCATGATTTCAGCCAAGGATCGAGAGAGAGAGAGAGAGAGAGAGAGAGAGAGAGAGGAAGAGAGAGCGGGCGAGAGAGATGATGAGAGAGAGCGAGAGAGAGAAAGGATTTTGGAGAAGAGGACCTTTTCTTCTTTCATGATTCTTTCTACACACTCAATTTCTTAGAATTGTTTTGGTTAATAACATTCAATTATCCGATTAAACAAGCCCCTCAATTGCTTAATGGCCAAGTTACTAAATTATAAAATTATTATTATGCTTATGCCCCAAAATTATTACATAATAACACATCAGCCCCTAATTCTCATTATAAAGTACAATAAACTCTCGCATAAATTACGGGGTGTTACAATGGTAGTCGATTAAGTTTGATCGACTCCAATTTTTTATGTTTTATTTTGATTTGTTTTTATTGATTCCAGTTATATAAATCAATTATAATGTTTGTATATTTTTTTTGTTTTTGTAATATATAGTTGATTTTGTATTTTTTGTACAGTTGTGATTTGTTATTTTTAGTAGCAGATTCTTAATCGACTATGCTTCACATCATAGTCGATTAATATACCTGATATAGAAAAAAAAATTAAAAAACAAAAAAAAAATTAAAAATTAAATAATTTCCTTAATCGACTATGAAGCATAGTCGATTAAGGCTAATCGACTATGCTTCATAGTCGATTAAGAAACTGATACAGAAAATACGGGAAAAAACGGGAAAAAAAAATCACTGGAGCGCGTGACCCAACTGTGATGAGGTGGCGGGCGGGGGTAAAGCTGGGAAATACAATGGCTGAAATTGGAACATGGGCTTTTCTCAAATGGTCTAAAATATTTTGGGTCTATCCCCATTAAAAAAAGTAATGGGGTTATGTCACAGAGCCCCTACTTAGAAATTCAAAATTTGATATAAATTGGGAAACTATGGGCGGGTGGTATGATTCAAACCCTAGACATTTACTATAATAGTAGAGGTTAGTACTATAGTTAAACCTTTATCGGGACCAGCCAAATTCTATAAATTGAGCGAAATTTTAATCTAACAAAATATTTTTTAAACACGTTACCTTCGAGTCGGAACCGAGAAAATATATTATTTAAACGAGGTTATGCATTTACCGAGTATTAATTTATCGAGGTTGTACTGTAATTCTCTTAAAAGATTCATCTTTTACCTTTGTTTATGGGTTAAACAAAAATAAAAGTTACACAATCATATTTGGACTTACTAATTCGAAGAAAATTCAAGCGAAAGTTAGTCTGAATCGAAAAGGTTAGGAGAATCTGTACAATTTTCAAATATTATGTTATCTTGCATTTTAGGGAGTTTTTTCGTTGGACATTTCAGGGTCCGATAAAATGATTGGGTTTTCATTAGGCTATTTAATCTTATCTTGACTAACCTTATTTTGGTAATCAAACGAGGCCTAAGCAAACGAATACAAATATGAGCCGACAACCGGAAAACCACAATCACAAAAACATGAAACAACGAATATCATTGGTGATGGAGCCCATTTGGACCCCTCAAGTATTTGTGTATATTTGTATGTATACTTATGCTTGTCTGTGTAGGAGGTGTGAGTGTGTGTTTTCCTCTAGTTTTTCTCCTTCCTTCTCTTAGCCGAAAACTCCCCTCTTATCCCCTTATCTGTATTGGGGCGCGTGCCATTTTATTGGGCTGATCTTGGGCCTAGGCAGAGAAGAGAGGGGTTTATGGTGAACTTTTGGGACTCGGAAAATCTGCCCGGTCAATTGGGAGGACAATGCAGGACAATGCAGACACCCAATTTTTTTAAAAATGAATGCCATTTAAAAAAATGGAATGAGATGTAAAATTGAATCTCATGTCCAAAGAGTAGAGAAGAAAAGGCTTAATGAAAAAGTTATAAAATAAAAGGGAACACAAGTAAAAATATTTTTTGAATTGAAAATTTTACCCTCGGAACTCATTTATCTTAATAAATCTCTCGAAGAATTAATGTAATCAATGTTTTAATAAACATAATGCAGGTCTAATAACAATTAAGTCACATAACATATAGTTAGTGGTTTCTTTCCTTTTTGTTGGTACAAAAATAATTTGGTAAGATTTGAAACAAAAAGGTGAAGCTGAATCTTTAATAGCCAAACTAATCGATGCAATGAACCGCAACGGCATTGCCCGAGCGGTATCAAGGTGGCGAGGGTAGTGTTAAGCCACGTGTTCTGTTCCCATTGGATTCAGTTGTAGGTCGAATTTTAAAGCCAATTAAAAAAAAAAAAGACTAATCAAATAATCAATGCATGGAGTTTGTATAGTCTTATCCTTTAACTGGTGGCCGGGGAACGGGAAATAGAAATTCAAGAAGAAAAGAAACTAATTAAACTTGACAAGCCGAAAATAAATAATTTAAATTTTCGGCACAACTTTCTTCATCATTTCTAAAAGAACATCATTTTTTTTGGATCCTTGCAAGTGATTAATTAACATGGACGAAGTAGATGCGTCGGCTAAGAATCCATTTTTGTGCATGTCCTCTAAGAATGGCATTGCCTTGTCAAGCTCTTTCTTCTTCAACAAGCAATGAATAACGATGTTGTATGTCATGCTATCCGGTGCACAACCACTTCTCTCCATTTTTATAAGCAAATCTTTTGCCTCCTCTACGAACCCTTCTTCACAAAGTGAACCAATAATGGTAGCATATATGTGATTATCGGGTTTCAACCCTTTGGAAGGAAGTTCGTTTAAAAACTTTTTTGCATCTTCAAGTTTCCCATCTTTGCATAAACCATTAATCAGGATACCGTATGTGATTATATTAGGACTTAATCCTTTGTCTTCCATCACCCGTAGAAATGAAAATGCTTCGGCAATCTGATGAGTCTTGCACAAGCCTTCCAACAAAATATTGTAAGTACGTAAATCGGGACGTACATGCCGAGCTTCCATATCCTTATAAAGTTTCCATCCATCAGCGTTTCTACCTTCACTTAATAATCCGTGTATCATGATACTATATGTAACTGTCGTGTGCTCTAAACCTTTAGAAGATGCTTCGAGAAAAAGACGCCAAGCTTCATCCACTTTACCATTCTTGCAATACCCGTTGATTAAAGAGTTATAGGTGACAATGCATGGCTTAAGCCCCTTGCTCGTCATGGAATCAAATACCTCTTTCGCTTTATCCATTTTCCTGTGCAAACAATACCCATCTATCAGTGCAGTGTAAGTGAAAATATCGGGACTAATATTTTGTTTCTTCATAATTTCCAAAATATCCTCAGCCTCTTTAGTATTTCCTTCTTTGCAAAAAGCGTCCACCAGTATACTAAAAGTAACAACATTTAACGGAATCTTGTGATTCACCATTTCATTTAGTAAGTGTTTCACCTCTTTCCATCTACCGAAATCGCACAAGCCCTGAATCATCGAGTTATATGTGACAACGTCAGGTGAAATGCCCTTATCAAACATTCTAGACTTCAGCTCAAGTGCATTATCCACCATTCTGACTTTACAGAAGCCATCAATTACGGCATTATAAGCCATAACATTGGGTTTATAGATAGTCTTTTCCAATAACAAAAGCAAATCATGCGCAGCAAGAACGTGTCCATTTTTGCAGAGCCCGTTTATCACAGTGACAATTGTAAAATCATCGGGTTCACAAAGTCTCAAAGTCAAAAGCTGCTTAAACAATTTCTCTGCCTCGGCCACATTACCATCTAAAAAGAGCCCTTTTAAGAGGGTGGTGAATGTCGTCACATTTGCCTCGTAACCGTGTTTAAAGAAATAGCCGAAGATAGCAAAACCAACGTCTAAACGTTTCAAATTGCAGCAACAATTAATCAAGATGTTCATTGTGTACTCATCTATAGGGGCACCCCATTGACGCATTTCGTCGAACAGGTTAAGGGCAACCGAGTATTGTTTCAAATTGACAATAACTTGCAATTGTTTGGTGAATTCAAAAATGGGGGGCTGCCGCCGCATTCTAACCATTTTTCGAAACAAGAAAATAGCTTCATCTACTTCATTTGCACAGCTCAAATCTCTTCCGAGGTTAGGTGAAAAAAGTCTATCTTTGCTATGAAAATTTGAAGAAAAGAAAGAAAGCCGATCAGCAAAAATACCGTAGTAATAAGTAGAAGATTTAGCAGAAATTGCTCTGCGAATAGCCGCTCTTCCATAAATCCTCATCTTCTTAAAGAGATTTTTGTGAAGAAAATTCTACTCAAATGCAGAGAGTCTGTTGTTTGATGTGCTCTGGACTACTCCCTCGAGAAATGGTTATAATTGGCTAACTATCACTTATTCATGGGTAAATAGCACTTTACCCCATGTGGTTTCAACTTATTGCACTTAACCCCCTGTCATATCAATTTAGGCATTTTACCTCCTTGTGGTTTGCACAATGTAGCAGCCGCCAGTTTAGCTGTTAAATGGTAACATTTCTAATATACCCTTCTAATTTTTTACAATTTACATGTCAAATCAAACCTCTTTATCCGAGTTAATTTCACTTAACCCCTTGTGTAATGTCTAATTATCGGATAAGTTCTCGTGTTAAAAACAATTAGCAATTACCCCTATGTTTCATTTATTTAGCCCACCGTTCCTTGAACGAGATAAATCCGTTGACTTGAAAGGAAATGAGCAAACTACCTCTAATTAAATGTACAAATAAATAATAAAATATAATTAAAAGAAGCATAGAAGAGAGAAGTGTCTTGCCCGTTCTTCCTCTATAATCTGCATCTTCAGCTCTGCCAACTTGCCATCTTCATCCCTTCGACGCCATGCTCCATCTCCGCTATCATAAAAAACTATATTTTTCTTAGAAAAGAAACGCTTCTATCACTAAATTATTCGATCGATGGATCTTTTATTGTAGCTGGTTGAAAATATTAGGTAAAAATATTTGGAAGAAAATATGATTTTCAGATAACTTGATAACAGAATAGTTGAACGATTTTTTTTCGTAGAATATTTTATTTTGATAAAAAAAATATAATTTTTAAATGGGATAATTTTGTAGACCCCCCTCATTTCCAAATTAAATAGAACTAACTACCAAGTGGATTGCATCCCAGGGGAAACCCCCTCATTTCGAAAATATTTTGATATACCCCCTTGGGATACCCTGAAGTTCCTATAATACCCTTCTAAAATCAGTTTTAAACCCTAGCCACTCACGGTCTCTCTCTTCTTCTCCCAGATTCAAAATCCCGCCTTCACAAACCTCCCACCGGCGAAATTGCTTCCCGGAGCCATAACTCTCTCTCCGGTGGTCGGAATTCGATGGTTTAACTACCGTTGGATTCCTCTCGTCGAGCTCCTTCTTTTGGTGGTGATTTCATTCAGTTTTGAGCGCTGATCTGTTTCTGCAATTTTTTTTCATTCGAGGACGGTGGTCTTGCCGGAGCTTTATTTTGTGTTCCACCCGTCGAAATTTGACGGGTCACCCACCATTGGATTCCTCTCATCGGGATCTATATTTTCATGGTAATTTCGTTTATTTTTATATTTTCAGATTTATTTCTATATTTTTTTGCATTTGTGGGCGCGCGGAACCGTGAGTGGTTATTAGCGGCGTCTAGGGTTTTGGTAGGAGGCGAGGGGGTGAGGAGTCACTGTCTGTTTGATTTAAAATCTGTAGCATTTCCCAGCAATAACCTCTCTCTCTCTATCTCTCGATCTCTTAGTACTGTTTGTTGATTTTTTAGTGTTTTGATGTTTGTCTTCAAATTTTGTTGATTTGCACTAAAGTAATTTCCTTTTGTTTTGATTTTGCAATTGCAGCTTAATGAAGGCCATTGATCCTTTCCTTGAAAGAGTCAAATTTTTTTTTTTGAAGTTACATCTGATTTGTTCAACAAACTGTATACATTACTATAGTAACATGTAGTTATATATGCGTATATTTGTGTATTTTCGATTTGTATTTGATTTGTATTTTATTGGTTCTGATGTGATTTATAATAAAAATATTGAAATTTGTAAATTTTTGTTGGGGTTTTATGAATTTATTTTGTATAAGTCAGTATTCATGTGTATATACAATTGATCGACTAAAAACATGGGGAAAAAAAAACGAACATAACTATGAATTACTATAGGTACTATAGTTACATGTAGTTATTTTCAGTACTGTAAACATATTATTTTGAAAATTAAAAAAGAAAAATTAAAAAAAAAATTATTATTTTTAATTTAAAAAAAATAAAAAAAATAAAAAAATAAAGATATATATATATATATATATTTTAGAACTATATATATGTACATCTTTCCTGTTTGTCCTCCTTAATTTTATTTTTCCTTTTGTTTTGACACTCCAGGCCCATAAACGACGCCGTTTTATTTCCCTGATCCAATCACATGGCAGATTTCTTTTCTTTTCCTTTAATTTTCAACCAGCTCGAACCTTTTCGATGTTTTTACCATAGAAAAGTTTGGGTCCATTTTTTAAAGTTATCATCTCAATTATTACTGTTTTCGGGGCTATTCGATTTCAAGGAATAACAAATTCCGGCAGCTGAATCCCCCCACCGCCCATCGGTATTTTCCGCTGCCGCTAACGCATCTGGGCTCCGCGCAGCTGCTTATTCGGGCCTCGTGGCCGTTGTTTATCTTTTCGGTACATATTTTTACGGCTTTCATGTATGTACTACCTGAGAAGTGCCTCGACAAAGGGCGTCAAGTTACAGCAATCTTAGAATTTTCACACTTTAATTAATATATAATCTGAAACTTGCGTGTGCATCTCTACGGTAGCTATTGGGATTGTGTGATTTTATTTTTTGCTGTCAAGAATACACTCTGCTTTGAAGATTCAACACCGTGCGATCACAACCCTAGAGAGGCGGTGGCCATGGTGATTAGTAGGTAATCTGAAAATTAAATCTAGAGAATGGAATTGGTGGAAGCCAAAAGGCCGCGGGCCGAGGGCGAATTTGTTCAGGCGAGGGATTCGTCGGCGCAGGCAACGGTGTCTAGGTTTTCGCCCACAATTGTTGACTGTCGCCCGCCGCCCCTTCTTCCGCCATCCGCCGCCGCTTTCTCCGATATCCGCCGCCGCCTCGTTCGATGCACGCCCGCTGTCACCTTTCTCCGCATTTTTCATCCAATACTTGACTGCGCCGCCCTTTTTGTCCATATCTTGAATTTGTGGAATGTAATTGGCATCATCTTCTTTTTACTGTTTCTATTTACTCCATATTTTGTGTTTCTAGATTCTCCTCTAATTTTTAATTTGATTTCGTTATTAGCAAGGAGCAGCAGAAACCACAAATAATTCGACCATGAAGCTATTGAGGCTGTTATGAGTTGAACACTTTGTTCACTTCTCCACTTCTCATAATCGCGAGGTATTTTACCTTTTTCTTTTTTTTCCTTTTCTTCCCCATTTTGTACTGGTTTTCTAGATAAGAATGGAGCAACCCAGATTTTGTATTCGAAGTTGTTTCCCTTTTCTTTGTGGATTCTAAGCAGCTTCTCAACAATTTTGCGATTGCCCTGTGAGTTTCATTTTCTTTCTCTCTGTTATTTTGTTTTTGCTTTCTCGTTGGTGATAATGTTTTTCTTTTTCATTTAATACCAATTTTCAAATTACGTGGTCAATAACAGGTTTTATTTTAACCAGGATGATGCTCATCTTCACCACTTCAAAGGTAGCAAGCACTTCCAGATAATAATTTGTGTCTTTGTTGTTTCGTTCTTTGTGTGTGTGTGGTTTCCTTATCGTGGAAAAATATGAGGTCTTTTCTTCTGTCCTCTTTTTTTATCTATTATTTGATATACTCCAGGAAAATTCTAGAAGTTAAATTTCCTGACCTTGAGGGTTTTTGGGTTTAAAACACCCAAGGTGCACAGAGGGTGAATAATTTGTTTGTTGCCTTCAGAAACTTCTGTGAAGAGAAGAACTTCGACGGGTGAGTTCAACCTTATTTTAATCAGAAATTATCAATCTATCGATGAAGTTGTCTATTTGCACATGATATTGGCTGGTATATTGCTGACAAATTATGTACTACAAATTAGCTATGTTAGTAGTTGTGTTGTGCCTAATGAATTATCTATATGCTACCGATATGAACTGTTCTTTTTTGTTTTACTAAAAGGTAATTTCTTTGATAAATTGGGAATATTTGATCATATACTTTTTCAGCAAGGCCAATTTTGGCGAGCAAGAGCTGTATATCTTTAGCAGGAGAGAGCGGAAGTACCCCAACGACTAAAGGCCAAATCAGGCCACAAAGTCGGGATACTGGAAAGCCACTTGTATACGATATCACCCGATTCTGTTTATTACAAGATATCAAAACAACCAAGTGAGCTTGGGTATTTAAATTTTTTTCTTGCTCATTGAGTAATTTTGATATTTTTTTTGTTTGGTTAGCGCATAGCCTTTATCGTTGGCATATGGTTGTAAATAAGTACATTTCTTTATCCAATATCATTTTTTAAATGTATAGGGAGTTGCGGAAGGTTTGTTTTCGTTATGCACTTTTGCTATTTACAATTTATTCTATGAAATCGTAATTGTTGATTGTTTTTTGTATGCGAATCTGCCAAGAGGGAACAAGTTCTTAAAAAACTTTAGCAGGTATTGTTGCTACTTTATGATGGTGTTTGTGGTGCTACTGTATCAATATGTACAGTAGTTGATTTCATGTATTCTTTTATTTTCCCTTTCTTTTTTTGGCCGCTTTCTAAAATTTTCATGTAGATTAGACTGAGTAGTAAATTGATTTTCCGCTTTCTTTCCCGGTTTGGGAATGTGAAACCTTGAAACACAGATAATAAAGTCTTTCCTGATATGTTCCACAAGAATTTTGCAGTAAAAGTTTGCATTGCTATCTGAATTTTGCAGGGAAATTTTCATCTTATTGCACCGGCACTGCCCCATATGCGGTACTCTACCTCCAATAGTTCACCGCGGCATGATCACTAGGTAAATAGTTATAATTGTATGCCTTTGCTGAAACATCTCTGATTTTGTATACTCTTTATGTGGTTTTGATGTATTTTTTTGTGAGGTTTGGAATTTCTTATTAGTCACAAAGACGTGGATGTTTGAAAGTTTGAATAGAAGTACATTGTCGATCCATCACTTTTATAAGAAACATTTTTGTTTGCTTCCGCTTTATTCTGGACTTAGTTTGTATTATCTACTTTCGTAACATTTTTATTGTAGAACTTTCCAAAGTATATCGAAAACACAACATAATCCACTAAGTTCTCGTATTCGCCAGAGGCACCGGGCACTGGGCACCGCGCCTTGCGCGGTGCACTACAACTAGTATATATATATATTTAACAAGCAGGTTTAAAAAAAGAAAAGAAAATAATAATAAATAAATCAGCGAAAATGATAAATGCAGGACCATATATGCTGATGCAGTTTGGCCGAAAATTGCATATAAGGGTAATATAGTACTTTCGCTTCTCCAGGGGTGTATGTCAAAGAATGATTTGGGCTTGGGTTTATCCCTAGTTTATTTGGTGGCTAGGGGGGTATGTAAAATAACCCCTTTTTAAATATGTTGATGAAATGCATTTTATTTTTGCACTTTATAGTTTGAGAATGATTGATGAATAAAATAAATATTTGACATTTGGCATTCTAAAAAATATGACTAAATGCATTAAATTACATTTTTTAGCTTTACAAATGCATTTGAGGTGCATTATGCATGAATTATTGTGTTTCGAGGGTGCAAAATGCTATTAATTTGTTTCGAGGATGCAAAGTACCAAAGTGTACAATTTTCAGAGGTAGAGGAGGAAATAGGGTATGTAGGTGATTCTGAAACTGAATGCGTGCATGATGATGACCACTCTGATCTTGAGGCTGGTATCAATATTGTCCATATTGACCTTTGGGCATTATTTTTCTTGTTATTCATATTGACCTTTGGGCATTCTTTTTCTTGTTATTTTCTTTTCATTTTCTGCTTGCATTTTTTTGTTTTTTGTATGAAAGAAAATAGTAAAGCGAGAAATTCAGGTTTATTCCAAGTGTAAGGAGACAAAAGAGTGAACTGAAAAATACACATTTTGTTTGATATCTCCAATAACTTATCGGGTCGACATACAAAAATTATGTTATCTTGCATTTTAGGGAGCCTTTTCGTTGGACATTTCAGGGTCCGATAAAAATAATTGGGTTTTCATTAGGCTATTTAATCTTATCTTGGCAACAAAACGAGACCTAAGCAAACAAATACAAATATGAGTCGACAACCAGCCAACCACAATCACAAAAACAGAAACACGAATATCATTGGGAGGACAATGCAGAAGCCCAAATAGAAATTCAAGAAGAAAAGAAAAATCAATGATGACCAACAAGTCATTTTCAATATTCCAAAAAACTAATTAAACTTGACAAGCCGAAAATAAATAATTTACATTTTCGGCACAACTTTCTTCATCATTTCTAAAAGAACATCATTTTTTTTGGATCCTTGCAACTGATTAATTAACATGGACGAAGTAGATGCATCGGCTAAGAATCCCTTTTTGTGCATTTCCTCTAAGTATGGGATTGCCTTGTCAAACTCTTTCTTCTTTATCAAACCCTGGATAATGATGTTGTATGTCATGCTATCCGGTGCGCAACCACTTCTCTCCATTTTTATAAGCAAATCTTTTGCCTCGTCTACGAACCCTTCTTCACAAAGTGAACCAATAATGGTAGCATATATGTGATTATCGGGTTTCAACCCTTTGGAAGGAAGTTCGTTTAAAAGCTTTTTTGCATCTTCAAGTTTCCCATCTTTGCATAAACCATTAATCAGGATCCCGTATGTGATTATATTAGGACTTAATCCTTTGTCTTCCATCACCCGTAGAAATGAAAATGCTTCGGCAATCTGATGAGTCTTGCACAAGCCTTCCAACAAAATATTGTAAGTACGTAAATCGGGACGTACATGCCGAGCTTCCATATCCTTATAAAGTTTCCATCCATCAGCGTTTCTACCTTCACTTAATAATCCGTGTATCATGATACTATATGTAACTGTCGTGTGTTCTAAGCCTTTAGAAGAAACTTCAAGAAAAAGACGCCAAGCTTCATCCACTTTACCATTCTTGCAATACCCGTTGATTAAAGAGTTATAGGTGAAAATGCATGGCTTAAGGCCATTGCCCGTTATGGAATCAAACACTTCTTTCGCTCTATCCATTTTCCCTTGCAAACAATACCCATCTATCAACGCAGAGTAAGTGACAATATTAGGATAAATATTTTGTCTCGTCATAATTTCAAAAACATCCTCAGCCTCCTTAACATTTCCCTCCTTGCAAAATGAGTCCACTAATATATTGAAAGTAACAACAGTTAAACAAATCTTTTGGTTGACCATTTCATTCAATAAGTCTTTGACCTCTTTCCATCTACCAAAATCGCACAAGCCCTGAATCATCGAGTTATATGTGACAACGTCAGGCGAAATTCCCTTATCAATCATTCCAGACTTCAGCTCGAGAGCATTATCTACCGTTCCGGTCTTGCATAAGCCATTAATTACCGCATTATAAGCCTTAACATTGGGCTTATAGATACTCTTTTCCAATAACAAAAGCAAATCATGGGCAGCAAGAACATGTCCAGCTTTGCAGAGTCCATCTATCACAGTAAGAATCGTAACTTCATTAGGCTCGCAAAGTTTCAAAGTCAAAAGCTTCTTGAACAATTTCTCCGCCTCGGCCACCTTACCATTTAAAAAGAGCCCTTTTAGGAGAGCGGTGAATGTCGTAACATCTGGCTCGTAACCGTGTTTAAAGAAGACGCCGAAGATAGCAAAACCAATGTCTACACGTTTCAAAAGGCAACAACAATTAATCAAGATGTTCATTGTGTACTCATTTACAGGGGCACCCAGTTCACGCATTTCGTCGAACAGTTTGAGGGCAACCGAATATTGTTTCAAATTGACAATAACTTTCAATTGTTTGGTGAATTCAAAAATGGGGGGCTGCGGCCGCATTCTCACCATTTTGCGAAACAAGAAAATAGCTTCATCGACTTCACTTTCACAGCTCAAATCTCTTCTGAAATTAGGTGAAAAAAGTCTATCTTTGCTATGAAAATTTAAAGAAAATAAAGAGAACGGATCAGCTAAAATACCGTAATAAGAAGAAGATTTAGCAGCAATTGCTCTGCCAATAGGAGGCGTTATTGCAGAAATCCTCATCTTCTTAAAGCGATTTTTGTGAAGAAAATTCTACTGCAACGCAAAATGAAATGTAAAGGCAGAGTCTTGTTGTTTGATGTGCCTTGTACTAGACACCGCCATGGGGCGGGTCGCGTCTGGGTCCGGGTCCGACTTTAGGGGGCGGGTCGCATCTGGGTCCGGGTCCGACTTTAGGGGACGGGAAACCGACCCGTGGGGAGGGGGTCCGGGTCTGGGGCGGGTCCATCCGGATCCGGACCGGGTCCAGGTCGGGTTCGGTTTTCCAATTAATTACAAGAAAAAAAAAACTTAAATTGAAACTTGAAAAAATTTAGATTAACTTTAAATTCAAAAAAAAAAAATTGAATTTAAACACTAAATAATTTTAGAAAAAAAATGAAAAAATTAAGACCTTGAGACATAAACTAAATAAAAAAAAAATTGTGATGATTGGATTACGGGTATTTATAAGTGAAAATAATAATTGAGAAATTTTTCGTAATTTCAGAATTTAAAAGAAATCAAAATTCAATCTTTCGTTTAAATTAAATCGTAATTTTTTATATTTTTCAAATTATATATATATATATATATATATATATATATATATATATATATATATATATATATATATATATATATATATATATATATATATATATATATATATTAAGTATATATATATCTTCATGGCCCCCAAATCCCGCCCCCCTATTTTTCACGCTTTATTTTTGGCCAGTTTTAATCTAAAACGACGCCGTTTGGTATTAATCCACCAACCACAGCCCTTCTTTCTTTTCTTTTTCCTTTTCTTTCGCAAAATGCACGATCGACCTCTCTGCTTCTCTTTTTTTCTTTTCTTTTATTTCTCGTCGGCGCCTACAGTTTCTGACCATCTCCTCCAATCTTATTGACGGAACGGCGTCGCTTTCTTCCGAGAGGTGCTTCATTGATTTATTTTCACTTTTCTTTTACTCTCAATTTTCCTTTTCTTCTTCTGCTTCTTCGTCCACCTTCCGCTGCCCACAATTCTTAATTGCGCCTCCTTCTACCTACATCCACCACATACTTCTTCTCTTCGCATACAATTCTTTGCACCGTTCTCTGTCTTCCGATTTTCTGTTAATTACCAGTCCCACATCCGGCCTACAACTGTTCCCTTCCGCCGCCGCCGCCGCCGGCGGCTTTTCTAGGCTTGCCGGAGCTGCCCCTTCCAACCAAACGCATAGTGGCGCAGGTTCCGGCGGCGTCTACCTACTTTATTTCCTCCTCCGCCAATATCAAGATTTAAATACTCAGAAATCGACAGGTTTTGTGCCTCATATCTCTTTCAAAAATTAGGGAATAATTTTTTTTGATTTTCCGAGTTTGTTGTTTCCGACAAAAATATAGGCATGGGGGGGGTTCTAATTAAGTGAGCTAGGCTTCGTTCCATATTTCGGACTTCGATCGACCGAGGTTGGCTAAAATTTCTCTGTTTTTTTTCGTTTTCTTAAAATCATATTTCAGCCATTTTCCCCCTTCTATCAGCACTAAAAGATTTCTTTTTTAATTTTCGGATTGAAATTTGCAGAGCAGTTCTGGGGATTTTTTCTACTTAGATTTTAGTATTTTTTTTTCTCCCACGCATGTTGGATATTTTGATTGGAGAGGAACTTTTGAAGTTTTGATATGAATATGTGTATGTCTCTACTGTTTCTTAGTTTGAATTATAAAGGAAATTGAAAATATAGCTCTTTAGTCATTTGAGAAAAAATAAAAATTAACTACATTTTATGGTTAATATTGTGGTATATTGAGTAAAAATATTAGAAGGGCAATATGCATGTCTTTGAGGCTGTTGAACAGAGACGAAACCGATTTCAAATCCTAAGAGTACAAAACTCTTGCATTCAAATGGTTTTATCTATTTAAGCTGCTCCCCCCTTTTCTTTCTTCAAACAAGTAGTTAATTTGTTTTTTCGAATTTACTCAATTCTGTCGTAATAGAGATTAGCTCAGTTGCTAGCTGATAATAGCACAAGAGATTATGATTTTTTTTACGAAGAGTACTTCCTCGCATGATGGCAAGAGTGTTGACCGGGAACAAGAACGTAAGGTAATAATAGAGTTGTTATTGAAGCTAAATATATGCACATCAATTGATTATAAAGTTTCTGCTTGGACACCCAAGTATGTCGTTGTTATGTTTCTTTGTAAATCTTCTTTAGGAATATAGCTGTGCATATCTGTATATCCTTACACCATCATTTTACATTTGGTAAAATACAATTTGCATTTTCGTACTCAATTCTCTTATTAAATATGTGCTTCAAGATAATCTGATGATTTTTTCGTTTTTGGCAGTTCAACGAGCTTAAAGCTTCTGACACAGTGGAAGCACCTGCACAAATCATTGGTTCTCAGGCGACTAAAAAAAAGGGAGCTACATGTGTTCTGATTTAAGGAATTGGATAAGAACAGACGTGGGAGGTGAGTTAATTCTTTTTTAGGTCTTAATTTATTTTTTAGTTACACATATAGTAATAGAATTTTATCTATGATCATCTACTTTAAACTATTTTTTTCTTTTGAGCCTATATACAGGTAATTAGGGTGGCAGAACTTTTGGAACAGCAGGATATATTATTCAAATGAGAAAAATGCTGTAATCCGTCAAAGGCTCATATTCTTCGATTGATTGAAAAATGTAGTAATCGTACAAGCAAATGTAAGTTTAATATTCCGATGCATGTGAAAAATTAGTAGACAAACAAATATATTGTTGAGTTACGGGCTTGATTCTGCCAACATATTATGTATGATCTTTTTTGGTATTATATAAGTGCAATCATATCTGATATTGGGTTTTGGTTCGTGCACCCACGAAAAAATGGGCACCAACGCCGCGCCTTGCGCGGCGCACCATTACTAGTATATATATATATATGCATTTGTTAGTACTGGAGATTTTTAATATTAAATCTTAGTTATACAATTATTTTACATAGTTATTTATATTTATATATTTGTAGTTAGGATTAGTATAACAATAAGTAACTTTACTAAACCACTCGGGCCACCCGGGTTCGAACCCCAGACCCGCCATTTTTTGTGTTATTTCACTTAAAATTCGGGTGGACCTGACGGGTACTCGGGTCGGGTCCTCGGGTCTGGGTCCTCGGGCCCCCGGCCGAGTAGACCCGTCGGGTCTCGGGTCCAAAAAACGGGACGTGAAACCGACCCATATTTTGTCGAGTCCGGGTCCATGGTCAATGGGGTGGGGCGGTTTTCGGGTCGGACCGGGTCAAACCCCTCATGAAATGGTTATAATTGGCTAATTACATATAGACCCCTTCAAAATAGTATAATTACAAAGTGTTTTTCTAGACACTTAATGTTGTAACTATCAATCATTGTTCATTACCTCCCCTCTATTGGAGATATTAATATTAAATGATACATTTCACTAACAGCTTAAGCTTTTGGTTGAGATGGTCATTCAACATGGTATCAGAGCCAGGCCAAATGAAAGGTCCTGAGTTCGAATCCCACAGCCACCCATTTAAAAATATTTCAAGTGCAAGGCTTCAAATGTAATTCGCCTGCACTTGAGGGGGCGTATTGGAGATATTAATATTAAATGATACATTTCACTAACAGCTTAAGCTTTTGGTTGAGATGGTCATTTAACACCCTCTAAGTTTTGTTCTTAATTTTTCACTATCGAAATGTATCATTCTGCCAAGATTTTGAACTTAAGTAGGGTCTGCTATTTAGCTGGGGATATTGCTTATTTTGACTATTGTTCGGTAGATAAAATGTGTATGATAGAGATTCTTGAAATGGCTCAAGAGTTAGAGTTAATAGCAGAGATGATTTTAGTCTTATTGGAGACTGATATGAATACACTGAATATGAGCAACCGATGCGGGATATTTTGCGTAGGCCCAAAAGATCTACTATCTACCCTCTTAGATCCAGCTCATTTTTCACTCTTCACTCTCTAAAGTGAGTACAAATAAGAAAATAAGAGATATGTGAACATAGTTCACTAGAGGGATTACCACAAAACCACACATATAAGAAACACACACTACACCAAGAACACACACTCCACACAAATACTCACCAATACACACAAATACACGAGAATACATGTAAATACGACGAGGAGGTCCAAAATGGACCTCATCAACAACTATCTTGATAAGGATAGAGCAACTTCCATTTATGTTCATCATCAAAACTTAGAAGAAAATTCAAGTGAAAGTGGTTAAGCTACTCAATGGTTATTAATCAATCTCGTATTTTAGAGATGCGGAATCCTTTTAACAATTATTTTTCACCTATTAATTCTTAGTATTTCTACCCAATGCACTGGGGTTCATTTGGCTCAGTACATGAATCTCTCCCATTGTGAATTAAAGTAGATCATCGCCGATTAAATATGTGCATTAGTTATCCAGGGACTAACATGTTAAGTAAGTCATTGTAAATTAGAAATAAGATAGTTCCATATTTAATCAGTGATGATACAATTATTTCAATTTGTCCGGTTCAACACACGTCGGGTGCGAGAGCACAATAAGTCAAAACAATAATTACAAAAGTTATTCTCTGTTTACCGTGATGAAGACCAATCACTTAAATATTGTGCTATAATTCCTTACCAATATATAGTCCAATTCCATCTAGATTGTGAGCATTAATCAATATATTCTAAACGAACTTTCGAAATGATCATTTTGTACACCGTAGTACACTATTTCGAATAATAGACTTATACGTTTAATTAATTGACAATTAATCAATATCTAATTAAAACTACTAGAAACACACATGAACAGATTCTCATAAATGACTAAATGAATAAACTTTATTAAAACTTTGATTGTTTAAATAGATAAAAGCGAGAGTTTCAGTCTACTATCCTAACAAGAGAAAGTTAGTTGTGCAACTTCTAAGTGGCTAGCCAACAAGTACAACGATAAGCTCGGGATTAATCATAAATGGCCGATTGTGTCATTGATGATTGTTGTGCAAAAAAATTGTAAACTCTGGTTCAGCAGACATCAATTGTATAGAGCTAAGCGGAAGGTGAAACAGACACCATTTTGATATCTCTTGCTGTATTTTTTTTTTTATTTGTTTACTATTAGAAAACGTTTAATGAATTGACAATTAATCAATATCTAATTAAAAGTACTAGAAATACACATGAACATATTCTCATTAATAACTAAATGAATGAACTTTATTAAAACTCTGATTCTTTATTAATTAAATGATTTTTTTTTCTCCATTTTGAAACAGGCTCGCAGTGGTGGGTGTTTTTATCTCATGGAAGAATGAAGATGAAGCCACAAAGCTTCAATTAATTTCAAATTTGTGAAAGTTTCAAATTAAGTTCAATTGAGTCCCTGGTACTTTCAATTTCACCCCCTTATGATATTTTCAGGTGAAAAGACGAAAAAACCCTTGTACTTTCGCATGTGCATCTCGCATGCGTTGAAAAATGAGAATATTCGCCGGAATATTCCCCTTAGGTGGTTATGTGCGTCAAAAAACAGAGTTTGGGTGGGCGCTTGCAACTTTTTTTAGTTAAGGTGGCAAAATGCAAAAATGGGCAAAGTCCAGGTGGCGAAATGCTATTAACCCTTTTATTTTTTATTTTTACTGTGAAATGCAAATGTTGATGCAAGTTTTGAATTTTCACCTTCATGGAATAAAATTTAATTTCTTTTTCAACATTTGCTAGTGAAATACACTTTTTACACATTGCAATAACTGCGAGAAGCCAATAATCCTAGTTGAATTGTCCATATTGCCCTTTGGGTATTCTTTTTCTTGTTATTATCTTTTCATTTTGTGGATGCCTATTTTGTTGTTTTTTTGTATGAAAGAAAATAGTAAAGTGAGAAATTCAGGTTTATTCCAAGTGTAAGGAAACAAAAGAGTGAAGTGAAAAATACACATTTTGTTTTGGATAATTGATGAATATATTAATGTCTCGTTTGATTGGGGAGATTAGCCATCATTAATTAAATAATTGGACTTTGTTTGATGTTTGGTATCTCCAATATCTAGCCGAGTCGACATGCAAATATTAGTCTTTTAATTGGTGGCCGGAAAAAGGAAATAGGAATTCAAGAAGAAAAGAAAAATCAATAATGACCAACAAGCCATTTTCGACATATACCAAAAACATATTAAACTTGACAAGCCGAAAATAAATAATTTACATTTTTGGCACAACTTTCTTCATCATTTCCAAAAGAACACCATTTTTTTTTGGATCCTTGCAGGTGGTTGATTAACATGGAAGAAGTAGATGCGTCGGCTAAGAACCCCTTTTTGTGCATTTCCTCTAAGAATGGCATTGCCTTGTCAAGCTCTTTCTTCTTCAGCAAGCCCTGGATTATGTTGTTGTATGTCACGCTATTTGGTGCACAACCACTTCCTTCCATTTTTATAAGCAAATCTCTTGCCTCGTCTACGAACCCTTCTTCACAAAGTGAACCAATAATGATAGCATATATGTGATTATCGGGTTTCAACCCTTTGGATGGAAGTTCGTTTAAAAGATTTTTTGCATCTTCAAGTTTCCCATCTTTGCATAAACCATTAATCAGGATCCCGTATGTGATTATATTAGGACTTAATCCTTTGTCTTCCATCACCCGTAGAAATGAAAATGCTTCGGCAATCTGATGAGTCTTGCACAAGCCTTCCAACAAAATATTGCAAGTATATAAATTTGGATGTACTTGCCGAGCTTCCATATCCTTATAAAGTTTCCATCCATCAGCGTTTCTACCTGCACTTAAGAATCCATGTATCATGGTGCCATAGGTAATTGTATCAGGGTACTCTACACCTTTAGAAGAAACTTCGAGAAAAAGACGCCAAGCTTCATCCACTTTACCATTCTTGCAATACCCGTTGATTAAAGAGTTATAGGTGACAATGCATGGCTTAAGGCCATTGCCCGTTATGGAATCAAACACTTCTTTCGCTCTATCCATTTTCCCTTGCAAACAATACCCATCTATCAGTGCATTATATGTGACAATATTAGGACGAATGTTTTGTTGCTTCATAATTTCCAAAACATCGTCAGCCTCCTTAACACTTCCCTCCTTGCAAAATGCGTCTACTAATATATTAAAAGTAACAACATCTAAAGGAATCTTACGATTGACCATTTCATTTAGTAAGTCCTTCACCTCTTTCCATCTACCAAAATCGCACAAGCCCTGAATCATCGAGTTATATGTGACAACAGTGGGTGATATGCCCTTATCAGTCATTTTAGACTTCAGCTCGAGAGCATTACCCACCATTTCAGTCTTGCATAAGCCATTAATCACCGCGCTATAAGCCATAACATTGGGTTTATAAATAGTCTTTTCCAATAAGCAAAGCAAATCATGGGCAGCAAGAACATGTCCATTTTTGCAGAGCCCGTTTATCACAGTGACAATTGTAAAATCATCGGGTTCACAAAGTCTCAAACTCAAAAGCTGCTTAAACAGTTTCTCTGCAACGGCCACCTTACCATCTAAAAAGAGCCCTTTTAAGAGAGTGGTGAATGTCACAACATTTGCCTTGTAGCCCTGTTTAAAGAAGATGGCGAAGATAGCAAAACCGACGTCTACGCGTTTCAAAAGGCAACAGCAATTAATCAAGATGTTCATCGTGTATTCATTTACAGGGGCACCCAGTTCACGCATTTCGTCGAACAGTTTGAGGGCAACCGAGTATTGTTTCAAATTGACAATAACTTTCAATTGTTTGGTGAATTCGAAAATGGGGGGCTGCGGCCGCATTCTCACCATTTTGCGAAACAAGAAAATAGCTTCATCTAATTCATTTGCACAGCTCAAATCTCTTCGGAGGTTAGGTGAAAAAAGTCTATCATTGTGGCGCACGCTATGAAAATTTGAAGAAAAGAAAGAGAGCCGATCAGCAAAAATACCGTAATAAGGAGAAGATTTAGCAGAAATTGCTCTGCGAATAGCCGCTCTTCCATAAATCCTCATCTTCTTAAAGCGATTTTTGTGAAGAAATTCTACTCAAATGAAAAGGCAGAGACGAGAGTCTGTTGTTTGATGTGCTGACTAGACAATACTCCCTCGTGAAATGCTTATAATTGGCTAATTATATCTAGACCCCTTGAAAACAGTATAATTACTCCCTCGTGAAATGGAAGACTTTCTTTAGTGCAACATAGCGAGAATTATAGTTTTAGTCCCTCATGTTTGGAGTGTTTTCTGACACATACCTGTTGAAATTCGGAGAAATTTCGACAGGTATGTGTCGAAATTTGTTTTTTTTTTCTATATGGAGTCCCCGGCGATGCAAGATCCGAGTATTTGCACACACTATCTTTGGAATACTCATGTGCTCCCATGCGCGTGAAAAATTATGCAGAAAATGGAAGATAATGACACGTTCGTCATTTCAGACTTGCATCCATTATGGAGTACCATGGCAGTTGAGCCTTCGGAGCTACCTGAGTATCAAGTAAACCGCAAGGAGATTGTGGATAGACAGATTGATGACCTGAATTGCAATTTGAAGAAGATGAATTACACGAGTAAGATAAATGACGTGGCCTCATTGCGTGGCATCGTTTATCCGTCTACGTCGCATATGTCCGAGCCATCATTTGTTAAGACCAAAGGACGACCAAAGAATAACTCGACAAAGAGAGACCCTTCCGGATGGCAATATCATATTGATGAGGAGACAATTAAGTCGTCTTATGGTTCCAAGGGTCGCCAAACCTCATCTGGTGCAAAGATTCCTAAAGCAAAGGTTGAGAGAAGCACTGATGGAACGCCTCAATCGAAGATGAAAGGTCGTGGTTCTCGTATTCCCACACAAGAATCTGCTGCCCCTACAATACATGCACATGAAAGAATCGACTTTTATTCTTCCGTGCCCTGATTTATGGTCCGTCTTATTCAAGATTATGTTAACGTGATGGCGGATGGCAACTGTGGGTACCGGTGCGTTGCTCAAGCCGTGTACGGGGATCAAGAAAGATGGCCGCAAGTGAGAGGGGAGTTGCTTATTGAGTTATACGAGCATGCTAATGTGTACACGGCGATGTTTGGCAGTACCGGATACGTTGAGGTCATACGCAAGTGTGACTGGACCTCAGGACCTTGTCCACAAGCTTATTGGATGGACATGAATGACATGGGATTGGCCATTGCTACCAGATACAGTGCATTAGTGGTACTTTTGACTCAAGTAGGGAGTATGACTTACCTTCCTATGTTTTGCAGTGGTCACTTATCATGTATGATTGTTGTGACATTGCACAACAATCATTTCATGTTTGTTAATTTGGTCGCGAATAGTCCTCTACCACCAATCCATCCGGCATGGGTACACCATAGAGCTAAAAACTTGAGGCACTTACTCAAAATGTACAAACCCCGACTACTCTTGTACGTACAATTAAAGTCTGGTCGGTAGTTCAATTTGTAGTTGTATTTGAATTCTAGTTCAATTTGTATTTGTATTTGAATTTTAGATCAATTTGTAGTTGTATCTGAAATCTAGTTAAATTTGTATTTGTATTTGAATTGTAGTTCAATTTGTATTTGTATTTGAATTTTTAGGTCAATTTGAGTGTCTGAAATAAATTGGTTAATTAAAGAAAAAATCAATTAGTGATTTCGTACTGAATTTCATGAAACATTACATTATATTTCGTGGAAAAATCCACGAATTGTAAGGTACAATTTTGTGGAAAACTCCACGAAATATAATGTAGAATTTCGTGGGTGTTGTCACGAAATAGGCGAATTTTTTCAATCCAACAGTTTCGTCCTTCGTATTCTATAACAATAAACACTTATATTTCGTGTAAAAATACACAATATTATTGAGTGGATTTCGTGTAATAATACACGAAATAGCGGACGAATTTTTTTTTTAGGAAAGTTACAAATGAAATAAATCGCACTGCAAGGCGGTAAAAGTTGCACTATGAATAGCATTTCAGAAACTCCATTTATGGCTAAAAAGTTCCATGAGTTGCACATGGTCGGTACACGTGAGAATTGAGGGGTAATGTCGCCAAATCAAATCGTTCGTTTACCTGTCCTAATTCGATTCTTCACTTCACACTTTACATTTTAACATAATTCAATTTACTCCCAAATTTCGAATCTAGGGTTTTTCACTTCATCAAAAAATTAACAAATTAACAATAACAGTTAACATAAACAAAATAAAACATAAACTCATTTTTTTATTAAAATCCCAAGTTTTATTTTGAATTATTAAAAAAACATTTTTTGACCGATTTTTGGCCGATTTTTGCACCGAAGTTTGACCCGCCTTAAAGGTTTGATTGCCTCAGACCGCCTCAACACGCCTCGGAGCGCCTCGGACCGCCTCACAGGCAAAAAACAGATTTTTCAAACCTTTACACTAAAATCGTAAAGGTTTTGGACCGCCTCCGCCTCGGAGACCGATTAATCGGCCGCCACGGCTGATTTTTAGAACACTGATTTTCCCCATGTGTCATGTTCCAATTTTGTGGACCACATTTTATTCTTTATGAGTTTTTTTGGATAAAAAAGAGATATGTAAAGTTGAGTCTGGTTTTTTTTAATTTGTAAAGTTTGTTTGGAACTCTGATTTTTTCACCATAAAAATGTATCATTCGGGTAAGTTTTGAACTTAAGTAGGGTATGTAGGCGATTCTGAAATTGAATCCGTGCATGATGATGACCACTCTCATGTTGAAGCTTTGTGGTTGGCTTTTTGGTTTTTTGTATGTAAGGAAATAGTAAAGTCAAAAATTCAGATTTATTCCAAGTGTAAGGAAACAAAAGAGTGAACTGACAAATAAAGGAAAATTACATTTTTCGTCTTATTTTACCCACTTTCTCAAATGTTCCTATATATTTCAGATTTACAGTATTAGTCCTTAATCATGTCATTTTTTGACAGAATTGGTCCGTCGTTTATTTCTGCAGTTAAGTTGGATGGAAAATGGCATGTGTCTCTCACATGCCTTAAATTTACAACACTACATGAAAATGAACTTTTACGTTTTAACAATATGCATTGCATCTTGTTAAACTGATTTTTCATAATTATTATTTTAATTAAAATTTAATATAAAATTGAAATCACGTAAATTCCCAAAAAGTCAACTCGATAAATTGTTTAAAGATATTTTCGAAATTATTTTAAAAAAAATCAAAATATAGTCTAAAATTTAAATTATTGTTTCAAAATCGGCATTTTTCGAATTCGATTAAATAATATCGTTTCAAACCAAAAAAAAAAAAAAAAAAAACCTTGATAAGAATTGGGGAATTATAAATCTTTATTTCAATTTTCACCTCTAGTCAATTCCAAATATTCCAATTTTGAAACAATATATCGAGTTTTAAATCATTCAATACGGGTGAAATTTGGAACGAAGTTTTCTTACTACGCCTAGTTTGATCGAATTTTTATTTTATTTCAAAATAATACTTTCATTCAATTTCCAAAAATGCCAATTTTAAAACACTATATTCATTTTTTAGACAATATTATGATTTTTTTTTTAAATATTTCTGAATTTATTTTGAAAAAAGTATCGATTTTTAGATTATTAAATAAGGGTGAAAATTGGAACAGAGTTTTCTTACTCCGTCTATTACGATCAGATTTTTATTTTATTTAAAACAATAATTTTCATTCGGATTCAAGAAATTCTGGTTTTAAAATATTATATTAACTTTTCAGACAATACTTCTAAAAATATATTGAAACAATTTATGAGTTTTACATTATTAAATAAGAGTGAAGATTGAAATGGAGGTTTCTTATCCTGCCTATTCCGATCGAATTTTTATTTTATTTTGAAACAATATTTTCATTTGAATTCCGAAAATCTTGATTTCGAAAGCAATATTTCATTTTTTTTAAACAATATTTCAATTGTTTAAAGAATATTTCTCAAAATATTTTAAAACAATATGCATATATATATATATATATATATATATATATATATATATATATATATATATATATATATATATATATATATATATATATATATATATATATATATATATATATCGATTTTGTTTTTTGGAATGTACATAATTTCGAATATCAATTAAATTTTAATTATGAAAATTTTGTTTTAACAAGACCCAATGCATGTTGTTAAAAATTCATTTTCATGTAGTGTTGAAGGCATGTGAGAGGCGCATGCCATTTTCCATCCAACTTAACTGCAAAAATAAACGGCAGACCAATTCTATCAAAAAATGGCATCTTTAGAGGACAATTTTAAAAACCTGGGTATAGTATGAGGACGAAAAATGTAATTTTCCCGAAAAATACACATTTTGTTTAGGATAATTGATGAATATATTAATGCCTCGTTTGATTAGGGAGATTAGCCATTATTAACTAAATAATTGGATTTTGATTGATGTTTGGTATCTCCAATAACTTACCGGGTTGACATGCAAATATTATGTTATCTTGCATTTTAGGAAACTTTTTCGTTGGACATTTCAGGGTCCGATAAAATAATTGGGTTTTCAATAGACTATTTAATCTTATATTGACTAATCTTATTTTGGCAACCAAACGAGGCATAAGCAAACGAATACAAATATGAGTCGACAACCGGAAAACCACAATCACAAAAACATGAAACACGAAAATCATTGGGATTTGGGAAGACAATACAAAAACCTAAATAGAAATTCAAGAAGAAAAGAAAAATCAATAATGACCAACAAGCCATTTTCAACATTCCAAACAACTAATTAAACTCGACAAGCCGAAAATATATAATTTATATTTTGGGAATAACTTTCTTCATCATTTCTAAAAGAACATCATCCCGACGGTTCACGGTTCACCAATTCATAGAATCGGGCCCTTCCCGGGGACGATGGGCCGGTTCACCGGTCAACGGTTCGGGCCGGTTCGTCAACGGGCCGGTTCCG
Organism: Erythranthe guttata; assembly: GCF_000504015.1. The sequence goes on along the minus strand of NW_012193028.1, from coordinate 74,720 downwards.
GGCCAAAAACCGGCCCATGGCCGTGTCTACCTGCCGTTACATGTCCGTTAGCAAGTAACGGAAAATACTATTTTGTGGTGAAAATTGAAATTTTAAATTTTTTTGGGGCTGAAAAATAATTATAATAAATAGACTACTTATAATTTTTAATAATAAAAAAAGAAATTAACGAAACAAATTATTTTTTATTATACTAAATATTATTATAATTATACTAATAATTAAATTTTTTATAATAAAAAAAATAACTAAACAAATTATTTTTAATCATACTTAATATTATTTTTAATTATACTACTTATGAAAAAAAAATTAATTAACTAAACAAATTATTTTTAACTATACTTAATTTTATTATAATTATACTACTTACAATTAATTTTTTAAGGATAATTTTTTTTTTTTGCCAAAATTTTTTTATTATTCCATTATGATAAAACGTTTTGGGGCCTCGTTAAAACCTTGTGGGCGTAAGAGTATCCCTACAATGGTAATAAAAAATCCGAAGCGACCCTATCGAGTCTTTTGTTTTTAATAATAAAAAAACGAAATTAACTAAATAAATTATTGTGAATTATACGGGAAAATTACATTTTTCGTCTTCAAACATTACCCACTTTTTCAAACATGTCCCTAAACATTTTGGAGTTACAATAGTCGTCCTTAATCATGCCATTTTTTAACAAAATCGGTCCGCCATTTACATATCCAGTTAAGTTGGACGGAAAATGAACGTGCCCCTCACGTGACTTTGAAATACAGACCCCGTTTTTATAAACCTCGAAAATTCACAAATTCGATTTTGAATCAACAGCACCAAAATTCTCTCCAAACCCTAATTCTAATTTTGATAGGAATCAACATCAATATATGATAGGAAATAACAAGAAAATATTTGAGAAATATTTGACGCGTTCCCTGCTTCCTAGTTTTGAAGTTTATGGAGGAAAAATATTGGTGAAACAACACGGTTTCCCCAATTCGATAGATTTTTTTATTCTCTGATGATATTTTTGGAATTTGGTCATGATTATACGTCATTCTTCGACATTGGTATAGAATATGAGCAGAAATTCCAGTAATAGCTATAGATACTCCTCTAATGATGATGAACCCCATGGAGAAGATCGACAACCATATTTACGATGTAAATTTGGAATTGAGCTGGCATTAATTACATCATGGTCAACCAAAAATCCCGGGAGGAGATTTCAGGCCTGCCCAAATTATGGGATAAATTTAATTTTATTTTGGTTATCTATGCAATTTCTATGTCCAAATATGTTTTTATGTTTTCTATATTTTTTTTTACACACAAATCAGAAGTGTGATGTATTCAATGGTGGGATCCTGAAATGTGTGATAAGTCAAAGAGAATTATCCCTGAATTACTTAGAAAAATCAACAAATTAGAAAATGAAGTTGCAATGTATAAGAAAAGTGAAGAGAAGCAAGGAAAAGAAACTCTGAAGCATAAAAAAAGAGGTGCAGAAAGTTGGAGGATTTGGTTGCAGTTCATAATAAAAGGATGAAGTAATGTGTTGTGGCTTTGAGTGTTTTTGTTTTATTGATTGGTATTGTAGTCATGAGTATGCAGATGGGAAAAAATGCATTATTGCAGCTTAGGGATTAGAATGTGTCGTTTCTTTTTGAAAACTACTTAATGAAATATGTAATGGTATTTTGGGAAAAAATTGCATTGTTGCATCTTAGAGATTAGAATGTGTTGTTTCTTTTTGAAAACTAGTTACTGTAATGTGTACTATTATTTTGTTCTGTTAATTTGAAAGTTCTTTTATGTAATGTGTATTAGTGTTTTGAGTTGTGTTTGTAAGATGTTTATGCAACAAAATCAAACATAATTGCAACAACAAATAAAACTGTCATATAACCATAAGTTGAAATACATAAACTCAAAAAAGTACACTGAAACACATTAGTCTCAAATAGAAAGATAATATTGTCAAAGATCCATAAATAAGTCAATACATAAATCTCCAAAGTTAAATCCCAAAACATTGGATTCTCAAAACAATCCAAGCCCAAAATAATCCACAAAACATGAAGTCTCCAAAGTGAAATTACAAAACATTGAATTGGAAACTGACATAACAAAATAAGTGATCACCTCTTGTAACCAGTCCAGTCCTGAAAGCCGATTAAATTGTGGCAGATTTGGAAGCATATCTGAGCTAGAACTGGATTTGAAGCAAGTGAGAGGGAGATGTATTTGATATAGAATTGGCATAGGAATCCGGGATGATGCATTCTGACTTGAAGTTGGATTGGAGGCATTTGTTAGACTTGACCTTAAATTAGACATTGTTTTAAAATCATGCCTCCTTTCACAATCATGGGAGCATTGATGAATGGGGAAGATTTGCTGGGCAGAAATGAGCCATTATTGCTCATGTGTTCCTTCTCATATTTGCGTTCTTCTGAACCTCAGGCCTCCTCACCTGTATAAAGAATTTTTCTTTTTAAATTATGAAGTATAACTATAATTAAAAGTAATAGCAAAAAAAAAAAAAAAAAGAGAGAAGGCAATCACAATTTTCAAACCTGTAATTTACTCCTAGTTGTAATTTTCGGAATATATTTTTTGAAAATTTGTTTACATTGTGTATTGATGTTTTTTTCATATATAATCCAAAACTTGAGAGTAGTGTGATCATTGTATCCTAACTCCTTAACAAAACCCCATACATTAAGCAACTAGTTTGATCTGGATCAACAAGAACAAAATAGTCTATAGCACCCCCTAAATACTCTCTTTTTGGTATATGATTCATTATCCCACCATGCCTAGTTTTCATTGTAAAAATGCTATCGTCCCTGATAGAAGGAGAATATTTGGAGAGAAGAGAGAATGATATCTCTTACGTATATTGAGAATATATATAGTTACATGTAGGAAACCCTAACCTACTACACAAGGTAATCCAATATACAAGGTAACCTAATGTATAAGGTAACTATAATAAATATTAATAATAATAATATTAATATACGCTAATACACCCCCGCAGTCGAAACGGGAAAGGAGAGAACGTGGAGACTGGAAACAAACTGTTGGAACAGTTGAGTGGGGAGACCTTTCGTGAAGATATCAGCAAACTGGTAGGCGGATGGGACGTGAAGAACTCGAACGTGTCCCAAAGCAACTTTGTCTCGGACAAAGTGTATATCGATCTCCACATGTTTCGTACGAGAGTGTTGAATGGGATTGCTGGATAGGTAGACGGCACTAACGTTGTCACAGTAGACAATGGTGGCTTTCGGAAGTGGGCAGAGCAACTCGGAAAGTAGGTTGCGTAACCAAGTCGTTTCGGCAACGGCATTTGCGACAGCTCGGTATTCGGCCTCCGCACTCGATCGAGAAGTAGTGACCTGTCGTTTGGAGGACCAAGAGATGAGGTTGTTGCCGAGGAAAACACAATAGCCCGATGTCGAACGACGAGTGTCAGGGCAGCCACCCCAATCGGCGTCGGAGTAGGCGATAAGGGAGAGGTCCGGATTGGGGGAGAGCTGAAGGCCGTGATCGAGGGTCCCACGGATGTAGCGAAGGATACGCTTGAGAGCAGCCATATGAGGTTCCCTCGGATCATGCATGAATAGGCATATTTGTTGTACAGCATAGCAGATGTCAGGACGAGTAAACGTGAGGTATTGCAGTGCACCGGCAAGGCTGCGATAAAGAGTGGGGTCAGCAACGGGGGGTCCAGTGGTCGAGGACAACTTGCTCTTGGTGTCAGCCGGCGTAAGACAAGGGTTGCAGGAGGCCATGTGTGCACACTCTAGTATCTCGTCAGCGTACTTGCGTTGAAAGAGAAACAGCCCATTCGACGAGCGAGTGACTGAGATGCCGAGAAAGTAGTGAAGATCGCCAAGATCCTTCATTGCGAACTCTTGAGTAAGGGCAGCGATGATAGAACGTAGCAATTCAGGTGTGGAGGCCGTGAGTACAATGTCATCGACATACAACAGAAGGTAGGCGCATGAACTGTTGCGACAGTCGCGGGAACTGTTGCGGCAGTACACAAAGAGTGAAGTGTCGGACTTGCATTCTCTGAACCCCATGCTAGTAATGTGAGATGCAAAACGCTTGTACCAAGCACGTGGTGCCTGCTTGAGGCCGTAGAGTGCTTTGTTGAGACGACACAAGTGAGTGGGGCGAGATGGATCGACGAATCCGGGAGGTTGCTCGCAGTAGACAGTTTCAGAGAGATTGCCATGTAAGAAGGCATTTTTCACGTCAAGTTGGTGGATAGGCCATGATCGCGAGAGAGCAATGCTGAGAACTGTTCGAACAGTTGCTGGTTTGACCACCGGACTGAATGTTTCATCGAAATCAATGCCAGGGCGTTGATCAAAACCGCGAACAACCCATCGTGCTTTATACCGTTCCAATGAACCATCAGCCTTCAATTTCTGCTTATATAACCACTTGCCACTGATAACATTAGTAGAGGGGGGGCGGGGCACAATATCCCATGTGTTATTTTTAATCAAAGCAGTATATTCCTCAAGCATGGCCATACGCCAGTTTGGATCAAGGAGGGCATGGCGATATGTAGTGGAAGTTTGGGGTGCGGTAGACACGGTAAGAGAAAAGGGGATTTTGGGCTTGTGAATGCCGGCCTTGCTGCGTGTCAACATAGGATGGTTGGGTGGGGGTGATGGAGCGGGAGTGGGAGGCTGTGATTCTGCTGGGTGTGGAGATGCAGTCGGGTGGAGGGGCATGGGTGTAGTTGAGGGAGGACTGTCGGACGAACTGTTGGGACAGTTGGTTGTAACCGTAGGTGGTTGTGTATCGTTGTTCGACGAACTGTTGGAACAGTTGTGTGAGACAGTTGGTTGGACTTGTGTAGGCTGAGGAAGGAAGAGAAGTGGGTGCAGGGGTTCGGTCATATTAGAGGTGGGGGAATTGTGGGGTGAGTCGGTGGGTTCAGCGAATGGAAAACGGCTTTCGTCAAAGGTCACATGGCGGGAGATAATGATTCGACCGGTTGACCGATCGAGGCAACGATAGCCTTTGTGCGATGAGGGGTGACCAAGGTAGACACAAGGAGTAGAGCGAGGGGCGAGTTTGTGAGGGGTGGTGGCGGTTAGATTGGGATAACAGAGACAACCGAAGACACGAAGGTGAGAGTATGTGGGTTTTGATTTGTATAGGGATTCATGTGGTGTGCGATTTTGTGTGGATTTGGTAGGAATAATCTAGGTAGGTGTGTAGCCATATGAAGGGCTTCGACCCAATAGGTGGGGGGAAGGGAAGCTTGAAAGAGAAGTGAGCGGATCATGTTTGTGATGGTGCGGATCATGCGTTCGGCATGTCCGTTTTGAGGGGAAGAGTGGGGACATGAGAAACGGTGTAAGATACCGTGTTTGGCAAAATATGTTTGAAAATCTGTATTTTTGAATTCACGTCCATTATCGCATTGTAAAGCTTTAATGGGGTGCTGAAATTGTGTTTGTATAAGTTTGTGAAACTGTTGGAACAGTGAGAAAACATCGGATTTATAGTGTATGGGGAAAGTCCATGTATAGTGGGTGAAATCATCTATTAGTACGAGGTAATATTTGAAACCAGAAATACTAGAAATAGGAGAGGTCCATAGATCAGCATGAATAATTTCAAAAGGTGCAACGGTAATAGAATGACTAGTAAAGAAAGGTAAGCGAGAATGTTTGCCTAATTGACAAGCATTACAAAGAGACTCCCGTGGGTCTTTGGTACTAGAAATTAAATTGGAAGAAAAAAGACGAGACATGACAGGGTTTCCCGGGTGACCGAGACGACGATGCCATGTAGTAGAGGAGACAGACGTGGTGTGAGCAAGGAGGGCGGTTGCGGAGGGGCTGGGAGAAGGGGCGCCAATAGGGTATAAATCACCGGAGCTATTGCACCTGAGGATGAGTGTTCTGGTCCGAAGGTCCTTCACAGAAAAGCCATAAGGGTCAAATTCAACTGAACAAGAGTTATCTCTAGTGAATTTTCGGACAGACACAAGGTTCTTAATAATGTGAGGAGTAACATAGACATTGGTTAGACGAAATGGGGTAGAGGGTAGGATGGTGTGGCCAATTTTATGGATAGGAACAGTGGAGCCATTACCAACGATGACATGCTTGGGAAAATTATTACTAGGATTAAAAATAAAATGGAAATTACCTGAGTGAGGTGCCATGTGAGATGAGGCGCCCGTGTCCATAAACCACTGAGGTTCGCTCGATGACTGAAGAGTCAACGTGTTGAGATGAGTGGCAAGATCTGTTGGCTGTAGGGGACCACTGTTCGACGAACTGTTGGAACAGTTCACGTGCTGTTGGGGATCTTGCTGTCCAACGAAATAAGCATGAGCTGTAGGAGCATGATAAGGACCAGGAGAGCTTGGGGGGGGGGTCCAAGAATCGATGAAGCTGTCTGAGGCGTATAAGGGGCCCGCCAAGGTTGCGATTGGTAGTGAAATTGATTGTAACCGTAGTGTTGCATCGGATGTCGTGACTGACCACGACCGCCACGACGATTTGTGCGACCGCCACCTCGCTGATTGCGCCAAGAACCACCACCTCGATAATTGCTGGGAGTGTTGGGCCAACTGTTGGAACTGTTCGGCCAACTGTTGGAACTGTTGGGGCGAGATGCGTAGAGAACAGTAGGGGTCTGTTCCGGTTCAGCAATGCGATGTTCTTCCATCTGGAGCAGTGAACGTGTTTGGAGAAAAGATGGCAGCGGAGTTTGGAAGGAGATCAGATTGACAATGGTCCCGTAATGTTTTGGTAGGCCGTGGAGGGTTTGGAGGACGAGTTGCTTGTCTGACACGGGGTTGCCGACGTCTGCCAAGTTGTCGGCAGTGGTTTTGAGAAGTTGACAATAATCATGGATCGAAAGAGATCCTTTCTTGAGGGACTTGAACTGTTCTTCGAGTTGGATGGCCCGATAGTCTTCGTTGTCTGTAAAGAGAGAGGCGAGGGCCTTCCACAGATCATGGGCCATTGCGGTTTTGGAGAGAACCATGCTTGAGAGGTCCTCGGTTATGGTGCCATAGATCCAAGATTGGAGGAGGTAATCCGCACGTTGCCATTCATCGGCGGAGATGTTGTCGGGCTTTTTGTTTCCGAGAAGCAGATCGGTGAGGCAGAAGCGACCCGCGGTGATGGTGAAGAAGTGGCTCCACTTTTGATAGTTCGGATTTTTAATATCCAGGGTTACAGGAATAAGGGCTTTGATGTTAGATATAGCATGAGCAAGGTGAAAAGGGTTAGAAATCATGGGCGGTGTTGGTGTTTCGGTGGCCATGGTTGAAGAGAAGAAGGCAGAACGTGAAGAAAAAATTTTTTTTTGAAGAAGGCAGAACGAGAAAAAAAAAATTTGAAGAAGGAGAGAAGCGGCGGCTAGGGTTTTTGGCTTGATACCATGATAGAAGGAGAATATTTGGAGAGAGAGAGATGATATCTCTTACGTATATTGAGAATATATATAGTTACATGTAGGAAACCCTAACCTACTACACAAGGTAATCCAATATACAAGGTAACCTAATGTATAAGGTAACTATAATAAATATTAATAATAATAATACTAATATACGCTAATACCATATAGGAGTAACTCAAGTAAGTGGTATTTCAATGTCACGTGAGGGGCACATTCATTTTCCGTCCAACTTAACTGGATATGTAAACGACGGACCGATTTTGTTAAAAAATGGCATGATTAAGGACAACTATTGTAACTCCAAAATGTTTAGGGACAGTTTTGAAAAAATGGGTAATGTTTGAGGACGAAAAATGTAATTTTCCCTGAATTATACTTAATATTTGTTTTAATTATACTACTTATGATTATTTTTTTAATAATAAAAAAAATTAACTAAATAAATTTCATTCTACTTAATATTATTAAAATATTAATTATAAGTAGTCTATTTTAAATTTAAAATTATTTTTCAGCTCCAAAAAAATTTAAAATTTCAATTCTCACCCCAAAATAGTGTTTACCGTTACTTGCTAACGGACATGTAACGGCAGAGACCAAAAGTGTTTAAAATTGAAACTTGGAGGTGAACTTTGTTCACTTTGGAACAAGGGGACCAAAAGTGAAATCGGGTCAAACATGAGGGACCAAAAGTGTAATTCTCCTATGCAACATGTAATTCAAGTCAAGTTGCCAATAATAAATCAATATGTCGTACTTTTTTTTTTAATCAAACCATATGTAACATTATTTTATTTATTTATTTAGAAATTCAAATCATGTTGCAAATTGGGGAGTCAGGGAGAGGGGCATGATTCAAACCCTAGGCCTCAACTACAATAATAGAGGTTATGTATTAACTCTCCTAAAAGATTTAACTATTTATGGATTATAAGTGCACTTTACCTCCGTAGGTTGGTCGCTTTACGCTTTGTCCTCCAAACAAAAATAATAATTGCACGATCATACCTGGACTTACTAATTTATTGCACTGGTCACTTAAAACTCCATTTTTGGCTAAAAAGTTCCCTGAGTTGCACATGGTCGGTACACGTGAGAATTGAGGGGCAATGTCGCCAAATCAAATCGTTCGTCTACCTGTCCTAATTCGATTCTTCACTTCACACTTTACATTTTAACATAATTCAATTTACTCCCAAATTACGAATCTAGGGTTTTTCACTTCATCAAAAAATTAACAAATTTAGCAGGACATTGAACAAGTTTTGGGCAGCAACATGGTTTGGAAGTTACAAGAAGCTAGAGATGGCGTGAAATACTCCATATTACAGTAAGGAAATTATTGAACTGTGCTTGATTTCTTTTAGGGTTTGTTTTATGTAAATCAATGTAGTGGTTATTGGCTTTATTCCAAAAAGGACAAAGACAAATGTTTTGTTAAATGTTTTACCCATGTGCCATGTTCCAATTTTGTGGACCACATTCTTTATGAGTTTTTTGGATAAAAAGAGATTTGTAAAGTTGAGTATGGTTTTTATAAGTTGTAAAGTTTGTTTGAAACTCTAAAATTTTCACCATAAAAACGTATCACTCTGGCAAGTTTTTTAACTTAAGTAGGGTATGCTATTTAGCTGTAGATATTGCTTATTTTGACTATTGTTCAGTAAATAAAATGTCTATGATAGTGATTCTGAAACTGAATCAATAATGACCAACAAGTCATTTTCAATATTCCAAAAAACTAATTAAACTTGACAAGCCGAAATTAAATAATTTACATTTTCGGCACAACTTTCTTCATCATTTCTAAAAGAACATCATTTTTTTTGGATCCTTGCAACTGATCAACTAACATGGACAAAGTAGATGCGTCGGCTAAGAATCCCTTTCTGTGCATTTCCTCAAAGAATGAGATTGCCTTGTCAAACTCTTTCTTCTTTAGCAAACCCTGGATAATGATGTTGTATGTCATGCTATCCGGTGCGCAACCACTTCTCTCCATTTTTATAAGCAAATCTTTTGCCTCGTCTATAAATCCTTCATCACACAACGAACCAAGAATGGCACCATATATTTTATTATTAGGTTGCAACCCTTTGGAAGGAAGTTCGTTTAAAAGATTTTTTGCATCTTCAAGTTTCCCATCTTTGCATAAACCATTAATCAGGATACCATATGTAATTATATTAGGACTTACTCCTTTGTCTTCAATCACCCGTAGAAATGAAAATGCTTCGGCAATCTGATGAGTCTTGCACAAGCCTTCCAACAAAATATTGCAAGTATATAAATCGGGATGTACTTGTCGAGTTTCCATATCATTGAAAAGTTTCCATCCATCAGCGTTTCTACCTTCACTTAATAATCCATGTATCATGGTGCTATAGGTAATTGTATCAAGGTACTCTAAACCTTTAGAAGAAGCTTCGAGAAAAAGACGCCAAGCTTCATCCACTTTACCCTTCTTGCAATATCCGTTGATTAAAGAGCTATAGCTGATAATACATGGCGTAAGGCCGCTGCCCGTTATGGAATCAAACACTTCTTTCGCTCTATCCATTTCCCCTTGCAAACAATACCCATCTATCAATGCATTGTACGTGAAAATATTAGGATAAATATTTTGTCTCGTCATAATTACCAAAACATCCTCGGCCTCCTTAACATTTCCCTCCTTGCAAAACGCGTCTACTAATATATTAAAAGTAACAACATCTAAAGGAATCTTACGATTGACCATTTCAGTTAGTAAGTCCTTCACCTCTTTCCATCTACCAAAATCGCACAAGCCCTGAATCATCGAGTTATATGTCACAACGTCAGGTGAAATGCCCTTATCAGTCATTTTAGACTTCAGCTGGAGAGCATTATCTACCGTTCCGGTCTTGCATAAGCCATCAATTACCGCACTATAAGCCTTAACATTGGGCTTATAGATACTCTTTTCTAATAACAAAAGCAAATCATGGGCAGTAAGAACATGTCCAGCTTTGCAGAGTCCATCTATCACAGTAAGAATCGTAACATCGTTTGGCTCGCAAAGTTTCAAAGTCAAAAGCTGCTTAAACAATTTTTCCGCATCGGCCACCTTACCATCTAAAAAGAGCCCTTTTAGAAGAGTGGTGAATGTGACAACGTTTGCATTGTAGCCCTGTTTAAAGAAGATGCCGAACACAGCAAAACCAAAGTCTACGCGTTTCAAAAGGCAGCAACAATTAATCAAGATGGTCATTGTGTACTCATTTACAGGGGCAGCCCATTGACGCATTTCGTCGAACAGGTTAAGGGCAACCGAGTATTGCTTCAAATTGACAATAACTTGCAATTGTTTGGTGAATTCAAAAATGGGGGGCTGCGGCCGCATTCTAACCATTTTGCGAAACAAGAAAATAGCTTCATCTAATTCATTTGCACAGCTCAAATCTCTTCGGAGGTTAGGTGAAAAAAGTCTATCTTTGTGGCGTACGCTATGAAAATTTGAAGAAAAGAAAGAGAGCCGATCAGCAAAAATACCGTAATAAGGAGAAGATTTAGCAGAAATTGCTCTGCGAATAGCCGCTCTTCCATAAATCCTCATCTTCTTAAAGCGATTTTTGTGAAGAAATTCTACTCAAATGAAAAGGCAGAGACGAGAGTCTGTTGTTTGATGTGCTGACTAGACAATACTCCCTCGTGAAATGCTTATAATTGGCTAATTATATCTAGACCCCTTGAAAACAGTATAATTACTACTAGACTCTTAATTATCGTTATTAATTGAAGACTGGACAATACTCCCTCGTGAAATGGAAGACTTTCTTTAGTGCAACATAGGGAGAATTACACTTTTGGTCCCTCATGTTTGGCCCGATTTCACTTTTGGTCCCCATTGTTCCAAAAAGAAAAAAACTGCAGTGTTTTCCGACACATACTTGTCGAAATTCGGAGAAATTTCGACAGGTATGTGTCGAAAATTGTTTTTTGTTTTTTTTTTTTTCTAAATATATTTTTCGACACATTGGTGTCGAAAATTGACCAAAAAATAGACTTGTATGTGTCGAAAATTGCCGGCGGGTTTCAAAAAGAAAAACCTTCAAAATCGACTTCGAAGCTCAAAAAAGACATCGATACTTACCTTAATGTGTTCTCCTTAGTCGTAAACTATTATTTTGTTGTCATTTGACTCCATTTTACAAGTTGTGTGAGATTTTAATTTGTTTAGTTTTGAGATTTTTTAGAAGGGTTTGTTGTGAGTAAGAAGAATGAGGAGGTTGAGGGATTTGTGAAGAAGAAGATGAGTTTGAGGGATTTTGTGTGTTTGGTATTGAAAGAAGAAAAATGAGATTTTTAATATTTGTATGGTATTTATTTTCATTAAGGGTATTTATATCATTACCTATTTATAATTCAATTTTTATTTTTTTGGTATTGGAGTGAGAAAAAATTGGAATTTGTTTTAGTCATCCCCTTATTTTATTTATTTATTTAGAAATTCAAATCCTGTTGCAAATTTGTTTTAGTCATCCCCTTACTAATTCATTGCACTGGTCACTTAAAACTCCATTTTTTGCTAAAAAGTTCCCTTAGTTGCACATGGTCGGTACACGTGAGAATTGAGGGGCAATGGCGCCAAATCAAATTGTTCGTTTACCTGCCCTAATTCGATTCTTCACTTCACACTTTACATTTTAACATAATTCAATTTACTCCCAAATTTCAAATCTAGGGTTATTCACTTCATCAGAAAATTAACAAATTTAGCAAGACATTGAACAAGTTTTGGGCGTTCCACTGTGAAGAAATACTCCATATTACGGTAAGAAATTTATTTAACTGTGCTTGATTTCTTTTAGGATTTGTTTTATGTGATCAATGTAGTGGTTATTGGCTTTATTTCGAAAAGGACAAAGACAAACGTTTTGTTAAATGTTTTACCCATGTGTCATGTTCCAATTTTGTGGACCACATTTTATTCTTTATGATTTTTTTTGGATAAAAAGAGATATGTAAAGTTGAGTCTGGTTTTTTTAATTTGTAAAGTTTGTTTGGAACTCTGAATTTTTCACCATAAAAATGTATCATTGCGGTAAGTTTTTGAACTTAAGTAGGGTCTACTATTTGGCTGGATATATTGATTATTTTTGCTATTATTCAGTAGATAAAATGTCTATGACGATAGAGATTCCTGAAATGGCTAAAGAGTTGAGAATGATAAGGATAGAGCAACTTTCATTTATTGCAACATGATTTGTGGTTGGCTTTTTGGTTTTTTGTGTGAAAAGAAATAGTAAAGTGAGAAATTCACACTACAACATTTATTGCTTTATACGACGGATAAAAAACGTCAAGAAATCTGAAAAAATTTATGGTCCCGAATTTGTTTAATACAGAGATGTTATCTTAAGTGCTATGACACTTGAGAAAACATGCAGCGGAAATATAAAGATATAAAGACAATACTCAGATCTAAAAATGTTCACAAGTAAAACTTGTGAACTTGCCCTTTACAGGACGGAAAAATTATATGAAAACAGTATTCCAAGAATACAAATAGAAGATGTGCGAAAACTTCTTCCGTATGAATGAATCATTAACATGATCATTCTTACATTCAAATCTAGAAACAAAAAGAGAAATATTAAAAATTCTAGATTTCAAAGAATGTACTCGTGAGGAGTACGTACAACAGATTCTAGAAACACTCTAAAACTCTCATGAATAATCTTCAACACTCGGTTTTTGTTTCTTCGAAAATCTGTTATTTTCTTGGGTCTTGAGTTTGGTATTTATAGACTTTCCAGGCTTCCACTTCTCAGCACATGATCTGGAAGAAAACCAACTATAAGAGCTGATACGAACCACGCCAACCTTGTGACGAGACCCGGTATCAATACTTCGGATATCAAATCCTGGACCGTCCAAAGAAGAATTCAATGGGGTGGAACCACGACCCGTTGTCTATAAAGAGGCAAGAACCTTGGTATGCGAAGACGCCACAATCGATTGCGTAAGATCGATTGATAAGTCGGGGTGAACATACGGAATCCACCGAAATGTTCGAACAGTTCTTAAATAACCAAAGAGAATATTCTCAATTAAATCATCAAAATTCGTCCCATCAAATCAGCCAAATTGGCTACATATTTATAAAATCTAAAAAGACTCATTTTTCAGAAAGAAAAGGACTCTTACCTAATCTATAATAAGGAAACTAATAAATAAGAAAATTCTAGCCATAACTAACTCTAAAATAATATAAATATATTAAACCTAATATAAAAACGTAATTTAATAAAATCTAAACTCCAAATATCAAGTCGACGACACGAACATTCTTCATAACCCGAGTACACATTTGGATGTGCACGTGTCTTGACTTCAAGCTCGATTTCTGTCCTATTCCACTCCGAATCTCTCTCGAATCAAAACAGCAAAGTTTTAGATCTTGAAGTTGGCTTTGCTTAGAAATTCGAATCACCCAAATAAGACGTCTTATGAGAGAGTTATGACCCAAATGGTAAAACTGCTAGAGATAGGCGAGAAACTCGTATGAAATAGAATTCGATTTGTCCAACGAATTGCCTCTTTCTTTTCTTCCAATTCTTCGTGTTGGAGCTAGTTAGGATCATATCATACTCCCTCTCTTTAAAAGAATTCGTCCTCAAATTCGATTCCTTGGAATGAGCGTATACTATTGAAAGCGAATCCATGAATCAGAAAGTTCTTCGCTGCCATTTGGAACTTCTCTATTTTTTTTAATTTTTTTTTGAACAATTAATAATGAAATTCCCCATCCAATAAACAAGATCAAATTTTCCTTGTAAGCACTCCGACCTAACGTTTATATAGAAACGCAAAGCGAAAGTATGGAACAACCAACTTGACCCAATGGCTATATAGAACCACGAACCAAAGTTATAATGTTGACGCCACAAGAAAGAAACTTAATAGAGTTCACGAGATTAACGAATAACAAAACTCACTCGTTCTTTCGTTTTTTTTTTCCTTTTTTTTTTCGATTTTTTTTTTCTGGACTCTAGACAAAACCTAACTTAGACTCAAAGAAACTCCAAACAACAAATAAATTTCGATTTTTTTGTTTTTGGTTTATGGACTCTAATAAACAAACGAAAGACTAGAAAGACTCAACAACAATAGACACAAAAAATCGAAAAACAAAATAAAGACACAAAAACAAAGACCGACTAAAAAATAAAGATAAAGGATAGGCGAAACCTTCTTAGGAAGATGGCTCTGATACCAAATGATACGAACCACGCCAACCGTGTGACGAGACCCGATATCAATATTTCGGATATCAAACCCTGGACCGTCCAAAGAAGGATTCAAAGAGGTGGAACCGCGACCCGTTGTCTATAAAGTGACAAGAACCTTGGTATGCGAAGACGCCACAATCGATTGCGTAAGATCGATTGATAAGTCGGGGTGAACATACGGAATCCACCGAAATGTTCGAACAGTTCTTAAATAACCAAAGAGAATAAACTCCATTAAATCATCAAAATTCGTCCCATCAAATCAGCCAAATTGGCTACATATTTATAAGATCTAAAAAGACTCATTTTTCACAAGGAAATGGACTCTTACCTAATCTATAATAAGGAAACTAATAAATAAGTAAATCCTAGCCATAACTAACTCTAAAATAATATAAATATATTAAACCTAATATAAAAACGTAATTTAATAAAATCTAAACTCCAAATATCAAGTCGACGACACGAACATTCTTCATAACCCGAGTACACATTTGGCTGTGCACGTGTCTTGACTTCAAGCTCGATTTCTGTCCTATTCCACTCCGAATCTCTCTCGAATCAAAACAGCAAAGTTTTAGATCTTGAAGTTGGCTTTGCGTAGAAATTCGAATCACCCAAATAAGACGTCTTATGAGAGAGCTATGACCCAAATGGTAAAACTGCTAGAGATAGGCGAGAAACTCGTATGAAATAGAATTCGATTTGTCCAACGAATTGCCTCTTTCTTTTCTTCCAATTCTTCGTGTTGGAGCTAGTTAGGATCATATCATACTCCCTCTCTTTAAAAGAATTCGTCCTCAAATTCGATTCCTTGGAATGAGCGTATACTATTGAAAGCGAATCCATGAATCAGAAAGTTCTTCGCTGCCATTTGGAACTTCTCTATTTTTTTTTTATTTTTTTTTGAACAATTAATAATGAAATTCCCCATCCAATAAACAAGATCAAATTTTTCTTGTAAGCACTCCGACCTAACGTTTATATAGAAACGCAAACCGAAAGTATGGAACAACCAACTTGACCCAATGGCTATATAGAACCACGAACCAAACTTATAATGTTGACGCCAAAAGAAAGAAACTTAATAGAGTTCACGAGATTAACGAATAACAAAACTCACTCGTTCTTTCGTTTTATTTTTCCTTTTTTTTTTCGATTTTTTTTTTCTGGACTCTAGACAAAACCTAACTTAGACTCAAAGAAACTCCAAACAACAAATAAATTTCGATTTTTTTGTTTTTGGTTTATGGACTCTAATAAACAAACGAAAGACTAGAAAGACTCAACAACAATAGACACAAAAACAAAGACCGACTAAAACATAAAGATAAAGGATAGGCGAAACCTTCTTAGGAAGATGGCTCTGATACCAAATGATACGAACCACGCCAACCGTGTGACGAGACCCGATATCAATATTTCGGATATCAAACCCTGGACCGTCCAAAGAAGGATTCAAAGAGGTGGAACCGCGACCCGTTGTCTATAAAGAGACAAGAACCTTGGTATGCGAAGACGCCACAATCGATTGCGTAAGATCGATTGATAAGTCGGGGTGAACATACGGAATCCACCGAAATGTTCGAACAGTTCTTAAATAACCAAAGAGAATAAACTCCATTAAATCATCAAAATTCGTCCCATCAAATCAGCCAAATTGGCTACATATTTATAAGATCTAAAAGACTCATTTTTCACAAGGAAATGGACTCTTACCTAATCTATAATAAGGAAACTAATAAATAAGTAAATCCTAGCCATAACTAACTCTAAAATAATATAAATATATTAAACCTAATATAAAAACGTAATTTAATAAAATCTAAACTCCAAATATCAAGTCGACGACACGAACATTCTTCATAACCCGAGTACACATTTGGCTGTGCACGTGTCTTGACTTCAAGCTCGATTTCTGTCCTATTCCACTCCGAATCTCTCTCGAATCAAACCAGCAAAGTTTTAGATCTTGAAGTTGGCTTTGCGTAGAAATTCGAATCACCCAAATAAGACGTCTTATAAGAGAGCTATGACCCAAATGGTAAAACTGCTAGAGATAGGCGAGAAACTCGTATGAAATAGAATTCGATTTGTCCAACGAATTGCCTCTTTCTTTTCTTCCAATTCTTCGTGTTGGAGCTAGTTAGGATCATATCATACTCCCTCTCTTTAAAAGAATTCGTCCTCAAATTCGATTCCTTGGAATGAGCGTATACTATTGAAAGCGAATCCATGAATCAGAAAGTTCTTCGCTGCCATTTGGAACTTCTCTATTTTTTTTTATTTTTTTTTGAACAATTAATAATGAAATTCCCCATCCAATAAACAAGATCAAATTTTCCTTGTAAGCACTCCGACCTAACGTTTATATAGAAACGCAAACCGAAAGTATGGAACAACCAACTTGACCCAATGGCTATATAGAACCACGAACCAAAGTTATAATGTTGACGCCACAAGAAAGAAACTTAATAGAGTTCACGAGATTAACGAATAACAAAACTCATTCGTTCTTTCGTTTTTTTTTTTTCCTTTTTTTTTCGATTTTTTTTTTCTGGACTCTAGACAAAACCTAACTTAGACTCAAAGAAACTCCAAACAACAAATAAATTTCGATTTTTTTGTTTTTGGTTTATGGACTCTAATAACCAAACGAAAGACTAGAAAGACTCAACAACAATAGACACAAAAAATCGAAAAACAAAATAAAGACACAAAAACAAAGACCGACTAAAAAATAAAGATAAAGGATAGGCGAAACCTTCTTAGGAAGATGGCTCTGATACCAAATGATACGAACCACGCCAACCGTGTGACGAGACCCGATATCAATATTTCGGATATCAAACCCTGGACCGTCCAAAGAAGGATTCAAAGAGGTGGAACCGCGACCCGTTGTCTATAAAGAGACAAGAACCTTGGTATGCGAAGACGCCACAATCGATTGCGTAAGATCGATTGATAAGTCGGGGTGAACATACGGAATCCACCGAAATGTTCGAACAGTTCTTAAATAACCAAAGAGAATAAACTCCATTAAATCATCAAAATTCGTCCCATCAAATCAGCCAAATTGGCTACATATTTATAAGATCTAAAAGACTCATTTTTCACAAGGAAATGGACTCTTACCTAATCTATAATAAGGAAACTAATAAATAAGTAAATCCTAGCCATAACTAACTCTAAAATAATATAAATATATTAAACCTAATATAAAAACGTAATTTAATAAAATCTAAACTCCAAATATCAAGTCGACGACACGAACATTCTTCATAACCCGAGTACACATTTGGCTGTGCACGTGTCTTGACTTCAAGCTCGATTTCTGTCCTATTCCACTCCGAATCTCTCTCGAATCAAAACATCAAAGTTTTAGATCTTGAAGTTGGCTTTGCGTAGAAATTCGAATCACCCAAATAAGACGTCTTATGAGAGAGCTATGACCCAAATGGTAAAACTGCTAGAGATAGGCGAGAAACTCGTATGAAATAGAATTCGATTTGTCCAACGAATTGCCTCTTTCTTTTCTTCCAATTCTTCGTGTTGGAGCTAGTTAGGATCATATCATACTCCCTCTCTTTAAAAGAATTCGTCCTCAAATTCGATTCCTTGGAATGAGCGTATACTATTGAAAGCGAATCCATGAATCAGAAAGTTCTTCGCTGCCATTTGGAACTTCTCTATTTTTTTTTTTATTTAATAGATTTCACGAGATTAACGAATAACAAAACTCACTCGTTCTTTCGTTTTTTTTTTTTCCATTTTTTTTCGATTTTTTTTTTCTGGACTCTAGACAAAACCTAACTTAGATTCAAAGAAACTCCAAACAAAAAATAAATTTCGATTTTTTTGTTTTTGGTTTATGGACTCTAATAAACAAACGAAAGACTAGAAAGACTCAACAACAATAGACACAAAAAATCGAAAAACAAAATAAAGACACAAAAATAAAGACCGACTAAAAAATAAAGATAAAGGATAGGCGAAACCTTCTTAGGAAGATGGCTCTGATACCAAATGATACGAACCACGCCAACCGTGTGACGAGACCCGATATCAATATTTCGGATATCAAACCCTGGACCGTCCAAAGAAGGATTCAAAGAGGTGGAACCGCGACCCGTTGTCTATAAAGTGACAAGAACCTTGGTATGCGAAGACGCCACAATCGATTGCGTAAGATCGATTGATAAGTCGGGGTGAACATACGGAATCCACCGAAATGTTCGAACAGTTCTTAAATAACCAAAGAGAATAAACTCCATTAAATCATCAAAATTCGTCCCATCAAATCAGCCAAATTGGCTACATATTTATAAGATCTAAAAAGACTCCTTTTTCACAAGGAAATGGACTCTTACCTAATCTATAATAAGGAAACTAATAAATAAGAAAATCCTAGCCAGAACTAACTCTAAAATAATATAAATATATTAAACCTAATATAAAAACGTAATTTAATAAAATCTAAACTCCAAATATCAAGTCGACGACACGAACATTCTTCATAACCCGAGTATACATTTGGCTGTGCACGTGTCTTGAGTTCAAGCTCGATTTCTGTCCTCTTCCACTCCGAATCTCTCTCGAATCAAAACAGCAAAGGTTTAGATCTTCAAGTTGGCTTTGCGTAGAAATTCGAATCACCCAAATAAGACGTCATATGAGAGAGTTATGACCCAAATGGTAAAACGGCTAGAGATAGGCGAGAAACTCGTATGAAATAGAATTCGATTTTTCCAACGAATTCCCTCTTTCTTTTCTTCCAATTCTTTGTGTTGGAGCTAGTTAGGATCATATCAAGAGCACTCAAGAAAATGAGTTAGTGGGTTAGTTAAGAAGTTAGAAAGAATATCCACAATTAAACCCACTAAGCACTACTTAGCTCACTAAGTCATAATACTTAGCCCACTAAGTCATAACTAAAATTTAGTTTGAAAGTAAGAGAGTTAAAAACACTTTTGTGAAAAACCCACGTGTTTCAAACTCCTCCTTTTTAACTTTCTGATCAAAACTAAATTTTAGTTAAAACTCCCCCTGAGACATTGCTTGAACTCCCCCTGAATTTGATAATAAATAAAATATTGAAAGATCAATTCAAAACAAATTCAGCAAAGATAGTCCAACACAATTTAAAAGAGAAGAAACAACCAAAGTGCAGTCCTAAAAAAAAGTTCAGAGGGAAAAATAAAAACAGAACAAAATCAAATATTGTTCATAAAAAAAAGTTAGAGTAGAATATCCAAAGTCTCCTCAGTATCAGCTGCTGCTCCTCCATCGCTAGCACTGGATCCACTGCTTTCCTCTGCTCCTTGAGCTTCACCCTCATTCTTTGCTCCTTCTTCATTAACACCTTGCTCTCTACCTCTGGCATCCAAAGGATGAGAAGTCCCTGCTTCATCTTCATGACTAGCTTTTTCTCCCCATTTTTGATCAGAAAGAGCTTTTCGAAGCATTTCCACCATGGACTGGTGATAAGTGATCTGAGCTAGAGAGTGAGTAAGCTGTTGTAACAAAAGATCTCTAGGAACAGAAACAAGAATGTCAGGGATGTTGTCAACATGAGGAGCAACACCTTCAGTACCAAGATTATTTTGACCTGATTCAGTTGAGAGGAAATTATCTCCATTCCAGGGAAGATCTTGGACGATGAGGAGCTTTTAGAAAATTTTGAGAAACAATGATCATGCCAAGTGGAGTGTGAAGATATTCTGATTCATCTTGGCCCAAATTTTGAGAAAGTAGAATGGAGTAGATGAGAGAAGGATAAGGAAGATGAGTGGAGGATGAAATTTTCTGGGCAAGATGACCTATATTATAAAAGAAAAGCTTTCCAAAATCAACTGGTAATCCCATCCCCAATTTGTACATGAGTACTGCATGAGGTTTAGTTACCACAGAGACATTTTTGGATGGAATCCAATTCATCACTGTGAGTCTGAACAAGACAGAAGAAAATGCAGTGAGTTGAGAAACTTTGAATTTTCTGGGGTAACCAGGCCAACATTTTAGACGATTGCCAGAAAGAGTCTTACAAACCTCAGTAAAATCACCATAATTATCCTCATCAATCACAGTAGGAGTTTGTAAATGAGAGTTGATAATTTTGGGAGAAAAGGAGAAAATGGAATTTCGCACAAAAACTTTGCCAAAGTTTGGAGAATTTTTCTTTAAAAAGGAGGTTTGTAAATTGGCATAAAATTCCTTCACAACAGAAGGATTATAAGGACAGACAACTTCAACTAGACTAAGGATTTTTCTTTGGTCAAGAAAAGCAGTGATCCTATGTCTATCAAACTCATCCTTGGAAAAAAAAAATCCTCAATGAATTGGCAATTCATGATTTGAGGACTCAAAGTTGAATCAGATTCAAAATAAAAAGTAGGACGTACTGAAGGCATTGTTTACCTCAAAAGGGGTTGACAGATTCTTCCCATCCAAGTCTGGCTCTTCTTCCTCAGAGGATTCCTCATCTTCGGAGTCTTCAAGTTCATCTGGAATGTATGCTGGTTCAGGTGATGCAACAGGTGGGGCAGCATCTTCTTGCATTTGAGAGGATTCTTCAGAAGAGTCATTGTCTAACTCTGAGGATGGCAATTTTTTGCGAAAGGAGACAAGGGGAACTTCCCAGCTGTCATCACTTTTCTCTGTTTCTTCAACCTGGGGAGTTGATGCATCCACTTGAACAGCTGCCTCTGCCACAGTTTCTAGAGGGTCTGCATGTGGAGCTGAAGGTGTTTCTTCAGTGGTAGTGAAATCCTGGACATCAACAGTGGGAATGTCTACATGCTCAGCAGAAGACATCCCAGAATAATCAGGCATTTCCTCATCTTGGTAGGGAGCAGCATCCTCAGCAGCACTTTGAGGGGCATTGACTGAGACAGTGGGTGCATCAGCATCTTCTGGAACATGTGAAACAACATTGTCAGAACCAGGATGTTGAGAAGTTGTTGCTGCCATGTTAGGCTGAGATGTCTCCCCCTAAGTTGATGCTGGTGGAGTTGAGTCGTTGGAGAAGGACTCAGTGGAGCTTGAGGAGAGAGCTTGGGCTTCTGGTTCTGCAAAGGTAGGATCTCATTCTTCATCATCTGTATCTTCATCAACCAAATGAAGACCTCTTGGTGGGTTTGGCCTAACTTGAGTACGGCCACCTCTGCTGCCTGTTCTTCCACCTCTGCCGCCTCTGCTGGGAGAATTACCTCCCCTCCGGCGTTGTGACCCAGTAGCATTCAGATCTGGGAAGAGATTCATGCGCTTGGACCAGCGAGTTGGAAACCTTCCTGCAGTGGACGATGGACCCACGTATTGGAAGTTGTCTGGGTCAATTGGATTCAGCTCGTCTCCGGGTTCCATAAAGCTGATCGGCATAGCTTCAAGGTTGACAGGATGAACGATGATGGCCAGATTTGGGTCTGCTGGTTCAGGTGCTGCAGCATCGTTGTGGACATCGCCAACGGCTGGAAGAGGATTTCTAGGAGGAGATGCCATGGTACAGTAGATGAAAAATTGCTTCTTGTACTATTGATTTTTTGAGTGTGAATTTTCGAAAGAGAAGCACGGAATTTATAAGCCCTAATTTGCAGAAAAAAAATTGAAGTGGAGAATGTGAAGAAGTGGTGTGCGTTTTTCTTGGAGAAAATGTGATTAAGGAGAATAAAGGTTTATGTGGCAGTTTAAGACAAAACGTGACACATGGCACAATAAGGAGTGGACTTAGTGGAAAATAAAAGACTAACCCATATATCCCATGACCCATATAAATAGTGATAATTCAATAATAAATAAAATAATAAAAATAGTAGCACTCACGAAATTTTCACAAAAATAAGAAACACATCTATTAATGATTAATAGTGTGAGAAAAAAATGGCTAACATGCATTGAATTTATTATATATATATTAAATTTTTTTTTTTTTTTCAAGTCAAACAATTCACATGGAACATGATCAAGTGTTCAGTTTGAAGGTTCCTCAGTTACTAAGATATGACTATTCAGATAGAGGAGTTTGACTTATGTGATTATAATTGTTCTCTGAATGTTTACATGAAGCATGATCACGTTTCAAGGTGAAAGACTTCCAGTTACTTATTTAGAGAATAATCTATCACAGTGAAGTCATTATTTAAGGAAGCTAAGCTTCAGTAAATTATGTTGCAGCTTAAGATATTAGATGAGGTGCTGCAACATATTTCAGGACATGTTTATTGATTACACATCCCGAGAGATTTTCTAAGTTTAGAAAACCTCTCATAATCTAATGCCTTTGTAAAGATGTCAGCCAGCTGATCTTCTGTAGGAATGTACTTTAAGCACACGATATTTTTCTCAACTATATCACGAATAAAATGATGTTTAATATCTATGTGTTTAGTTCGTGAGTGTTGAACAGGATTTTTTGAAATATCAATAGCACTTGAATTATCACAATATATGGTCAGGGTGTCACTGGTTAACCCATAATCCCCCAACATTTGTTTCATCCAAATTAGTTGACCACAACATCCTCCAGCAGCTACATATTCTGATTCAGCTGTTGAAAGTGATACACAATTTTGTTTTCTACTAAACCATGAAACCAGATTATTCCCCAAAAAGAAACATGCACCTGAAGTGATTTTTCTGTATCTAATATCCCCAGCCCAATCAGAATCACTAAAACCTATCAAATTTGTATTAGTGTCTTTGAAAAACTGAATACCTAAGTCTATTGTACCTACAACATACCTAATAATCCTCTTCACATCTTTAAGATGAGTGACTTTGGGATTAGCTTGATACCTGGCACACACACAAACACTAAACATAATATCAGGTCTGCTTGCTGTTAGATACAGAAGGCTTCCAATCATGCTTCTGTATAGGGTGCTGTCAACATCTCCAGCAACATCGTCCTTGGACAGTTTTTTACTTGAACCCACTGGAGTTTTTATGTGCTTGGCTGACTCCAACTCAAACCTTTTGACCAGATTGAGAGCATACTTCTTTTGGTTTACAAAAATTCCTTCACCTGTCTGTTTGATTTGGAGTCCTAGAAAGTAATTCAACTCTCCTACCATGCTCATTTCAAAAGTGTGAGACATAGAATCTACAAAAGAATGTAAAAGGTTAGCACAAGTAGAACCAAAAACAATATCATCAACATATATGTGTACAATAATGATATGGTTATTTGTTCTTCTAACAAATAGAGTTATGTCTGCCTCTCCTCTGTTAAACTGTATTTCAAGTAAGAAGTCAGTGAGTCTTTGATACCAAGCTCTAGGAGCTTGTTTAAGACCATACAGAGCCTTCTTAAGCTTGAACACATGATTAGGTTTGGCAGAATCTTCAAACCCCTTGGGTTGCTCTACATATGCTTCTTCATTTAAAACACCATTTAGAAATGCACTTTTGATATCCATATGATACAATTTGATTTTAAGAACAGGATATAGCAAAAAGTAACCTAATAGATTCAATTCTAGCTACTGGAGCAAAGGTTTCATCAAAGTCTATACCCTCAATCTGAGTATAACCTTGTGCTACTAACCTAGCCTTATTTCTAACCACTGTACCTTTTTCATCAGTTTTGTTTTTGAAGATCCACTTAGTTCCTATCACATTTACATGACTTGGTCTGGGAACTAAGTACCAAGCATCATTTCTGATGAACTGATTCAGTTCTTCATGCATTGCATTGATCCAAAATTCGAGCTTCTGCAATATTCCTTGGTTCAACTGAAGACACAAAGCAAGTAGTTCCAGTTAGTGCACATTCAGAAGATAAATTTGCAAATCTTACCATATCTCTGTAATTCACTCTCTCTTTTCTTCTGGTCCTTATCCCTTCAAGGATATCCCCCACAACTTGAGTAGAGGGGGGATTTTTCTGGATTCTACTTGATGGTTCCTTTCTGCAGACATCATGAGTTGGCTGCAGTTCAGCTTCTGTGCTCTCTGTAGGACGTATTGAGTCAGATGTGGTAACACTTGGTTCAACACCCTCTTCTCTTGAAACTGGACTGTTTATATCTGGAGCATCTGTGGCAGTAGTGTCTCCTCCGGTTGTTTCTACTTCAGCAATCAGGTCATCAACTTCATCTTCAGCTGTTTTACTGCGGGGATCAGCAAAGTCATCAAATACCACATTTACAGATTCAATAATGGTTCGAGTTCTTAAGTTATATACTCTATAAGCATGACTGTTATTAGAGTATCCCATAAACAAACTCAAATCACTTTTTGAATCAAATTTAGCTAGATGATCTCTATCATTTAGGACATAGCAGACACATCCAAACACATGCATATATTCTAGATTAGGTTTTTTACCATAAAGAATTTCATATGAAGTCATCATAGACCCTAATCTTAGATACACACGATTTGAGATGTGACAGGCTGTGTTGACAGCCTCAGCTCAAAACCTTTTAGACAGATTTTTTGCACTCATCATTACCCTAGCCGTCTCCTGGATAGTTCTGTTTTTTCTTTCAGCAATACCATTTTGCTGAGGAGTTTTTGGACCAGAAAATTCATGCTTTATACCCTTTTTATTACAAAAAGCAAGAAATAAAGCATTGTCAAATTCTTTTCCATGATCAGACCTTATTCTATGAATAGAAACTTGGAATTGAGTTCTAACAAACCTGTACAAATTTCTGAAAACTTCAAAAGTATCAGATTTTTCTCTTAAAAAATACACCAAAGTATATCTTGAAAAATCATCAACACACACAAAAACATATTTTTTACCACCTAGACTTTCTACCTCTATGGGACCCATAAGATCCATATGTACAAGTTCAAAACTAATGGTGGTACCAACGTGTTGTAACACTTTGTGCGGCACTCTAGTTTGCTTTCCCTTCTGACACATTCCGCATATAGGAATGTCCTTGATCTTGAGATCTGGAGTTCCTCTTATGGCATTGTACTTGTTGAGCAGCTTCAGATTTTTGAAGTTTGTGTGCCCTAGTTTCTGGTGCCACAGCTCTACTTCACTTACTCTTGAGCTCTTGCATGAGATGGTATCACATGTTTGATAACAATTATCCATTGACCTGGAACCTGTCAGTACACAATGATTTTGATTATCAAACACAGAGCAACAGTATTTATCAAATTGAACACGTAGATCATCATCACACAATTGACTAATACTGATGAGATTTGACCCCAATCCTTCAACATGTAAGACATTTGAATGTTTTGGAAGTCCCCCAATACTGAGTGTTCCACGTCCAACCACTTTTCCTTTAGCTCCTCCTCCATAGGTTACACGTCCTCCATTGAGTGTATGGTAGTTTGATAGAAATTATTTTGTTCCAGTCATGTACCTAGAGCATGCACTATCAAAGTACCATGAACCTGAAATGTTAGCATTTAAAGAAGTGTATAATGCTTTGCACAAAAGTTTACCTTTGGGAGTCCATATTTTACACTCATTTTTGGTAAATTCTACCTTTTTCTTTGAGGTGTTCCCTGGAGTGCTGTGACTCATTCTGTACAGCATTTTGTCACTACTGAGTTTTTCACAAAATGGACGAATATGTCCTGGTGAGAAACAGTAATGTCAAATGTATCCCCTTATTCTGGACTCTGAAGTGGGGACTGTGAAATTCCTGGATTCTTTTCCATTTGAACCCTTCTCTTTTACAAAGACGGTTTCTTTCTTCTTTACTGGCTTGTGTTTCTTCACTTATTTTTTGAACCCTAGACCTTCATTTTTGTTGTACTTTTCCAGTGACACAATCTCTTCGAGTTTAGTTGTGCCGGTATTCATCCTCTTGATTGCTAGAGTTGCTTCTTTGAGTTCATCTTTCACCTTTGCCAGTTCAACATCCTTCTTGGTGATACCAACCTCCAAATGTGTGATTGTTTCTCTAAGGGAAGAATTTTCCTTGTTGGTTGCATCTAGAGCTTGAGTCTTCTTCTCCAAGTCGCTGAACAACTTCTTACACATTTCTTCCTCATTTCTAACTGCTTCTTTACTTGATTCTGCTGCATTCAAGGAAATAGAGTTTAAACATGTATAATGGTTATCATCTAACTCAGAAATTTCAGTTACTGAAAGTGTTTCGGAAAGTGTTGCAGCATCTAGAGAAACTCCTTGTGATTCCGTTTCAGAAGAATTTTCAGTGATATATCTGACAGAAAGAGCCTGTTTAGTGGATTGCTGCTCCTCTGTCTGTTCAGGTTGCTCTTCCTCCTCATCACTTACAGCACAAATCAGACTTATTCCTCTTCTTCTCAAGGTATTTGCACATTCATTAGCATAATGTCCAAATCCTGAACAGGCCCTGCATTTAATATGATCCAAGTTAGGTGGTTCAGAATTTGAACGAATAAATGAAGAATTTTTTAAAGTGTTTTGAGAAGATGTTTGAGGAAATGTTCTCTGTGGAATAGATCTGTTATGGGGCTGAGTTTGTCGATTTTGTGGAGAGCCATCTGGAAATAACTGTCTGGGCTTGATTCCACTTCGTCTGTATGCCCTATTGAATTTATGAATCTGAAATGCCACATTGTTGAGACATTCCTCTGCATCATCATCATACTCCGAAGCAACTTCTTCATTCTCTAATTCTGCCTGGAGTGCATTTGAGATGGCCTTACCTTTCTCCTTTCTCTGATCTTCAAAGTTCATCTCTCTAGACCTTAAGCTACCAATTAATTCGTCCAGACGTAGAGATGATGTGTCTTTGGCCTCTTCAATTGCAGTAACTGTCATGCTGAATCTTTCTGGAAGAGTTCTCAGTACCTTATTCACCAGTGTCTCATTGCTCAAAGGACCACCTAAGGATTGAAATTCATTAGCTAAATCAATCAATTTCTCATTGTATTGAGAAATTGTTTCAGTTTCTTCCATTCTCAGTCTCTCAAATTTGGAATAGAGTAATCTGAGCTTAGTTCTTCTGACACTGTCTGATCCTTCACAATGTAGCTGAAGAACCTCCCAAGCATCCTTAGCAGAAGTGCATACTGAGATCAATTTAAACATTGTTAAATCTACTGAGTTAAAGATTGCATTTAACGCTTTTGAGTTTTGATTAGCATTTGATAGATCATCTGTTGTCCACTGTAATTCTAGTATTGGAAATACATCTCCATCCACATCTGTTGTAGTTGGTGGCTTCCATCCAGTAAGAATAGATCTCCAGGCTCTCTCATCAATGGCTTTGATGTACGCCTTCATCTTGACTTTCCAGTAGGTGTAGTTTGTGCCATCAAGTACAGGAGGTCGCATAGAAGCAGTCATCTGAGTATCCATCACGAATTCGTTTCTGAAAAAGAAATAGGAACAAACACTTAGTATACGTCAAGTGTTGGCTCTGATACCAATTGAAAAAAATTATGATCCCGAATTCGTTTAATACAGAGATGTTATCTTAAGTGTTATGACACTTGAGAAAACATGCAGCGGAAATATAAAGATATAAAGACAATACTCAGATCTAAAAATGTTCACAAGTAAAACTTGTGAACTTGCCCTTTACAGGACGGAAAAATTATATGAAAACAGTATTCCAAGAATACAAATAGAATATGTGTGAAAACTTCTTCCTTATGAATGAATCATTAACATGATCATTCTTACATTCAAATCTAGAAACAAAAAGAGAAATATTAAAAATTCTAGATTTCAAAGAATGTACTCGTGAGGAGTACGTACAACAGATTCTAGAAACACTCTAAAACTCTCATGAATAATCTTCAACACTCGGTTTTTGTTTCTTCGAAAATCTGTTGTTTTCTTGGGTCTTGAGTTTGGTATTTATAGACTTTCCAAGCTTCCACTTCTCAGCACATGATCTGCAAGAAAACCAACTACAAGAGCACTCTAGAAAATGGGTTAGTGGGTTAATTAAGAAGTTAGAAAGAATATCCACAATTAAACCCACTAAGCACTACTTAGCCCACTAAGTCATAATACTTAGCCCACTAAGTCATAATACTTAGCCCACTAAGTCATAACTAAAATTTAGTTTGAAAGTAAGAGAGTTAAAAACACTTTTGTGAAAAACCCACGTGTTTCAAAATCCAAAAACACCGTCGGGAATACTATTCTTGACACGTTTACAGCGTCAGAAAAGCGTCAACAAAAAAGGCGTCCTATATACTTTTACATGTAAAAAACCGTCAAGAGAAAGTTTTTCCCGACGCTTTAAAACCGTCGGGAATACTAATATATTTCTTTTAATATAATTATCACTGCGAAATATTTTTCGGCTAAAATCTGTAAATAATGTTCGATAGCAAAAAATACTAGAAATGCATAATAATCATGAAATATAATTTCATTAACATGCATATATTAATTACATTCACAATACATTTTTCAGAAGAAAAATATTTGAAGTTCTTTACAGCAAGAAATATTGTTTTTCATAATGCAAAATCTTAGTTCCATTACAAAATAACATCCGGAAGTCTTGGTCACTATAATCTTCCGGTACCTGAAAAAAAAAGCCATAAGAAATTACAACTAATCACCACAATAGTTTCACAGTAGTAAAACGAAACAAACCTTGTGCTGGAGGAAGTGCAGCTTAATTTGCATTAAAAGCATAATCGCCAAACCTTGTTATGCACATCTATATATACCATATTAGAGGTTGAGTAAGCATTAATATTCGAACTAATCAGAGCTCTCATGATACAATAAATGGTGCAGAGGCTATTATAATAGCTTAAACTGCTTCAGTTTATCAGCAGAATAAGACGAAAAGATTTACTTCCCTCTTTCGACTCAAGAATTAGTTCAAACATGAAACTCTGCCTCTCCCTTCATTTCCAAAGTCACTTTCATTTTCATAGGCTGTTTGCAAATAGGAATAAAGAAAAAACCACAAACTTTGTAACAATGTAACACATACTATCAATTTCTTCCTAAATGGCTTGCATTGGCATTCTATCCATGATCAGTTTAAGGATAGTACAACTAGAACACGAGGATAGAGAGATAGGGCATCAAATTACATAAAGATCAATCCAAATTCTACATCCATAAGAAGGTTTAAATGTAATAAAGCAGTTGCACTACTCAAACGAACAAATCTTTGACCTCAATCGCCTAATCTGTAAAGTCCATCAAATAATTTGTTAACAATAAAGTGGCAGTCGGTATAAAATACACACAGTGTCAATGTGCTCGTCGCTGAATTGCAAAATAAGAAATTTTAAAACAATAATCTTAGTTGCTCACCTCTCACCACATTACTGTCCTAGTAATGTCAATCGCATATGCTATCAAAACTAGTAATGTCATACATTGTCTCTGTAAAATCAACATAAAATCATTTCAGCTTAAATCAAGAATATGTTGTGTGCTCGACATTTGAACTCAATACCTCCAATATCATATCATATCATATTATATATATATATATATATATATATATATATATATATATATATATATATATATATATATATATATATACAATAACCAATAACAGTCGTTACTTCTCAATTGCTTGAAGCTCCAATCGAGCTGAGCTCGTCTCGCCTTGAGCTATCCAGATACATGCTGCTCTCTTCACAAGCAGCCTTACGAAAATATTCACTGAAGGCCTCAACAATTTCCAATAAATCTCAATACTCAAACTCATCAGAAAACTGAACCTTGCAAATAAAGAATCATGAGAGATACATAAAGAAAAGAACTAATTATCTCTCATTTTTTTTCTAAGCTACCATTTAGAATAATGTCTCCCCATCATGAAAACAGACATAAACATAGACATTTAATGGAATACTAGCTCAAAACTATCACAAGTAGACGAGTGAAAATTGGAGCCTTTGGCTGCATTTGCCAGAAATTTAGAAAACAATGATCCGAGTAAAGCTTAGAAATCAACTCAGAGATGCCAGGGATTCTGTTAAACTCATTCAAGAAGAAAATAAAAATCAATAATGACTAACAATCCATTTTCAACATTCCAAAAACCTAATTAAACTTGACAAACCGAAAATAAATAATTTATATTTTCGGAACAACTTTCTTCATCATTTCTAAAAGAACATCATCTTTCTTGGACCCTTGCAGGTGATTAATTAACATGGACGAAGTAGTTGCGTCGGCAAAGAATCCTTTTTTGTGCATTTCCTCTAAGAATGGCATTGCCTTGTCCAACTCTTTCTTCTTCAACAAGCAATGAATAATGATGTTGTATGTCATGCTATTCGGTGCGCAACCACTTCTCTCCATTTTTATAAGCAAATCTTTTGCCTCGTCTACGAACCCTTCTTCACAAAGTGAACCAATAATGACATTATATACGTGATTATTAGGTTCCAACCCCTTGGAAGGAAGTTCGTTTAAAAGATTTTTCGCCTCTTCAAGTTTCCCATCTTTGCACAAACTATTAATCAGGATACCGTATGTGACTATACTAGGACTTACTCCTTTGTCTTCCATCATCTTTAGAAATGAAAACGCTTCAGAAATCTGACGAGTCTTGCACAAGCCTTCCAACAAAGTATTGTAAGTACGTATATTAGGATGTACTTGCCCAGCTTCCATATCTTTATAAAGTTTCCATCCATCAGCGTTTCTACCTTCACTTAGTAATCCATGTATCATGGTGGTATAGGTAATTGTATCACGGAACTCTAAGCCTTTAGAAGAAGCTTCGAGAAAAAGACGCCAAGCTTCATCCACTTTACCATTCTTGCAATACCCGTTGATTAAAGAGTTATAGGTGACAATGGAAGGCTTAAGGCCGTTGCCCGTTATGGAATCAAATACTTCTTTCGCTTTATCCATTTTCCCTTGCAAACAATACCCATCTATCAGTGCAGTGTAGGTGACAATATCGGGACGAATGTTTTGTTGCTTCATAATTTTCAAAACATCCTCAGCCTCGTTAACATTTCCTTCCTTGCAAAATGAGTCCACTAATATATTGAAAGTAACAACAGTTAAACAAATCTTGTGGTTGACCATTTCATTCAATAAGTCTTTGACCTCTTTCCATCTACCAAAATCGCACAAGCCCTGAATCATCGAGTTATATGTGACAACAGTGGGTGATATGCCCTTATCAATCATTCTAGACTTCAGCTCGAGTGCGTTATCTACCGTTCCGGTCTTGCATAAGCCATTAATTACCGCATTATAAGCTTTAACATTGGGCTTATAGATACTCTTTTCCAATAACAAAAGCAAATCATGGGCAACAAGAACATGTCCAGCTTTGCAGAGCCCATCTATCACAGTAAGAATCGTAACATCGTTTGGCTCGGCGCAAAGTTTCAAAGTCAAAAGCTGCTTAAACAATTTCTCCGCCTCGGCCACCTTACCATCTAAAAAGAGCCCTTTTAGTAGAGTGTTGAATGTCACAACATTTGCATTGTAGCCCTGTTTAAAGAAGATGCCGAACACAGCAAAACCAACGTCTACGCGTTTCAAAAGGCAACAGCAATTAATTAAGATGGCCATTGTGTACTCATTTACAGGGGCAGCCCATTGACGCATTTCATCGAACAGTTGAAGGGCAACCGAGTATTGTTTCATCTTGACAATAACTTGCAATTGTTTGGTGAATTCAAAAACGGGGGGCTGCGGCCGCATTCTCACCATTTTGCGAAACAAGAAAATGACGTCATCTACTTCACTTTCACAACTCAAATCTCTTCTGAAATTAGGTGAAAAAAGTGTATCTTTGCTATGAAAATTTAAAGAAAATAAAGAGAACGGATCAGCAAAAATACCGTAATAAGTAGAAGATTTAGCAGAAATTGCTCTACGAATAGGAGGCGCTATTGCAGAAATCCTCATCTTCCTAAAGCGATTTTTGTGAAGAAAATTCTACTGCAGTGCAAAATGAAATGAAAAAGGTGTAGTCTGTTGTTTAATGGTTATAATTGGCTAATTACATCTAGACCCCTTTAAAATAGTATAATTACAAAGTATTTTTATTGACTCTTAATTTTGCAACTAAGTAATTGTTTATTCATTACCTTCCCTCTAGGTTTATTTTAATAAAAAGTGTTTATTGCAATTAGTACCCCTATCTGTATTATTTATGATTCAAATTTTGTTAGCACACAACCCCCTGATCTGCGGTACTAAAATAACAAAGAATAGTTGTTTTGCAATTCGATATAATACAAGAGTACTAATTGCACACTAAACTCCTAATAAAGAGAACCCATGGAAAACATAATAAGAGGAAAAGATAGCTTGATGGAAAAAAATAAAATTATACACGTAAAACAAATTTGGTTAAGCTACTACCAACACAGTATTATGAGCACAAACACTTTGTACATTTTCTTGATGTCAAGATTTTTTATGATCCAACAAGGCAAGCTCATTACTTAAGCCGAGAAATGGCCCAAGTAGACTCACTTGCACATGAGTTTTTGTAAAGATTTTGAAATGTTGTAGAGATTTCATCTTCTTAATAGTCCATTAGAATTGTATTGGAATAACATATCCAGTGCATTATCACATTAGAGCTTCTAACTATATTTTAGGGGTAAGTGTAATTATCAATACCATAGGGATCTTAAAGTTAATTAAGCGTAACTCAGAAGTGTGGATGTAATTTACCCTAATTATTATACGAAAACTGAAGTTTTTCCGCCACTTATCAATGTAAAGGAGGTACAAGATAATGCGTTCTTTGTTCAATCTCTCTATTTGGTGGATAATGTGGATGTAAATGTAAGTATGAATGAGTTGCTAAATTTTAATGTATACATGTATTTCTTCAAGATTTAGTTCTGTTTGTTTTTTTCCAAAGCTTATACTAGATGCACATACAAGTTGTTGATGATTATTTATTCAAATAATCAAATGATTTATAATCTTGAAAGAGTGCATGACAAAGAAGAGGCTAAAAGTGGAGATTTATCACAAAAAAAGCCAAACATGAATAAGTTAACGTTTTACGTTTACATTGGAAATTGTCGATGTTCGAATGACGATCCCCATTTATTCGATCGGTTCTTCTCTTGGTTTGGGAGAATTAAAGAATGATGACTTGTGATGAGAACTCAGATTGAGTTGTTATTATTCGATTGGTTCTTCTCTCGAATTATTCACTTCACGTAGATTATGTAAAATTGATGATATTTACAATTGGGGTTGCATATTCTCACATTCTACTCGAATGGACTCGAAAAGCACCGTGGACAAGTATCTTTCCCCGAAGCTCGGAAATACCACCTGCAAAGTACACAATCTTAGAAAGTTCCAGATAAAATAGGCCCTAATGTGTTTGTGTAATTCATCCATCTATAGGGAAAAATACAGTTTTCGTCCCTCAAGTTTGCTCCAATTTCACATTTGGTCCTCCATATACACAAAAAACACATTTGGTCCCTCATGTTTCAAAAATTCAACACTTTTAGTCATTTCCGTCAATTTTCCGTTAAAACTAACGGAATCAAACGTGAGCCCATCACTACCTTAACTGACGGACTAACGGTAAATTGACGGAAATGACCAAAAGTGTCAAATTATTAAAACATGAGGGACCAAATGTGTTTTTTGTGAACATGGGGGACCAAGTGTGAAATCGTTGCAAACTTGAGGGATGAAAACTGTAAATTTCCCACCATCTATGTATCAAACTTGTATTTTTCAATATAGACATCTCAAAAGTCGCATTTAAATTCAGATGACCCGATATCCATAGCCGTAGAACACCAGATTAAAAACAATAAACGTAAACTCGATTTAAAAAAAAATAAAAATAAAAATAAAAAAAATTCAACGTACCGCAATTAGTTTTCCAGCATTTTCGGGTCTCGTTCCAACCTTAATAGCAGCAGCAGCTGCTGCTCCCGAAGAAATACCCACCTGGGAAAATTCCAAAAAACAAATTAAACGACCCCACACTACAGTAACTCAAATCTAGTTCAAATCGAAAGATGTAATTTACTTCCTACATATTTAAATAGTACTCGTTCCGAATATAGCACTAACCATTAAGCCCTCTTGAAGAGCCAATTGCTTGGCCGTTTCCACTGCTTCGTCACTCGATATCTAGCAACAAAACAAATACAATAAGTAACTTTAAAATGGTTCGATTCAAATTCACTATGAACGATAAATCAAATATCAAACTAACTCAGAAGTAATAAACAAGATCCGAATAATTTCATGATTTAGACAAAATAGCAGATAATATATATATATATATAATTTAATTTCGGACTAAATGAACTTCACCCCCTACAAATTTCCCATTTTCGCACTTTCCCCCTACAAATTGAAAAACTAGATATTCCCCCTTCAATGTATTATTTTTGTTGCACTTTGCCCCATAAGCCAATTTTTGGTGGGCATTGTGCAACAAAAATAACATTTTAAAGGGGCAATGTGCAAAAAGATAGTGTTTTTAAGGGGTAACATGCAACAAAAATAACATATGAAGGGGAAATGTGCAACAAAAATACTCAATTACGATCAATAATCCATTGAAATTTTGATATGGGGGCAATGTGCAACAAGAATAACATCTTGAAGGGGGGCATTCACTTTTTAAAATTTTAAGGGGGTAAAGTGCAAAAATTAGAAATTTTTAGGGGTGATGTGCAATTTGCCCTTTAATTTAGAAGCTATATATAAAATGCTAAGTGGGTCGAAACGGACCTCTATAACTTCATCCATCACATCTAGATCCAAATTTTTCGGTACAAAACCGGCCCCAATCCCTTGAATTTTGTGCGGACCTGCATTTTCAAATTACAGATGCTAATAAAAAAAACCGCAATTTTATACTCGTAAATTACAAAACATAAATTATATCGTACCCGGAGTTCCACCGGATAGTACGTTGCTCTCTGTGGGCTCCACGCCAATAACCTAATCAAATAATAGCATGCAATGAAATAAATAAATAATAGCAATTATATATAGTAGAGCTTATCGAAAATAAAATATATACGCTACCTTTATATTAGGAATTTCTTTTTTTTTTTTTTTTTACCTTTATATTAGGATTGTGTTCTTTGAGATAACGACCGACCCCCGAAATAGTTCCGCCGGTGCCGATACCTGCGACGAGTATGTCCACTTTGCCTTTCGTATCTTCCCATATCTCCGGGCCAGTGGTTTCGTAGTGAATCTGAAAAAAGAAATGAATAAATATATGTGTGTGTGTATATATATATATACATATATATATATATATATATATATATATATATATATATATATATATATATATATATATATATATATATATATATATATATATATATATATATATATATATATATATATATATATACACACATATATATATAGATATATATATATATATATATATATATATATATATATATATATATATATATATATATATATATATATACATATATATATATATATATATA
Source organism: Erythranthe guttata (assembly GCF_000504015.1). The sequence continues at coordinate 38,675 of NW_012193028.1, read as the reverse complement.
TATATATATATATATATATATATATATATATATATATATATATATATATATATATATATATATATATATATATATATATATATATATATATATATATATATATATATATATATATATATATATATATATATATATATATATATATATATATATATATATATATATATATATATATATATATATATATATATATATATATATATATATATATATATTCGCGTCTATTATGTAAGTAGAATACATCCCCATAACGCTCGTCTTAAATGTTGTATAAATCCAAAAGTACGGTTTTATGGTATGTATCAGATACCATCAAAATAATGTGAACACATCACAAAATATTGTAATGATTGATACTATGATGTTTCAAGAATCCATCAATAGTAGGGGCGGAAATCGGATGGATTGGATTGAAAATAACATTTTTTTCTGATTCCGTTAGGAAAATCAGAAATCGGAATTTCTGAATTAAAATAAAAAAACTTATTCCAAAATCGAAAATCTTTGGATCGGTATTGGCGGAATTTGGAATTTCCATTTTTCTAGTCACCGATTCACCTATAAATGGATAATAATATTGATATTATAAGTTTAAAATTTTTCTCATAAATTAAAATTGGATCGAAAATCAGAATCTAGCATGTAATCCAATTCCATTCCAAAAATCAGAAATCCGAACTTTTGGAATTCTGAGTGAAAAATATTATTCCAAAATCGGATGCAAGAAAATTATTTTTACCCACGAAAAACCAAACAAGTTAGAAGGATGTAAGCAAAAAAAAAAAAAATAACCTTGGGATTCGCGGGGTGGTTGAATTGTTGAAGCATATAAGCATTTGGAGTATTCTTCACTATTTCTTCAGCTTTTCGAATAGCTTCGTTCACACCTTTGGCTGCATCGGTCAAAATAAGTTCGGCTCCAAAAGCTCTCAAGAGAACCTTTCTCTCAAGACTCATCGATACAGGCATTGTCAGTATAAGCTTGTACCCTTTTGATGCGGCTATAAACGCAAGACCGATTCCCGTGTTTCCACTTGTAGCTTCAACCAAAACAGTCTAGCAGATAGTCAAATTTATTACACAGTCACTAAATACTAAAATCATTAACATTAATTTTTATTAAAAAAAAAAAAAGTTATGGTTCACCATCTTACCTTTCCGGGAGTTATAAGCCCTTTTTGTTCAGCATCGGTTATCATACTGTATCCTATCCTGAAAAGTGAAAGAAATATACGATTAAAGCCGTCAAAGGAATAATGAAGACTAGTTTTTAGCTCAATGATGAAGTGATTATCTTATGCAGCATATATTAAAGTTCGGGAAAATAACAATATTTGTCCCTCAAGTTTGCACTGATTTCACATTTGGTCCCTTATGTTCACCGATCACTTTCTTAGTGGATTTTCCGTTAGTACTAACGGAATCAAGCGTGTGCCGATCACTTTCTTAGTGGATGGAGTAACGGTAAATTGACGAACAATGACCAAAACTGTTAAATTATTGAAACATGAGGGACCAAATGTGTTTTTTGTGAACATAGGGGGAACAAATGTGAAATCAGTGCAAACTTGAGGATGAAAACTGTAATTTTCCCACTAAAGTTAGAATGTGAAACGAAAATTGCTCTCTCACCTGTCCTTGACACTGCAACATGGCTCCATAATCTCAAGCTTTGCAGCTATATTCGCAACACAGCCTTTTACAACTCTATTCAACTAAACCATAGGTGTCTTCCCGATAAGCTGTTATAGAGCATCGAACATTGAAACAAAATTAACAAATAAATAAACTAATGCATAAGACTACCAAAAATATGATGTAGCAAGAAAATTATAGATGACAGGAAACACGAAAAAATGATGTCACTGATTGCATATATCTAAAATCATGAATGCATCTAAAAATGTAGGTACCCATTAGATGGATAAAGCACATCTACGAACTTTGTTAGATCGAAATACAATGCAAATTCACATTAGATTACCTTATGAGATTTGTAAGGACCTCTCAGATTGCTAGAATAGTGCTTGAATTTTCATATCTCAAATGGCAAGATTACATGAGTATTTATAGGATAAATGCAACATGAATCCAACCTAATACTTATATTTAAAATAAAATATTTGAACCTAAGTAGTAGTACATGAACTCTGTGAGAAAGGTCATACACGAACCAAATGAACTCATGTACTAAGGAAGTCATGCATGCGACTGTTTAGGTACTACCTATATTAATATAGACTTCAAATTATACTTCCGATATGCTCACTAAGTTCGAAATTTATGGATTTAAAACAAATTTGGTTAAACTACTACAAACAAAGTAAAGGCGGGAGAACTATTATGAGCACAAACACAGCACAATTTCTTGGTGTCAAGAGTTTTTATGATCCAGCGAGGCCAGCCCATTACTAAACCTAAGAAAATGGCCCAAGTAGACCCACTTCTACATTTTCTGTAAGGATTTTGGAACATTCTAGAGAGTTACTGGAAGCTTCTCCTATGTAAATATTTTTAGAAATTGTTTGTAGTGTTCTAGAGAAATAGTAGTGGTGCTTGTTAGATCACCACCATACTAAGTGGAGTAGTATAAAAAGGAACTTTGTGATTCATTTGTAACTATCAAATATGTTCAAGCAATTAAAGCATTTCTACAATATCTCATCTTCTCCATAATTTAGCATACAATTACAACAAAAATAAAAACAGGAAAAATTACAAGATTTTGGTCCGTGCATAATTATTTTCTGATTCCCAGTACAACTAATCATAAAACAACAAAAAAGATGATGATTTTGTAATCCAATGAAAAAATCAAATCAATAAATAGTGGTAGCGGAAAAAAGAGAAGGTCATGTAAGAACTTACTTCTACCCATCTTGCATCAAAAAATCAAAATCCAATTGCTCTATTAGCTATAGTCGTTAGAAAGTATAAAATAGTGAAAATAATGAAATGGAAATCAAAGTAGATGAATCCGCACCATCTCCCCTAATCCACGGTGAAGCTGCCAGCATTCCAATCCAAGAACAGAACTATCTAATCTAGAAGCTAGACCGCAGTATCATTCCAATCCCCATTATTTATATATTAAAAACACATGTCTACTTTCATCTTTAAGTTTACGTTGATTTCACATTTGGTCCATGTTCAAAAAAAAAAATTATTTAATAATTTAACACTTTTGGTCATTTCCATAATATTTAGTCTTTCATGTTTCAATAATTTAACACCTTTGTTCATTTCCGTCAATTTTCTGTTAGCACTAGCGCAATCAAGCATGTGTCCATCACTCTCTTATCTGTCATCACTCTCTTAACTGCAGTAAATTGACGCAAATGACCAAAAGTGTCAAATTATTGAAACATAATGTGTTTTTTTAACATGGCGACCAAAATTGGTGCAAACTTGTGGCACGAAAGAGAACCTTCAACTTCATACGAAAAAAAGAAAACTGGAAATACATGTTTAACTTAATTTTTTCAAGTGAAAAATAAGAAGACGATGAAAATTTAACTCGAAATATTTTATATTTAGGTGTTTGTCATAAAATTCGAGGCCCAATATCCAAGGGTTATTTACCCGGTAAACCTTACCACTACAACTAGAACATTGAAGTTTTGCGAATTATGAGCAAAATCACTATAAAATATTTTTTGTAATTTATTTTATCACAACTTTCTCGTACTAACTACTATTGAAAATGATTCAAGTCGGGATGGAAAGCCCATAAATAAATATACAACTTTTGTGCTTTCCAATTTTTGAAATTGTTTTTCTTATAAGTAAAAAGAATGTGATTTGACGTTGCATAATTCCCCAAATTCAAAACCATGGACACATATATCATAATTACAAATTCACCCAAGAATAACTTTCAATCCAAATAATTAAGCACACACTAATGTTACTCCAATTCATAGAGAGAGAGAAGAGAGGAGAGAGAAATGATAATCTCACCTGGCTTACATCTTCAGCAATGCTGAGCCCTTCAATCACCGCCCGGGGCTCGACAGACGCCGCTTTACACACAATTCCTCCATTACCGTAGCCAATGCTAATACCTTTGTTACAACCCCACTTTCTGGATCCGAAACGACACCGTCCGGCGGCGGAAAATTCCGGCGAACAGAGTTCCGACTTGTCAACGGCCGTAAACAGAGAAGTCAACGGTATTCTCGCCAGTGAAGACATCGTCATAGCACCACTCTCTATCCTCTCTCTCTCTCTCACGCTCAATGCGTGTCTACTGTGTGTGAGATGATTGTATTGTATCTGACAGAGGTAGGAGGATGTAGGATGAGGTTCTGAAATAGAGCAGATAGATCCTCGAAAGCGACCTCAGATCAGATATTGGAATATTAAAACAAGTAATTGATATTTTACCTTCCAAATTCACCATTTTCGTCGAAGGGTCGATTGTATTTGTGTGGAAGAGAGAGGATTGGGTCTAGACTCTATTAAGTCTTTATTTTTTAGGGGAAAATTATAGTTTTCGTCCCTTAAGTTTGTACTGATTCCATATTTGCTACCTCATGTTCGCAAAAAACATTTTGGTCCCTCGTGTTTCTATAATTTAATATTTTTTTTATCATTTTGTCAATTCACTGTTAGTCCATCAGTTAAAAAGGTGATAGGCACATGCTTGGTTCCGTTAGTACTAATAGAAAAACGACCTCAGAAGTTGGAATGTTAAAAGAAGTAATTGATATTTTACCTTTGAAATTCACCATTGTCCAAGGGTGGATTGTATGGAAGAGAGAGGATTGGGTCTAGACTCTATAAGTTTTTTTAAATTACGATTTTTTCCCCTAAATTTAACCTCGATTACATATTTGGTCCCCTTGTTTACAAAAAAACCCAAAAATTTAGTCCTTCATGTTTTAACAATTTAACATTTTGTGTTATTTCCGTTGATTTTTCTTTACTATTAACATAATCAAGTATGTGCCGTCCACTTTCTTAACTGACAGTCTAACGGTTACTTGATGAAAAATGACCAAAAAGGTTGAATTAGGTTAATTGATGAAAAATGACCAAAAAGGTTGAATTATTGAAACACAACTTTTTTTTTTTTTCTGTCAAGTGTACTAATCAACTAAGACATTGTCGATTAACAAACTAACTCCTAAAATTGTAGTTGAACAATGAAATTGATTACTAAAAGTAATAACAACAATTGTAATGTTGTCAATAAAAGCCCAATACAATTCAACTAAAAGAATCCAAACAAATAACCAACAGAAACAAATAACAAAAACAACTAAACAAAATGAACTATTATACAAAATAACCAATATACAAAAATTGTATTAATTTATACAAATGGACAATGGATTGACAAAACACACCACCCATGTGCCCCAAGTCCAACTACGCCTGACGAAATAATTGATCAATATCCAAAAATCTGAAAATGAATCAAAAGATATAGCAATTAACATTAACCGACAACTCAACATAGTCGATTAAAGGGATTTTCTCTAATTAATATTTTTAGAGATTGTTTTTACATAAATTTTCCAATTAGGGGTGTTGCTAATTATCCTTAATCTAAATAGCTATAGAAACTAGAAGATGAAGTCAATGAGACGACTTTTGTAGTATTTGAGGAAATATTATGCATGGTAGGTAGTATCATTATTTAACTACAACATGATTTAACACGTCTTCGCCATTGACTTTCTCTTTTGTGAAAGGTAAACAATATTGGAACATATCTAATTAATTTTGAATTCAACTTTGGTTAATTAGTTAAATTGAAATATTGGCATTCTAAGATCAAATAGTGTATTAAATGATTTTTCGTTTTTCAATATATATTTCTTGCCTCTTGGTAATGATTTTCAGCATTTAAATACGTATCAATAATTGATCTGCATGTCCTACTTTTGAATCTCACAACTCTCTCTCTCTCTCTCTCTCTCTCTCTCTCTCTCTCTCTCTCTTCTCTCTCTCTCTCTCACACACACACACACACAAACTCACACACTCAAGGAATTGAAAGAATGGAAGCAGCTCCGGTTGGAGCCGCCCTTGAAGTTTTATTTCCAAGACTGATCTCAGTTCTGGAGAAGCAGATCGACCTCTTCCGAGATTTCAAGAAAGACCTAAAAAAGCTAAGAAGTTCAATCACCATGATTCAAAGTTTCTTGATCGATGCGGAGAACAAGCAAATCACCAACGGAACCGTCAAACTCTGGTTGCATAAGCTCGAAGGTGTCGCTTTCGATGCCGATAATGTTTTGGATGAGCTCGACTATCAACATCTCTCCGAAACAATTCATCATCATACCCAACACAAAATCAAGAAAAAGGTACGATTCTTCTTCCCACGCAATATTCGTCGTCTAAAAATGGCACATAAAATCGAGGATATCAATAAAAATTTGAAAGAGATCAACAAAGAGGCAAGCAACTATGGCCTTCAAAACATAGTGGCAGGAGCTGATGGATCACAAGGCCCATCTGTTGGCAGAGAAACTGATTCGTTCGGTAACGATCCAATTTTTCTTGGAAGAGAAAATGACGTGTCCGAAATTGTGAAGATGATGACTACTCCTCCAAATGGTGATCATGTATTCTCTATCCTTCCGATTGTCGGGATGGGGGGGCTCGGAAAATCAACGGTAGCTCGTGAAGTGTTTCATCATGAAACAATAAAAACTCATTTCGCTAACCGTTTTTGGGTGCACGTCTCTGAAAATTTCGATGTCGTGATTCTTTTCAAAAAGATTCTTACATCCTTAACGGGAAAGAACATTGAACTTGGAAATAAACAAGCTCTTCTTGAAAAGCTTCAGAAAAAATTGGGAACCGAAAGATTTTTACTTGTGCTCGACGATGTTTGGAACGAAAATCGGAAAAAATGGGATGATTTTATTAATTCCTTGCGAAATATTAGTTGTACTACAGGAAATGGCATCATGGTTACTACGCGACTTGAAAATGTTGCTTCATTGGTGGCTACACTTGGTATTCATAAACTAAAAGACTTGTCAAAAGATGCGTGTTGGTCCATAGTTAAAGCAAAAGCCTTTCCACGAAGTAATGTTGGATCAGAATTTAATGCCATTGGGGTATCTATTGCAAAAAGATGCCAAGGTTTGCCGTTGGCGGCCAACGTGGTTGGGGGATTTTTGCGTGGTAAATCGATTGATGAGTGGCTCTCTATTGAAAAGAATTGGCTCTCAGATTTAGGAGATGAAAATTTGGTCTCCAATATTTTGAAACTGAGTTTTAATCACTTGTCGTCACCATCACTCAAAAGGTGTTTTGCATATTGTTCCATATTTCCTAAAGGATTTGATTTGGAAAAGGAACAATTGGTTGGGCTTTGGATGGCAGAGGGATTTCTCGGAGGTAATGATGATATGGAGAGCATGGGCGGCAAATTCTTTAATCTTCTTTTACAAAACTCGTTGTTACAATTTGGGAGAAGTGTCCGTGGACTCTATACCGATATAACGTATTACAACATGCATGATCTTGTTCATGATCTAGCATCCTCTATTTTAAATTCAAGGATAAATGATCAAGTTCGGTACATGGGTTTGCAATCTATTAGTGTTGAATCGAGTGATATCCCAAACGAACAAGCAAGATGTCTTCGTTCGTTACTGTTCAATGGTGAAATATGTGCACGCATGTTCTCAGAGTTCAAATCGCTGCATGTTCTAATTCTGATGAGTGATGGTGGTGAAGAGTTGCCAAGTACTATTAAAGAGCTAATACATTTGAGATGTCTTGACATTTCACGCACAAGAATTAAATGTTTACCGGACTCTGTTGGTGAACTCTATCACTTGCAGACATTAAGAGTATGTAATCTTTTGGAGAAGCTGCCAACAACAACGAGACACTTGGCTGGCTTAAGACATCTCCACATTCCTCGAATAGAATTACCCCCTGAAATGGCAAGACTAACTTCTCTTCGAACACTACCGTACTTTGGAGTGGGCGATGAAAAGGGTTGTGGAATTGGTGAACTTAGGAGCTTGAAAAATCTTGTAGGGGAACTAGAGATTTATAATCTTGAAAAGGTGCAAAGCAAGGAAGAGGCTACGAGCGCAGATTTATTGCATAAGCCAACCATATTCAAGTTAAAGCTTACGTGGGATGAAGATAGAAAAGGTGAAAATAATGATGAAATTGTTTTGGAAGGCCTCCAACCTCACCCTGATTTAAAGAGCTTAAAAATTTATGGATTCAGAGGAAGACGTTTTCCGCCATGGTATTGTAATATTTCTGGGCTTAATAAATTGATGGAGATAAAACTTGAAAGTTGCACGGAATGCGAACAACTCCCAACGCTAGGACACTTGCCACATCTCAAGAATCTTTACCTGCATAATCTGGCTAATGTGAAATCCATAGGTTCGTCATTCTACGGAGTTGATGACAACTGCGGCAGTACATCAAGTATCGGAGTTTCCAAGAGCACATTATTTAATGTGTTTCCGGCTCTTGAAAGGCTCGAGTTGCGGGGAATGTCAGAGCTGAGGGAGTGGTTAGAAGTAGAATTGCCAAATGGAGCCGAGAATCAACTACCGGTTGTATTTCCTTGCCTTGAATACTTGATGGTTGATAGTTGCACGAAATTGAAGAGTGCTCCGAGTCATTTTCCATGCCTTCAAGAATTGGAGATTTATGGAATGGACAGTGGATTACCTCTGGCAAGTATATGTGGGATGACATTAATCTCGCTGACAAGACTGAAAATTAATTCAATCGATGGATTGATGTGCCTCCCGGATTGGCTATTCCACAACAATCGAAATCTCAGGGAGTTGGAAATACGAAGATGTCCCAACTTAACGCATCTAGTTTCCTGCTTCCGACGCAGCGGCACCTCTGTAATCAGGGAGATACATGAAGAGAGTTGTTCGAAGCTCGGAGAATTACCGGATGATGTACGCCACCTCAGTGCTCTTGAGGTATTGATTATAGACGATTGTCCGAATATGAGAGAATTACCATATGATCTACACAGCCTCAGTGCTCTTGAGATACTTAGACTAGAAAGCTGCCCAAATCTGAAGGCAATACCATATCCACATGAATCACACGATCGGCAATTATTACTAGGATTGAGTTGCCTTCGCGAACTGAGTGTTATTAGCTGCGAAGGGCTGGTCGATTTGGAAAGAGAAATGATGGAGTCGTGTGAGTTGTCCCTCGAGGATTTGCATCTGCGGGGTTTAGGGAGTTTAAGGATGGATATGGGAACGATGATTGGGTATTGTTTGCATAAAATGCCCTGTCTATCACGTTTGTCAATTGTTGGTGTTCCGACAGCGACGCTGGTCATTAATTCCTCCTCGGAGATTGGTTTGCCTCTTGGCTTCAGGATACTGGATGTAACCACGACGTGCGACCAGTCAGATTCAGACTGGACGGATATTGTCGATGCCGTCTTGAAAGCATCAACCAAATCTCTTCGTAAATTAACATTGCGGGGGACGGAGCGTAGCCGGGATCTACCGGATTCACTTCAACATCTCACTGCTCTTTCTAGGCTGTGGTTAACTGGTTTTGGAGAGATGGAAGCATTGTCGGATTGGCTTGGGAACAACAACAACTTGTCCTCATCTCTACAGAGATTATTAATATCCCACTGTAGGAACTTTTGCCGTCTGCCGTCTAAGGAAGCCATGCAACGCCTCACAAAATTAACCGAGTTAGGCATCTATTATTGTCCGCTGTTAAATCTAAAACGGAGACGAGATGGAGATGACGACAATGATGATGATGATGATTCTGAGTGGCCCAAGATTTCCCATATCCCCAAGGTCGAAGTGGTTAGCTAACGAATGCCAACTAATGCTCAGTGAAATTTAAGTATACTTATTTTTCTACTTTGTCGAATTTACCATATTTTATTTCTTGATTGATGATATATACAAACTCTTTTTGATGGGATTCGAATTCGCAAGTGTAAGAATTTATCGAAGTTTTGGCCGTTTTTCTTCTTCCCATGTCGCATCTTTCTTCTTCGTGAAATGGTTTAGCCCGGAATTTTGGAGGTCCGGCCGTTGTATTTGTGTTTTCTTTCTAAATAAAGTACACTACAAAAACTTCTGTCTCCAAAAGTTCATATTTGCAGCAAAAGCCTTGTGCAAAGCAAGGCAGCCAGCCAAAGATCGGGGAACAAGATCCCTTCTACTTTCCTAGGGGGAGGTTGACGGAGGAGGGGGCTGGGTTGAGAACTTTTGCCGTCGCTGCTGTAAAAGCTTGGGCTCGAGCTCGAGCTCAAGCCAAAAAAAAAAAAAAATACTCGATGAGCTCAAGCTCGACAAGATGGACTCGAGCTCGAGCCTGCCAAAACAATCGATCTCGGCTCGTTCACACCCCTGACACGGCCCCTTAAAATCAGATTTTGCATTTTGCTATTGGCTACATTACAATGACAAAACTACCCTTACCATAGAAAAAGAATTTGGAAGACTACAGTACTACATTATTCAAAATATAGTACAATAATTATATAATAATAGTATTAAAAAAAAAAAAAAAAATCACTTAAGCCGCTACAGCCTACAAGGGATCTTGTGTAACCTTTCGAATACAGTAGCAAATCTCCCTAATTGCCCACTAGATCCACTTGTTTTGTCCGAAATGTTGACTTATACTTTATGTTCGACAAGAGGGAGAAAATGCTGTAGAAGAACACGTCGAGCAAAAAATCGATGCATTAAATCAAATCCAACAAGAGTTAACATAAAGATGAAGTACTCCTGCCAATAGTTAAGAGGAACATTTATGAAACTTTATAACAATTTCTTCCCGCCAAAATTTTTCATATTTTGAAGGACTTAAAACCGTATTCGGGACTCGTCATCCCATCTTCCCAGTCTCCCATCCTCCGCCCACCAAAAACTACTTGTTGGATGCCCAAATATCTGCCGTCAAAAGACAGTTCGTGTAAATTTAATTATAATGCACAGTCACATTATTACGATTCAACACTAAATTATTCGACAAAAACAATGGAAGGCTTACTCTGAGCTTAATACAGTCAAGCAATTGAGAAGAACATCTATTGAAAAGAAATCAGCTGTACCCAGATCTACCCTGTAACCACATTTACAAAAAAAACGGCAGTAATTAATAAGAAAGTCCAGAATAGATTATGACATTATAGATAAAAGGGTAAATTACGGCCACCCCAAAGTTATGGTCAAATTACGAAACCTCCCCTCCTGTTTGGGTAATTACAGTCACCCCCTTAACTATGTATTATCTTACGAAAATATCCCTCCAGAGGTAAATTTAGGGATGTTAAATCAGTAAAACCGAACCAAAATTTCGGTATGCCAACATTTAATACCGTTTACCAAACTGAATATACAATTTGGTTCGGTAAATAACCGAATTACATAAATTTTATGTAAAAATATTTAAAAGGAGGGGGTGACTGTAATTACCCAAACAATAGGGGTTTTTTCGTAATTTGACCATACCTCAGGGGGATGGCCGTAATTTGCCCTAGATAAAACAAATGAAAGGCATAACCGAAATCTCATACCAGACTCTGCCCCAATTGTCTTGGAATTCAACGTCACTTATATCATGAAACGACGAAGGCATCACTTTAAAACCCTTGTCTTCATCATACAGTGGATCGTACTCCATTGACGAGTTTCCCAACTGCATCAGTTACGAGATTATTTACCATCCTTTTTTTTCTTGAACACTTATCATTTTATTGTCAATTCGGAAAACTACTATACCGGAAATGCAACTGTTTATTGTACAATTTTCATTTTTGTTTTTTTTTGCAAAACGAACAATGAACATGTGGTTTTCAAGAAACATATATATATCTGAAGAAGGGCGAACCTGTAAATTGGATGAATTGAACGCACCTAGGCGACCCATCACATACCATGATTGAATAATCTGTTGCAAAAGTTACACACTGATATTAATTAAGGCTTGTGATTGGAGATACTGCTCACTACAAAGAATAACAAGAAACAATATATATATATATATATATATATATATATATATATATATATATATATATATACAGAGAGAGAGAGAGAGAGAGAGAGAGAGAGAGAGTATACATACACTGCCAAGAAGATCAACATCTCGATCAGAAGGCGATCCGTATAACTCAAACCATATGTAGGAATCAAGCGGATTAAAGCTGCAAATCATAGAAATAGAATTTATAATCATATATTAATATGTATCGACGATTATAATAAATTAGATCAGGAAAATCTCGAACAATGAAGATAATTCATCCAAAAAATTTAGGTCAAGTGATCTTCTCTATACAGATAATGATTTGTTTAACGTGAATGGTAAACGTGTATATTATATACAACATCTTTCATTTTTCTTCCACTAGTTAACGAAGAATATTTCAGTATATTGGTTTCCAGACTGGATTACGAAAGCGACAAAGGCAAAAGAAATACGGAATATGTGACAAATTTGTTATGATTAAATGGAGAAGCATAAACTAGATGGAAGTAAAAGGTATTACTCTCTAAAGCTAACTTTGAATGCAACGACGGATCCGGATTTAGATTTTTGGAAACTTCTCCCTTTCTGCCGAACTCTTTCTTCAACCTGTCGAACATAGACAAAACAAAGTTACATTCTGAAACCAAAAAATATCTTCGCAAAGGTACATTTTGTCATTTTGTTGGGTAAATTACAACCACCCCTGAGGTATATGGTCAAATTACGAAAACCCCCTCAACTATAAATGTTCTTACACATCCACCCTTGCGGTTTCAAATTTAGTAGAATCTTCTAGATTATATGGAATATTCTCGATTTTCGACCCGTTTTATCACATTCGAGCTCCACATTTTGAAGCTAGATGATCATAAGATATGTTTTTTGGCTTGTATATATATCATATTGTGGTGCATCAGAAACTGTTTTTTTGCTCATAACGAGTACAAACTAGAGAACATTCCACGGAATCTAGATGATTATGTTGAATTTGACACCATAAGGGTGGAGATGTAAGAAGATTCATAGTTGAAGGGTAGATGTAATTATCCAAACATGAGGGGTTTTTTCGTAATTTGACCATACCTCAGGAGGTGGTTGTAATTCACCCCATTTTGTTCCAAAAGAAGATGGACTTCAATGACATTAAAGACAACAATAATATAAGACCGGAATTACAAGAACACAAAGACGATAGATTTTGCACAGAGCGTATAACACTTACAAAGCCTAAGTATGCACTTATGTGTTAGCTTATTAATAAAAACTAGTGAATGTAAGTATTTCAGCATGTCGGGCCAGGAAAATATGCAGCTAAGTAAGTCAACAGCTCCAGTCAATGAAGCACTTCCCAACTATCTTGAAAGGGCTCGAAAATCTTACTTTACACTTAAATTCATAGTAGAAGTTACAGTGTGGTCCTTATTACATGAAACAATGATGATTTATCGGCCATTATGTAAGTCTTCAATCAACGCTCCTCGATTACATTGCAAATCACAGATAATTCATTTTTATACTTTCTGAACCCAAACCAACTTTTTTTTTTGTCGTAAATTTATTCTGAGATAAGATTCTTATTCGGAAGTTCCTTAGAGTGTGATAACAATGTAAATTTTAACTATATATAAGCACCAAAACAAGAAATATCAACAGAACGCAAAAAAATAATATATAGACGAACATTTTTCTCCACAACACTGAATTGAAACTTTTCGAGTCAACCCAAAAATGAACGGTCAACACAGTTTTCAGCCATTGGTCAAATCCTATCGTTTAACAACAGGACACAGTTCAAACAAACACTAACTCACCTTTTTTCTCATGAGTTCAGGGTTTCCAATGCTATCTCCTAAAACAGCTTTAAGCTCGGAATCATTTCTACACGCATCTTCCAACACCCTGCACATGATTCAATACAATATATTAAAATACAATCAAAGAAACAAAAAAAAAAAAAAAAAAAAAAAAAGCAAAAAATTACTTTGCCCAAGCAGGATAATTGTGCTTATGGTCATAATCACGTTTCCGTTTTTCCTCACGAACTTTCAGCAAACGGCGACCTCTTGCTGAAGTCCCCGAACCTTTGGCGGACTTTTCGTTTAGAACGACATTGCTATTATCTTCATTCCTCGTACTTGTGTCGGTTTTCTGTGCCAACGCTACCGTAGGCAGACGCCGTAGCTTTTGATTACAATTAAGTTTTTTTACATTAATTTGAGGCATCGCTGGAAATTGAGCTGCAGAGAGTGGACGCAAAGAAGAAGTTTGCTCCTTCCATGTAGTGAAACACGAGCATTGTGTATATGCACACGACATTTCCATTTGTTTTACTCTGTTAATTACCTGCATATACATTTTCATCTCATCAATACAAATAATAGTATAAATCTTTTTATTTCTTTATTTATTTATTTATTACCTAAAGACTGAAGAATTCGAAATTAAAATGGAACAACAACTTTAATAAATATTGCAACCATTCTGTTACACACGCTACAAATAAAATAATTTTGAAAAATAAAAATCATCCCAATTCGATAATATTATGAAAATATGTTGAGTAATTGTTTATGGTTTTTGGATTACACCCAGTTATTTACGGCTTAAACAGACGAACGAAAGCTGCTTATGCAAAAATGCTTCCTTTTTCTTCTGTTTTTTGTTCCGTTATATATCAACTTAGTAAGTTCAGACAAAACTAAACAAATTTCTATTCATAACTTGAACTAAAATATTAATTTTGCAAATGCTGTACCGACAATTCAAACAAAAGCCACTATTATACAGTCTTGATAAATAGAACAACAATGAACATTCTTTTTCTACTACTAATTTCATTTAGACCATCACTGTTACAAATATAACAAATTGCGGAAAAGAAAAACTGAACCGAATTCGAAGAAGCTTCAAAATATTCGTTTGCTTGCTACTATTAGGTTAGATTGACAAAATAGTAGGAGCTAGTAAGATGTTTGATTGGTATGATTCAACATTACTCAAGCCCGCAAGTAAGTGCTACTACGTCCTCAAATTAGTAACACCCCTCCCCCGCGATTAATTTTCAAGGCGGTGACTAAAACAGAAAATTACAATTTTATCCTTCAAACAATAGCTTAATTTTGTTAAATAAAAGACTTTATACACAATTCTTATATAATAACAGAATCTAACAAATTTAATATAAGATGTAATCTAAATAACCAAACGTATTAGTAACTAATCAATTAGTTAACCAATAGGGGATTAATCCAACAGTGAGTATTTGTTCTTCCTAATCAATTGATTTCTTCTGCGTTAGAGATAATTATTAAATTCCTAGAAATAATTTTAATCGATAATTCACGAAAAAATGCGCCGAATAAATTCTCGAAATTGGTAAACCTAGAACATAAAGCATAGGTAACCGAACGCAATCTTCCATAAGAAAAATAAAAATGGCGTATTTTAGTAGCACCGGCATAAACAAACGGATGCAGTTTTGATAAACCTAACCTCAAATCAGCAAGTGGCAGCAGCGCATTTGGTGGTGGTGGTGGTGGTGGTGGCGGCGGCGGTGGTGCACGGCGGTTCAAGGAGGTGGCCAGGTGGAGCAGACGACTGAAGTAGAGTGTAAAAAATCTGATGCGAGGTAAATTTGTTTCGGAGAAGCTTAAAAGAACTGGATAATTAAGAGCCGATATTTCTTCCTAAATTCAAAGGTTTAAATACACTTTCCTCCTCTATATTATAATTATTATCGCATTTACCCCTAAATTTATCAAAACATACAAAACGACCCAGATTTTCTTTTTATCGAATTACTCCCTAAACTACAGGAAAAAACATTTAATGACCCCTAATTTTTAAAAGTCATATGTTAAAATTCTAACACCGTTAGATATTATTTTTAGGGATAGTGCAAATAAATTTCCAAATTCCGTCGATCTAGAATTTCCAATTTTGGAACAAAAATTTTCATTTCGAATTTCGAGAATTCTATTTTTTTTTTTTGGATTCTCCAATTTTCTTGGATTGTTATGGTTACATATTTTTCTTTCGAAAATTCCAATTTTTTTTTAAAAAAAGAAATTACAATTGGCATATCAATATTAATGTATCTACAATATAGGTGAATAAAAAATAAGATTTCAAGTTTTGTCAATTTCGATCCGAAAATTTCTAATATTTGAACAATTTGTTGGTTCCAGTTTTTTGCGATTTCACTTATTTCATTTTTAAGGGAAATTACAATTAATTTTTCACTTTCAAAGAAAATTAGAGTTTTTTTAAAGTATAATCCAATCCATTGAATTTTCAACCTCAGTTCTAGTTCCTTTTTTTCCGGTATGAAGGAATCCGCAGATAACTATGTAGGTGCACTGTGTAAACCTACACTCTTGTATAAATAGTTTGCAAACCATACGAAACAGACGTAAATCACACTAGATTAATTATGGTTCTAGTTCTAACACTATTAAATATCGATATAAATTACAAGATAATATTAAGTTCGATTTTTTGCTAGTGCTAATATAGTTAAAAATGTAGCAATTAACATAGAAACACTATTTCTTCAAGTTAATTTAAAACTTCTTTATTTATTTTTTTCTTTTTCTAAAATATCTTTTATTCTATGTCATGATTCGATTGTTAAAGTGATTTTTTTTTACACTGTTAAATATCGATATACAACAATCTCTTCGTTTAACCTAAATAATTACAAGACAATAGTAAGTTCGATTTTTTACTAGTGATAATATAGCTTGGTGTTTGCAAACGTTTTTTCAAAGTGATTATGACTTTTTTAATGTTTAGAAAAAACTGATTTTGAACAAAAAAACTCACAATCACTTTGGAAAAGCGTTAGCAAACACCACCTAAATGTGTAGCAATTAACATACAAACACTATTTCTTCAAGTTAATTTAAAACTTCTTTTATTTATCTTTTATTTTTCTAAAAATATCTTTTACTCTATGACATGATTTGAGTGTTAAAGTGAAATTTATTTTTTCCTAACCGTAACCTACAATTCAAAATCAAACATAAAATATTTCTTTTGCAAATCTTTAATAAAAAATGCCTCAACTTCCAATATAAAATGGAATAATCTCGATTCTTGAACCAATAAATGATCCTTTAAACCCAATTAATTAACATTTACTTTTGGGTAAATTGCAACCAGCTCTATGAAGTAAAGTATAATTACGAAACAATCCATTTTTTTGAAAAATTACATCCAGATCCCTGCAGTTGTAAATTTCTTACAACCACCCCCTACAAAGGGTGTTAATGTAAAAAATCTACAAAATTCTGGGGGTGGATGTAATTCTAGAAAATTAAGGGGTATTTCATAATTAAGCCTTACTTAGGGGACGGTTGTACTTTACCCTTTTTATATAAACATTAGGGAAAATTGCACTTCACCCCCTTAAAAAATGCATGTTTTGCACTCCCCCCTCCCCAAAATACAAAAATGAGACTGTCCCCTTCGAAATATACAACTCGGTGCACTTTGCCCTAATTATGTATTTGCGATCTAATTCTCACCGAATGAAGAGTGTATATATCATTTCACATCTCCCGCTTGAGAATCCTCCTTTTTAGAGTTACTTAGGGTTCCCAAATCAACAAAATTCTCTTCCCAAATTGATGAAATTCGCTTCCAAATTAGACAAAATTTTCTTCCAAATTCGATAAACTTTGTTCTTTGTTCTTCATAATCATTGCACTGCAAGGTAAGTAGGTAACAAAAGGTTAAATGACATTTAAAGATTTAAAAGACGAAATTACCCTTCCAATTTACTCAAATCCGAAAATAATTAAACCGGAAAATACAGATTTGGGGCAAAGCGCAGCGAGCTGTATATTGTGGTCAGGGACAGTCTCGTTTTTGTATTTTTAGGGGGAAAAGTGCAAAAAAGGTATTTTTGAGAGGTGAAGTGCAATTTGCCCTAAACACTATTGGTAAAATTAAAGGGCAAATCGCACATCACCCCCTGGAAATTTCTAATTTTCGCACTTTACCCCCTCAAAAATTTTAATAGTGAATGTCCTCCTTCAAAATGTCATTCTTGTTGCACATTGCCGCCAGAACAAAACTCCGATAGATTATTCATCAGAATTGAGTATTTTTGTTGCACGTTGCCCTTTAAAAACAATATTTTCTTGCACGTTGTCCCTTTAAAATGTTAATTTTTTTCGCACAATGCCCTCCAAAAATTGGTTTCTGGGGCAAAGTGCAACCAAAATAATATTTCAAAGGGGAAGTATTCCTTTTTTGATTTTTTCAGTGACAAAGTGCGAAAATAAGAAATTTATAAGGGGTGAAGTACATTTTGTCCAAAATTAAATGCACACTTAAGACAAATATTCATATTAATCCACAATTTATTATTTTAAATGTCATGAAATGTAGAGTAGGCAAAGGAGTGTTAGCAGTAGTTAAGTGCAGCACTGCAGCTTGAGATCTGAAGAGGTTCTTTTCTTCCTTGTGCCATCACCGTCAACAAAGATTTCCCCTTTCTTTTTTTTTCTTCCCACATTTCCCTTCTCTTCTCCGAAATCTTTATATAAAGTATAGCACCAAAAGAGTTAACTCAACTCGCACCGAGTGGGGAGGTTTTTGAATCCTCATTTTTACTGATTTCTGGAGGAAACCCATTTGGAAATTTGCAGTTTTTTTTACTGATTTTTGGAAGCCCCCAGTTGAGATTATAACTACATTGGCTCGTACTGAGGTTTTTGTTCGATCTTTTGTTGAGACTCTTGTGATTTTTTATGACATCTGTTGCATATGCACTCTATGTGTTTGATTTATTGCCTCAGTGATGATTTTGGTGATGTTAGTGCTGGGCTGCTGTTTTTTATGTCTTAGACTGGCTTATACATGAAATGCATCTTCAGGGTTTTCGTTGATTCATGGAAACAATTTGAATTTTTTTTTTTCTTCTCTATCGGCTCTTATTGGGATTATTTTCTTGTATTGGGATTATTTTCTTCTCTATCGGCTCTTATTGGGATTCATGGAAACAATTTGAATTTTTTTTTTTCTTCTCTATCGGCTCTTATTGGGATTATTTTCTTGTATTTTCGCAATTGGGCAGTAAACCGTAAGTAAATGCAGGGTGATAGATTGTGTCAATAGCAAATTTCGATATCGTTCTTTTTTTTTTTTTTTTTTTAAATTCCACACAATAATCTTGGTACCGTGTATCTATCATTCTAAGTGGGAACAGTTGATCCGTTGTAGCCATTATCTCTATATGGTTGATGTGTTATGTTATTTTCGTTCGGCATTTCCATCTAAGTAACTGATAAGCAATTTCATCGGCATTAACTATTCACTCCATTGCATCAGATTAGGCCTTCACCACTCTCGAGCGTATATTATTTTACACTTCATTGTCATCGAACTTTAAACCTTGTTGGTCGAGGCCACTGATTTAATTATGACTTATTTCTTTGCCATTTAATTGAGAAGCAGTCATTTAAATTACTTATTATTATTATATTTTTTTTAAATTACCATCCGTCCTGTTTCACTTCTTTGGTTTAACTATTACTTGCTGATCTTTTATTTTGTACACAATGCTAAATTACCAGGTTTGCGTGACTGTTTGTGTTGCAGCTGCTGCTATTCCATTCAGAAAATGGCACTTGTATCTTTTCTGAAGAGGACGAGAAGCACCGTGTTAAACAGAAAATAACATTTCAGATCAGTTAAACTTCTTTTATAGAATAATTCATTTGATTATTTCAGCCTTGACCGATTTGAGAAGCTGATATTACTTTCGTGGATATAAGTTGGCACAATGATCAGCAAGCAACTTATATTGACCTACCTTTATCTTTTCGTATATATTCTGCTATCCTCTGGAGTTATTTTATATAACAAGGTAAATAATCTTTCGTCCTGCTATCTCTTTTTTTCCTTCGTTTTCCTTGACATACATATTTGTATTTTTCAATCTTTTTTCTTATCCAGTCTCGATCATGCATTTTAACTAATATTATTGGTATCACCCAATACGTTGCATCCTTTAATTTCTCATATACCGATTCTTATGAAATAAACTTACATATTTGGTCTGGATTTTTTTTAATATTTTTTTTCTATGGATACGTGTTTCATGTTCATGACCGACCAGAGTTTGACATTAAGTTAGATCATTATGATGCTTTTACTTGATCGCGAGAGAAACAAATCTGTGATACTTTCACATTAGTACCTATCATATGTTTAAATTTGCATCATCTGTAAGCTAATACGTACGTTTCTTTGTCTATTGCTTTTTTTTTTCTGCAGTGGGTTCTCTCGCCAAAATATTTCAATTTCCCATTTCCTATAACGCTTACCATGATTCATATGGGCTTTTCGGGGTTGGTGGCCTTCTTTTTGATCCGTGTTTTTAAGGTACAGTTGAGTTTACAACTTGTCCTGACTTGGTTCATATTATTTATGTAATATTTTCTTAGTATTTGTTGCTGCTTAGATTACGTAAAAATTTCTTGTGTTGTTTCTTGCTTTAACTTTCTTGAGAACTTTCGATCGTTCTTGTAGTCTAATATATTTTTTCTTCAGGTTGTATCACCTGTGAAGATGACTTTTGAAATGTAAGACTCTTATACTCTAATTACTTATTTAAATTACTTTTTTTTTTTTTTTTTAAATCAATATATGACCGTGTTGAATCTACAGATATGCAACATGTGTAATTCCTATCAGCGCCTTCTTTGCTTCAAGTCTTTGGTAAGCATGGTTTATTGCAGAGAAATATCTTGCATTTGCAATTTTTTCTCTATTGACGAGGCATATTAATTTTGTTCCCTGCAATTTTTTTTTTCTTTCTGAATACACAATTGCATATAATCATTGTTATTCAAGCACCTCATTTAAATCATTATTCGATGAATTTAGTCTATTTCAAACGACATTTTGAATACACATTTTTTCCTTTTCTAATGAATTTAATCACTGTACAGGTTTGGAAATACTGCATACTTGTTCATCTCAGTTGCCTTCATTCAGATGCTCAAAGCCCTAAGTAAACTTAATAAATTTCCCATCAATCTTGCTTTAAATTAATATCCTCGACAAATTTACTAATGATTTTTTTTTTTTTTTTTAATTCGTGATGGCAGTGCCAGTGGCGACTTTTGTCATGGCTGTTTTTTGTGGAACCGAAAAATTAAGAAGTGATGTGTTTGCAAACATGCTGTTAGTGAGTTTTGGCGTTGTAATATCTTCGTATGGGGAAATTCATTTCAATGTAGTGGGAACGGTTTATCAAGTTACGGGAATATTTGCTGAAGCTCTTCGGCTGGTGCTAACTCAAGTTCTACTTCAGAAGAAGGGATTAACACTTAACCCTATCACAAGCTTGTACTATATTGCTCCTTGCAGGTACATTTTGCATTTACTTCCGTTCCATTTAGCCTCGTCAGTCCAAATTCTGCCGATTCTGATCTGAATTTTTCTGATTTTGGAACAATATTTTATATTCCGAATTTCGATTTTTCTATATTTTTTTTTGGAACATATTTTGAATGCATATTTGGTTCCTAATTCTGATCCAATTTTAATTCCCAAAAATATTTCTGAAATTTCCAATTTTTTTATCTGAAATTTTGACTTTAAATATAGATATTATTATGTATTTTATATTGTAGGTAGCTTAAAAAAATGGAAATTTCGAATTCGACCGATTCCGGTCCAAAATTTTCCTATTTTGGAACAAGTTATTTCATTCCAATTTCCGAAATTACGATTTCCAATTTTTCACGGAATTGGAATTTGTTTTTCACCTCCGGAAAAGTTGCTGATTCTGATCCGATCGGTCTGATTTCCACCCCTATTGGCAATTGACAAGAATAATAAATAGGCCAAATTGCACATCTCCCCCGCAAATTTCTACTTTTCGCACTTTACCCCCTAAATTTTTTTAAAACTGAATGCCCCCTTCAAAATGTTATTCTTGTTGCACATTGCCCCGGTAGTAAAACTCCGATGGATTATTCATCGGAATTGAGTATTTTTGTTGCACATTACACCTTTAAATGTTATTTTTGTTGGACGTTGCCCCTTATAAATACTAATTTTTTGCATGTTGCCCCTTTAAAATGTTATTTTTGTTGCACAATGCCCTCCAAAAATTGGCTTCTGGGGCAAAGTGCAACCAAAATAGTATTTCAAAGGGGGAGTATCCCTTTTTTGAATTTTTAGGGGGGAAAGTGCAAAAATAGGAAATTTATAGGGGGTGAAGTGCATTATGTCCTAATAAATATTTGATATCCATTTATATTATAGTTTTTGAACTTGGAATTGATATGCTTTAACTGCCAATTTCTATCGGAAAATAAAATTGTCGCCTAGTCAGTGAGAGAGTGAAGGCATGTTATTTAACTCAGATGACTATTTTGTGTTAAAACTTGGCTTAAACAATTAGGCTTAATTTCGAAATATGTGAAACAAATTGATACATTAAAAATACAACTTCTTAGTTTATGCTTTTTTTTAGTAATTTCTTAACACAATCTTACAATAATTGTTATGTTGGCTTTTTTCATGTGCAGTTTTGTGTTTCTTTTTATTCCGTGGTATCTTTTGGAGATGCCTGCAATGGAAGTATCACAGATCCAATTTAATATATGGATATTCTTCTCAAACGCACTTTGTGCCTTGGCTTTGAATTTCTCGATATTTTTGGTACTTGGTAGAACCGGTGCAGTGACTATTCGAGTCGCTGGTGTACTGAAAGACTGGATACTTATTGCCCTTTCTACTGTAATTTTTCCAGAGTCGATTATCACCAAGCTAAATATTATCGGTTATGCCATTGGTAAACTTTCTTATTTATATCTTTTTATATATTTCCTTGGAAGTAGTTATGAATCGAAGGCAGTTCTTGAATTTTTTTTCTTTCTCTGCAGCTTTGTGTGGTGTTGTTATGTATAATTATTTGAAGGCTAAGGATATTCGTTCGTCCCAAATTTCCGGGGAGAGTATCTCAGATCGAGCGGCGAAGGTAAAAAAGAAGAACTCCCCTTACTACTACTATGGCTATGTTTGTTACTGCTCTTTTAAATTATTCTCCACTTATTTTCGTTTTGCAATTCAAATCCTTCTCTCCTTTTTACTCGATTCTTCAACAACTAAATCAAAATCTAGGCATGATTTGACTCCTACGGGATTTAAATATTCGACTCTAGCAAAAAAAAGGAACATTATTTTATTTCTTTTATTAATATGACATGTTTTACTTGATCCGATTTGTACGAATAAAAACCCTCGATGTATGTGAATTTCTCGTTTGTCAATTCCATGCAGGACCTTAAGTCGGAAAAACGGTCTTCAAATCTTTACTTTCCGGATGAAAACTCAAACAACGGTTTAGGAGGGAAAAACGGAAGGAATAATGGATCGCATCTAGATACAAATGTGGACGAAGAAGCACCTTTAATTCCTTCATTAAAGGGTCTTTTGTCTAGGACAAAGCCCAGTTGAAGAAGTGATCTATAGTGGTTTAATGAATTTTTTTTCTTTTTCTTTTTTCTTTTTAAGTAGTTGCTTTGTCTACCTTTTCTTGAGAAGCAACGATTGTCGGAACTTAATTTCTAGATGTGAACGAGAGCCCTATTGGTTGTTATTGACATTCTTACTAAGCTTATCTCGAGACATAAAACACTTGGGCCTCGTTTGGTTGACATGATACACACACTTATTTACACGCTTAAATCGAAAACACATCGCAAAAAAATCATACAAAGTCATGAAAGAAAGACCTGCAGGAAACAAGTCACTCTAGACATAGCAAAACAGGAAATTTACAATTTTCATCCCTCAAGTTTACACTGATTTCACATTTAATCCCCATATTCACAAAAAACACATTTGGTCCCTCATATTTAAAAAAATCAACACTTTTAGTCCTTTTCGTAAATTTTCTGTTTGTGCTAACGGAATCAAGCTTGTTCCCATCATTGCCTTTACGGTCGGATTAACGGTACAGGAGATGACCAAAAGTGTTAAATTATTGAAACACGAGGGACCAAATGTGAAATTGGTTCAAACTTGAGGGATGTTAATTGTAATTTTCCCATAGCAAAACTTTATTTTATTACAGAAGCTAAAATAAATAATTTATAATTTCGGTACAACTTTCTTAATCATTTCAAGAAGAACATCGTCATTTTGAAATCCTTGCAGGTGATTAATTAACATGGACGAAGTAGCTGTATCGGCCGAGAATCCCCTTTTATACATTTCCTCTAAGAATGGCATGGCCTTGTAAACCTCTTTCCTCTTTAGCAAACCTTGGATTATGTTGTTGTATGTCACGCTATTCGCTGCACAACCGCTTCTTTCCATTTTCACAAGCAAATCTTTTGCCTCGTCTACAAATCCTTCTTCACAAAGTGAACCAATAACAATGGTATACGCTTGACAATTTGGTTGCAAACCTTTCGAAGGAAGTTCGTTTAAAAGCTTTTTTGCATCTTCAAGTTTCCCATCTTTGCACAAACCATTAATCAAGATACCGTATGTGATTATATTAGGACTTAATCCTTTGTCTTCCATCACCCGTAGAAACGAAAATGCTTCGGCAATCTCATGAGACTTGCACAAACTATCCAACAAAATATTGCAAGTATGTAAATCTGGATGTACGTGCCGAGCTTCCATATCGTTGAATAGTTTCCATCCATCGGCAATTCTGCATTCACTAAATAATCCATGTATCATGGTGTTATAAGTAACTGTCGTGTGTTCTAAGCCTTTCGAAGAAACTTCGAGGAAAAGACGCCAAGCTTCATCAACTTTACCCTTCTTGCAGTATCCGTTGATTAAAATGCCGTAGCTCACAATACATGGCTTAAGGCCGTCGCCTGTTATAGAATCAAATACCTCTTTCGCCTTTTCCATTTTCCCTTGCAAACAGTACCCATCTATGAACGCATTGTATGTGAAAATATCAGGACTAATGTTTTGTTGCTTCATAATTTCCAAAACATCTTCAGCCTCTTTAACATTTCCTTCCTTGCAAAATGAGTCCACTAATATATTGAAAGTAACAACAGTTAAACAAATCTTGTGGTTGACCATTTCATCTAGCAAGTGTTTCACCTCTTTCCATCTACCAAAATCGCACAAGCCCTGAATCATCGGGCTATATGTGACAACGTCAGGTGAAATGCCCTTATCAATCATTCTACACTTCAGCTCGAGTGCATTATCCACCATTCTGACTTTACATAAGCCATCAATTACGGCATTATAAGCCATAACATTGGGTTTATAGATAGTCGTTTCCAATAACAAAAGCAAATCATGCGCAGCAAGAACATGTCCATTTTTGCAGAGCCCGTTTATCACAGTAACAATCGTAAAATCATTGGGCTCGCAAAGTCTCAAACTCAAAAGCTGCTTAAACAATTTCTCCGCCTCGGCCACCTTACCATCTAAAAAGAGCCCTTTTAGAAGAGTGGTGAATGTCACAACATCTGCCTCGTAACCGTGTTTAAAGAAGATGCCGAAGACAGCAAAACCAACGTCTACACGCTTCAAATGGCAGCAACAATTAATCAAGATGTTCATCGTGTACTCATTTACAGGGGCACCCAGTTCACGCATTTCGTCGAACAGTTTGAGGGCAACCGAGTATTGTTTCATATTGACAATAACTTTTAGTTGTTTGGTGAATTCAAAAATGGGGGGCTGCGGCCGCATTCTCACCATTTTAAGAAACAAGAAAATTGCTTCATCGACTTCAGTTTCACAGCTCAAATCTCTTTTGAAATTAGGTGAAAAAAGTCTAAGGCTATGAAAATTTAAAGAAAATAAAGAGAACGGACAAGCAAAAATACCGTAATAAGTAGAAGATTTAGCAGAAATTGCTCTACGAATAGGAGGCGCTATTGCAGAAATCCTCATCTTCTTAAAGCGATTTTTGTGAAGAAAATTCTACTGCAGTGCAAAATGAAGTAGCCCAAAGGTGGAGTCTGTTGTTTAATTGACTAATTACATCTAGACCCCTTCAAAATAGTATAATTACAAAGAATTTTTATTGACTCTAAATTTTGCAACTATCATTACGCATTACCTTCCCTCTAAGTTTGTTTTAATAAAAAAGGGTTTATTTCAATTAGTACCCCTATCTGTATTATTTATGATTCAAATTTTGTTAGCACACAAGTACAACCCTTGATCGGGAGTTAGAGGGGTACTAACAGCTAAAAAAAACTAAATCATGGGGTGTTTTGCTAATAAAATAACATGGGATAGTTTTTTAGCAATTGGATGTAACACAAGAGTACTAATTGCATTAAACTCCTAATAAAAAAACCCAAGGAAAACATAATAAGGGTAAAAGATAGCTTGATGGAAGAAAATAAAAAACTGTAGGACGTAAAACAAATTTGGTTAAGCTACTACCAACACAATAAAGGGGGAGAACTATTATGAGCACAGACACTTCGCACATTTTCTTGATGTCAAGAGTTTTTATGATCCAACAAGGCAAGCCCATTACTTAACCCAAGAAAGCATCGCATTTTGGGAACACGTTGACTAACAGGTATTTCCGGTTTTTAGTTCTACATTTATAATATATTGTTGATGTTTTAGTTATATGTTGCAATTGTTGATGACTACGAC
Organism: Erythranthe guttata; assembly: GCF_000504015.1. The sequence continues at coordinate 12,059 of NW_012193028.1, read as the reverse complement.
TAGGGTGGGGAGTGCTCACAGTTCGTCCAAGGGTTGGATCTACCGGAGCTGTTAACACCGTGCAATTTCAGCTTGATTCGGGGGTTGAGCTTCAACTAATCAGGATTAAGACGGATTTTTCAAAATCCAATCAGGAAAGACAAAGCAGCGTATCCAGTTTTTCAAGGTTTGATACGCAATGTCACACATAAGGCATTAGATTTGTTGGATGATGGGCTCGGCAAACCAGTTGTACAAGATTCGGCTAGCTCTACCCACGTCCTTAGTGTTACCCATGGACTTCCATGTGCTTACCAAATTGCGAGAAAAATCCAGGAACATGATACATTCTGGGTGCAGATGTGTTGAACATGTTGTGTACGGAGATAATAAAAGATGGAATTGAGTGAGAAATATGAATTTCAACTAATGCTTAGCCAACAAATGTAATCGGAGCTTCGATTTAGTTAACAAATGTTGAAGTCAACTAATGCTTAGCCACGCATAAGGTTGCGACACATGGTTAGCTTAATGTGGTCCACGTCTCTCATATGGTTTGCAAGCTATCATACGAGAGTGTAGGTTTATCCAGTGCATTTATATGGTTGGCCGCGGTTTCCTTTTACCAAAAAAAAAACTAATGCTTAGCCAGCTAATCGAAGCTCCGATGATCCACCGCAAAAGCTAATGAGTAGTCTGCTAATTGATCAGAGCTCCGACTACACTCGAATTTCAGGAGAAGTTTTGGTCGGAAATAGTCAAATTCGTGATCGGTGCTCCAAATAATAGAGTTTGGGGGGCATCGTGCAACTTTTTTTTAGTCTAGGGGTAATGTGCGAAACACAACAAAGTTTGGGGTGCAAAATGCCATTAACCCTTTTAAATATTTTGTTAGGTACTAACAATATTAAATAACAATATAGCCCCCTATTTATACATCTTGTACTATATTAGCTCTCTCTCTTTTTTATTCAAATGTATCATATCAATTCCCAATATATCAATATCTTCTTTAATTGGCCATGTAGTGGGTGGTCTAGCGGTTGGAGTAAGAGAACAAATGTAAATTAACCCAAGTTCAAATTTTTTGTCAACAGTTTTTAGGTCGATATAAAATAAAATAAAACAACTAATTAAAACAAGGGATACGTGGCAGCCAAATCAATTGACTATTAGGTTTGTCAACTTAAAGAATAAATGGTAAATTATGAAAATTCTCTGAACTTAGGCTAAATTACGAAAATACCCCATCTACCCATAATAGTAAAAAGAGTTGTGAGTGTGTTATTTAAGAAGAATAATAATTCCGTGTAAAGGTCCTCTAAGGATAATTTTTGTTTTTAAAAAGTAGCATAAAGAAATGCCACGTCTACAGGGGTAGAATTGGCATTTTTCGGAAATAATCGCTCAACTCAAAAAGATGTTATGAAAAATCCCACCATAAGGGGCAGATGTAAGGCGAAAACAAACGTCGGAGAGTTTTAGTAATTACGAATATGTGGGAATGTTTTGTATAATTCAGGCTAAGTTCAGGGGTTTTTTTTTGTAATTTACCCAATAAAGAAACATAAACTCCACAAAACTAAGATGATATTACAACAATTAGTCATGAGGGTAAAATCGGTATTTGCTGAGTGATAGTACATGAAATAAAAAAATCCGTCAAATTTCACACCGTAAAGGGGAACTTTGTAAGACAACAACAACAAACATTAGGGGGTTTCGGTAATTACAAACAACGTGGTGATTTTTTTTCTTAAATTGACCTTAGTTCTCGCATATGATAAATCAATATGTAAAGCACAACTTCGACGTATCCAATTTCACTTTCATTTTTACTCCTTTGTTTTGCTTCGTGCGTAGAAATAAAAATGCAACGGTAGTCTGCTTTTTGACTGTCTGTTTCTCGGTTTTATTTTCAATCATTACATAGATTTTATACATCTCTCAACATCGAGCACACGCACGAATTGCGTGGGACCCGGTTAGGGAGCAATTTGGAGCCGGTAGATTGATCAAACGCTTGGATTGCTCTCGATAAAAGTATTGGTCGCGTCGAAAAGTGACCGTAAGTGGGCCAAACGAGCAATTTTCACCTCTAGTGTTGGGTCGATGGTGGCTGAACGAGCTTCGCGTGCATATGCTGATCAAAAAAAATATTGCAAGTATATAAATTAGGATGTATATGCCAAATTTCCATATCATTAACAAAGTTTGAATTTGTTATCAACTTCTGAAAATATTGACATTTTGTCAAAAGGGTTACTTTCGCCCCCTAAATTTAACATAGTGATTTAAGATTATGGATGTTTTGATATACACTCATAATATGGAAAATATATAGGGATAAGTCTGTTGTTCCCGATACATAAAACGGGTAGTGAATTTAGTAAATTGGTCGAACAAATTAATTAGTGAAAATACGAAAAGATTAGCCGAGGCGAGAATACTCTTTCCTTAAGACAATATTATCCCGCTACGGTGCTTAAGGTTATTTGACAATTGTCTCCCAAGATACAACGGCTAACTCGGCATATGAGCACTCAAAATCCCGAGTACAACGAACGTTACTTTGTGTCTCAAACTCTCGAACAGAATACGGAACAAAATATTCTACGAAGAATATTTTCGGGCTGAAGAAGGAAGAATTCCATAGAACAAAATTATAGAATTGAATTGATTTTTATGTTAATATAAAATCAAACATGTGGAGTTTCTATTTATAAGTTTCCAATGGTTGTGATTAATGAACACAACCTTTAGGAAATTAAACAAGTCAAGAGGTGTGGCCACACCTCTTCATATTGTCACACCTATTTGATCAAATAGGTGCCTACAAATATTTTTTTATTTTCATTCAAAAAATAATTTTATTTTAATAAATAAAATTCCCAACAATCCCCCACACGAATGAAATTAACGAAAAACGATGGATTCTATCGAGAGTTCAAGTGGATGCTATTGCAATGGGGATAGGTAGCTTCTGGTTTTGAACCTTCCTTAGCGGTATACCATCGGATTTACTTGGCTAGTTAGTGAACACGATGTCTTGAACTGCCAGCCGTTTGTGTAAACCAAGACAATGATATCCACACAATAGTTTTCCCACATTTCATCAGTTCTCATGGTTGCGTCCATTTTGGCCCTGGAGCACATCTTGGATTCATAAGTGTTTGTCATTTTGAAGCGGCCCACACTTCTACACTTAGATAGGTGATGTCCTATTAAAGGTATCCTGCCAATACCTCACCTTTTGTCAAGGTTTTGGAATCATTAAAATCTTTCGCTTATCCTTTACCCTCTCTGCAGGCAGCACTAATGTCTATCACGGGAATGAGTTGGAAATATATAATTCCATAGGAATATATACTCCTTAGTGCATCACTGAATTTTCCATAACTTAGTTGTCCCTTTTGAACCAGTTCTTGGGATCTCCAGTCATCATGGTTGGGTTTCCACTATAGAAATTCTTAATTTGTGGGTTTTGATCTCACTCCCCTAGACAGGCAATATGTTTGATCTCTTTAGTTGACTTTTAGTCGCAGATCCGCTATTAACCATTGATTTTCATTAGCAATGTTATATTATTTCTTTTGAGATCAATTGCGTAATGGTCTTATGTGTACGAGTGTATCGATACTTGTCATTATACATGTCGTTTGTGCCCTTAACGTAACCGATTGGTTATCACAATTTATTCATAATTGTAGACACCGACTTAGTCCAACACGGAACATCCTCCAATAACTTTATGAAGTTTATTCAACATCTTTTCTAACCTTATCTCAAGTTATATATTCGAATTCGACCATGAATCGAGCTATTCAATTTTGTTTGAGGATTTCCAAGATACATAATCTTAGTGGACTGATATATCCAATGTACTTTCCTAATACAATTGGATATTTTCTTTAATGTAATCCATTTAAAGGCGATACTTAGATTACCTAAGAACCCTTATAATATCATTGAATGATTATTTATTTTGGAATTACATATTTACTAGTTTGCAATTCATTATGCTGCCAAACTATCCAAAAATATTTGTAATTGAACCATTGTTCATCATTATTTTTTGCAAGTAAGACTTGGTCTTTAGATAACTAGATCAATTTTCTAGTAATGTATCAACATGAGACATTCAAATGATTATATTTGTCTTAGTGACTTTAATCTATAAGATTACATCGTCTAGACCCTCGTCTTTTGACATCAAACATAAAAATATTTTCTCAACGTTCAAAATAATATCATGATCATTATCTCATGATTATAATGTCGTCTATAGACATATACTTCCATGTGCTTTTAATATAAACACACTGGTCACACTCGTTATTACGAGAATTATTTGAGAACACAAATTTATCAAATATTACTTTAGAAGGACTTAAGGGATTCCAATATCTTGTTATAAATAATCAAAAAATTCAATAGCTACTAATTTAGCTTTATAGGACCACCCTTAATCATTCCTTTGAATAGTCCATCAAAACCTTAATGGTTTACTACTTGGAAGAAGGCAAACTAACTTCCACGTACATTCTTCCAATGTAGACAATATTTCAATAATTGTCCTCTGTTCATTTTTTAACTCATAAATTATAAAATCAAATCAAAATCAAACATATTGATTTTCTTTGTCATCTTGTTGTATCTTGGTTGTTCATCACTTTGATGATTTACCAATCACACATATTTTAACTTGGTTGTTCATCACTTTGATGATTTACCACTTAGACATTTATAAGTTCTCTTATTTAGAACTTATTTATTTTCTTATTTAACAAGAAAAATATAATGTACTTTGCATCAAGAATGACTATCTTATGCATAATCATTATTTGCATATTCAATGAATATGCTTAAGTATTTTATCCACTTAACTATACTAGGCATTATATATTAACTTAGGTACTTTTTTTTTTTACCTTTGCCTAAACACCCCCACATTTCTAATTACTAGAAAGGTACACGTGTGTTGCACGTGGCGTGTTATTGAAAATAATGTTGTGATTAAGTTAGTTGTTTTACATAATTGAGCACGAAAGGTATGCCTTTGGTATTGTAAGACAAGTGACTGGAAAAATATTTTGGGAAATGTTGAAAATTAAGATTAACAAAAAGGACTGTGGATGACATTCAGTTGTGTTGTGAGCGTTGTAAATGCAATTAATAAACCATACATGGAAACAAAAAAATGTTGTATTTTATTATTTAGTACCTGTGTACGGTAGAAATGGAGAGAGAGGAGGGGAGAGGGAGTAGTATGTGCAAGGAAAGTATGGTGTACTGTGACTTATATATAAGAGATTACCGATTGCGCTTTGGTAATGAGGGTTTGGTTATTTGGTAGTAAGGTTTTAAACATTCATTTCAAGAAAGCATTTGCATCCATACGGAAGAAAGATGATGGATGATAATATTTTTTCCCGATTTGGACTCAATGACAACGTGCTAAATTAATAATAATAAACCTTTGAAAATTTTAAGGAGCCCCATATAATATATTAATTAATAATAAATAATTTTTAAAATACATGGTGCAGTACATATTTTATAGATCTATGAAGGTTTAATAAAATATAATTTCATTGTTGGTTGCTTGTTGTTGAAGTTCACATCACCATAACACCTGTAGTGCATTGAACTTATGGGAAAGAATAATATACACGTAAAAAAAATTTATTTATTGAAAATAATAATAAAATTAATTACATAAATTAATAAGTTATTAATTAATGTATAAATTAATATTTATTAATTTATCGATAAAAAATGTTGCAATTCACAGAGGTAACCAATCTCCCTCGTCATATTCGACCGTTAGTATTTATGCAAAGAATCAGGATCTCAAATTTTCGTAAAAGATGCAAATGAGAAGATCAAGCTGGGTGATTAGGTGGGTTTCGGCCTTTGTTGGGGTCATTTTGCCATTTTCAGCATTTTTAGTTTATACATGCTTCTATACTTCAGTTTATTACATTTTCTTCCCCTCCTGGGGCTGTTTTATAATAGAATAGTTAGGGTGTTCTCTGAATTTTTATTGCCATTGTAGGAGAATTTTTTTCCCAATGTAGGCATACAAAGTTTTAATAAGGTACAAAATATTTTATAATAGTGGAATAATGAAGTTCTTTTGGCTAACAAAAATTAAAAAGTAAAAAAAATAAAAATAAAAATAAATTATCGACAAGTTAATAATTCGATTTTCATGATCCCAACTGTGTTAATTTAGAGTAGGGCTATTTCCACCAACAAAATATCTCAATTCACCACCAAAGATTATAAAATATCATAAATTTTTTTTTATTAATTTTTACAATGAAACATTTATTACAAAATTTTTAAACTTCCATATCAGATGACCCACAGATTATTTAATTTTGATTTTTAAGGAAACGAAATTATATTAAGCCAAATTTGCCAATTCTGGAAGAAGTTCAGGACCTTCCATACAAGCAATCTTAATTTATTTGTAAAAGAACGTGAATTCCCGCTCTTTTTGACATTCGGAAATGTTTTTCTTTGACGAAAGTATTATTCACTTAAGCTGGAACAACTATAATATAATATATTATATAGAAAATAGTAATATAATAATCATAATTAATAATAATGTTAAAGATTTTTTTGATTTTTAAAATCGAATAAATTGTCAATCGTACAAATAATTAGTATTTTATACCTTTTGTGCTATAAAACTAAAAAAACACAATAGTTTATTATATTTCTCATTTTACAAAAAAATACATTAAGCTTTTCATTTTATAGAATAATTATTTTTAAATTAAAACAAGAATTTTTAACTTGATAGGGTTAGTTTAATAAGATATTTTGAGGGTGAAAATATGCATATCTCTTAATTTATAAAGGTTTAAATGTATAAGTTATTAAATGTTCATTGACATAGTTTTATGAATCGTTACTTTGAAATATCAGACTAAGTTTATATTTTATTTTTTAAAATAAATATGTTTTATAGTACTGGTAAAACATGCATATAGACTTTGTAATTAAACTACTACCTCAAGGCTGAAAACATAAAAAAAGACTTTGTAATTAAACTGCGAGCATAATTGGCTTTTTCAAAGAGCTGATATCGTGTCTCTCTCTCTCTCTCTCACTCTCAGAAAAATATACGGTCTATAATGGAATTACAAATGGATTTCATTTTTGGCTTTGATTGAATTTCAGTTTCCCTTTTGTTTGTTGATTTGTATTGGGTTATTAGATGGTGAGAGAAACTTTTGGTGGTTGTAGGTGTGTGGTGGAGAAGAGAAATTTGGTTTTGGGGTGTGGGTTTAGGTTGGGAAGATGGCTTTATAGAAAATATTGGGGATTGAATTGAAAATTTTGAGAAATTTATTTTGGGCTTTATTAAAATTATGGGGTGAATTTATATTTTTTTAAATTTCTTATTTAAAGGATTTTTGAGTATTTTTGCGTCAAAACCACACCCCGATTCGAACATTTCACGAATGCTACACACGTTCGGCTCGCAGTGGCCTTATTGCATTTGACTAATTTTCATAGGGGTTTTTGCTAATTCTTTTACCACAATGGTTTTTTCAGCAATTTGAGATTATACAGGGGTGGTGTTTGCAAAAAAACCCTACAAAAATCACTCTGCTCTCTTCTATCGACAGAAGTCCTAATTCCCCTTCAGTTCCATACTCATAGCATCTTGATATCTTACCTGTCTTCATTAATTTTTTTCGTATTTATTTTATTTAGTTCCTTTGGATTAATCATCTTCTGGTTGATTTATTTTCAATTTTACGAATTATCTTCAAGTTTGGTGAGTCACCACTCAACCCACTATATTTGGGCACGAAGGGTGGTAAATGACTTGGCAACTGTGGAGATGTTTGAAGACAACATTGATGAGGTAAAAATTGTAATGCTGAAAGTATTCGTGCCTTTATATACAATTTGAATTTAATCCTATTGACATCTTGATTAAATAAGTCAATTCCCTGCTATAGTATAATTTTTTTTTACACACACCAGTGGTGGAGGTGTAATGGGGCAAGGGTGGCCATACGTAATTTTAGAAAATATATTTTTGTAATCTAAGGTATTGGGTTCAAATATTGAGTTGAGTTATTGCTTTGTTATTAAATTTGAGTTAATGTATTTGCTGAATTTCAATACAAATTAGTTAAATTCTTAGAAGATATACTTTTGTTAGATGACATCAATATTTTTGCTGATATATTTTGTAAAATGAGTTTTGGGTTGTGATTCCCATTCAATTAAATTGTTCTGAGCCATTACTTTAATGGAATAGAAAGAAGAAAATGCAGGAACAAAGAGATATTTGGATTTTGAGTTGTTGCATGCATTTGCAAGTAGCACGATGTGATTATCTGCTAGAAATTCTGAGGGTTTTTTTGCTTCTCTAAATTAGAGGTCAATCAAAACACGTCTTGAAAATACTTATTATAGTAATTGTTTGAAAATTTTCAGCTTGCCTCTCGGTTATTTGTAATTAAGGTGTTTTTAAGGTAGATGATGGTGATTCTATTGTCCAATTCTGCTGTGCAAAGAGAGATGTTGCTGGTGGGCCTGAAGTGCCACCAAAACGAAGTGTAGCATGTGGCAAATATGTTGTGCCATACGAAGGTTTATCGAAATTTTGGAAATATGACAGCAAATTGATTAGAAATGTAATGTAGCTACTGTTGTTTGTGTTAAGATCACCATGTAGTATACCGGACATGTGAAAAAGGAAGTTGTTAGTAATCTGGATATTTGAATTTTTTGTGCAATAATGATCTTCGTCTACATTAGTGTTATGTTACATGAACATATTCATTTTGATATGTTTTTACTGTTTATCAGTGTTTATTTTAGGTCGTCTTGGTTGTGTCTACTGCATAAACATCATTTGGGTATATTGGTTATTTTATGTTTTATCCAAATAAAGCATGCAATCCAAATGTAAAACTGAATTTCTAATCATTTTGTCCCTGTTAATCTTACAGACAAAATGTGTTTTTACGCATATTAAATAGTGTTCTACAGTACACTCCAAGTCATACAATCTATTCCATCTTATCCCTCCGTGAAACCAAAATAAGCCTAAGGGGCCGAATTTGACGGTGGAGGCAACCCAGGCTATTCCAACTGATGCGGTGGTCTTATGTCTCAGGCGGGGCCAGCGCTTGTTAGGTAATTTATGTTGTAAATGGCAGTTAATTTAATCATATTAAAACTGTACGATACAATGTCATAACCGAAAACTTGGGCAGGCACTTGGGTGGCTAATGTTTGGGCCGGGAGCTTCGAACACCATCATAGAAGCAGTTTGCTGGCGTGGTGCGGTACTATAGAATGTCAACTGTGTGGTTACTGGGGAAGGTATATTCATTTGAAAAGATCTTTTTTTGGTATTTCTATGTTCTTTTTGAAGTTTCTATGATAAAGTTGGTTGGTTTTTGTGTTATTTATTGAATATTTTCTTTTGTTTTTCCTTTTTGTTTTCCTGTTATATTTATAGGTTCCTTCTCAATTTGTTAGTGAGCTAAGACATGACATTTATAGCGTAAAATATAATAGAGCCGTAAAGGTTTGTCAACCAGGTAATTTATTTAGTGTAATTTATTTTTGAAGTTGTTTGGTTAAGTTGATATATTATTCCATTTTATGTTTGTTTCCTGAGCTGTAGAAAATTTGCATCCTCTAGTTTTTTTTGTTACTAATATTAGTCTTATTTTCTGTGTGCTGTAAATGACAGCATTTTGAGTGTCATATCATATCCAAATGAACATAGAGTCTAATTGATTTATAATTTTGGATGAAAATGTAAACCGAGTGAATTATGCCAATATGAGTATGTATAAATTATAATTATGCCAGTAAAAGAAACTGGGCATCAAGTCAAATCGATAATGTCTTAGAAGAACATATGTTGAAAAACATTAGACTTCCAAATGATACGAAAATAGGAAAAATAATGCTATGAAATAATCTTGTACTTAGTACCCTTTCAGAACACATCGTTATGGTATTTGTAAATTTGTAGAACTCCATGTGAACCTGTTCATAAGATGAAAGTATGAGGATATATTAGTTTACATCAGATACATGAAATTGGACACTTGGCCAATGAAATATAGGTTATCAATGTATGTCACCAGACAACTCGAAAATGTAGTAGAGGCATGATGAGGTGTAAGTTAAGATTAAAACTTAAAAGGAAGCTGAATCATGTGTATGTTGCTGCTGAATAAATATAAGCACAGGTATGTATTTTGCTTACCATGTTAAAGTCATTAGCATTCTATAAGTGGTGTTGTGATTTTGTCTTGTACGTCTTTGGACCCAACGTCCAATGATGAATCTATAGAAAATATATATTATTAATTATTAGATGCTGAAAGAATATAAGAATGTATTTATAGTTATCTGCTATATATATATATATATATATATATATATATATATATATATATATATATAACTGATAAAAAAAATTCTCTTATTACCCGTACTGAGTACTTCTTTGTAGACAACATTTTTTGTTGTCATTCTGTCCCTAACGTTGTTAGTGTCTGGCTTGATTAAGACTTTAGTTGTAGACATTGATGTTCCTCTTGACAACGCTACATATAGTTGGCCATGAGAAAATACCGATTGTGGCAAATATACTCCAACATTAGGTATTGTTTGTCCTTGCGCCTTATTTATAGTCATTGCAAAACAAAGTCTAACTGGAAATTGCTTGCGCTTAAACTTGAATGGGTAACCTTCATTTTCAGCCGGTGAAAGTGGTATTCTAGGTATGAAGACATGTTTCTCTGTGTGTTGACCAAATACAATCTCTGCATGAAGGACATTGTCCTTGAAATCTTTGCATACCATTATCGTTCCATTACACAGACCATTTGAAGGGTCCAAATTTCTCAAAAGAATTAGTGGGCAGTTTTTCTTCAAGAGCAGCTTATGGGGAGGCAAGCCATTTGGAGTTAGAGAAT
>NW_012193023.1:672132-689238 GCF_000504015.1 Erythranthe guttata | reverse complement strand
TATTTTTTTTAATATTTTGCCAACTTAATATATATTTATTAATTTAATTTTACAAATACCAATAACTAAACAACATTTAAATTTTGAAATTTAAATTTTAAGATTCTAAATTTTGAATTTCAAATGTTTTTTTTACTATAAATTGTCAATCAATTTCCCAATATTATGTCATATAATTTGATTTCTTACCTATTTAAGTTGATTGGTTAAGATTCATATGAATAAGTTATGGAAAAGATCTCATCAACAATAATTAATTAAGATTATGACATTAAATGTGTATTTCCATAATAGATTTTATTTAATTTTTTATTATATAAAACACAAGTATAAATATCACACATTCCAATCCTTTTTACTCACTCATACTCTCCACCCGAATTTTACACTCACAAAAAAATAAAAATAGTGCAAAGAGGAAAGGGTTTTTTTTTTTTTTTTTTTTTTTTTTTACTTTTTTTTATATATTCATAGTTTTACATGTACTTTATTTCATTATTTTGGTATAATGGATTTGTCCAATGGTTATTTAAACATATACATGTATTTAGTCTAACGTGTTATTTGTTGTTTGTTTATGTTATTTTTTTAGATATTATGGATAATATCGACGTATGTGCTATGTGTGACGACATCGATTGCGTCAAAGCAGTAGAAACAATTTCGTGAATCTCATATATTAAAACTTATAGTTGATTTCGTTATTCTGCTATTTGTTTTAGTTGTTTTCGTTATTCTGCTATTTTTAGTCGTTTTCGATAGGTTTTTGTAGTTTTTCGAATAGTTGTTTTACAATTTATAGTTGTTTTTTATTAAAAAAAAATGGCAAAGAAATAGTTGTTTTGTGGAAAAAATGCCAAAAATAACTGAAAATTAAAATTAAGAAAAATGAAATAAAAAAATCGAAATTATAGTCGATTTCGGAAATATTATAGTTGCTTTCGGAATCTTTATAGTTGATTCCGAACAAAAAAACTGAAATTAAAAAAATTAAAAAAAAATTAAAATATTTTTTAAATAAAAAATTAAAAGAAAAATATTATTTTAAAGCTATTATTGTTAGTTTTTAAATAAAATAATAAAAAAAACGAAAATTTAAATTTAAATTTATCTAAAAAAAATTATGGAAAGATTATAGTTTGCAGATGGCAGTTTATGGAAAAATTTTGGAAGCGATTTTTTTGGGATATAATCAATCACACACGATTGTAGGGATCTTAAATTTCCGGATTTTGTGTGTATGTCTTCTATAAGGCTATTTTCGAGAATCATTAAAATAGTGGGTTTCCTACTAATATTGAAAATATGGTTGGATCCCCCCTTATTAAAAAATCATTAGAGGGGGTTATGAGAAATAGTCCCATTAAAATTTGGGAATATTACCATTTACCTATCATATAGGCTATTTATTTATAGGGAAAGTACAGGTAGGGAAATCTCCCTTCCAAATTCTTTTTAGAGAAAACTCTTTCCCCTTTAAATTAGCCTTTCGAACAAATTTTAATTGTTAATATAGTCTTGAAAAACCCTAATCTCATTTATTATTTATCTCTTCTTCTTTTCACGCCTCTCCTCTCTTGTCTACTCTGATATTTTTTTCTCTTTTCAATTTCACACTCAAATCTCTGGTTTTTTCTATCTCATCTGGTGGCGAAGAACAAGAGTTGTCGACGCCGCTAGAACAACGCTCCTTCTCCTTCTCTTGGAAATGTTTTTTTCGCTGCGTGTTGCATGAACGAGTGCGAGGAAGATGATTTTTTCGTTGATTTGTTCCCGAAATTGGATTTTTGATGGCCGGTGTGGTTTGTTATTTACTTTATTTGTAATAAAAAAATCGAACGAATACTGAAGTGGGGGTGGTGATGGTGGTGTGGCGGCGGTGCAGTGAATGTGACGATGGGGAGGCAGATCTAGATTTTTTGGTGGATCAGGTGGAGGACAATGCGGGTAAAGAAATTCATGCAAGATGGACCCTTAATCGACTATGTTTCATCATAGTCGATTAAGTTAATCGACTATGCTCTGATAGTCGATTAAAGTGTTAATCGACTCTTTTTGGTAGTCGATTAAGGTTACTCGATTTCATTTTTTAATTTGTTTTTAGATTTTTGGGTATTGATTCCGATTTGTATAAATCAATTATAATTTATGTATATTATTTGTTTTGTAAAAAAAACGTGTTTCGTTTTTATGTGGTTGTGTTTTTTTTAAGTAGTGAGTTCATTAATCGACTATACTTCATCATAGTCGATTAATATACCTAATTGAAGAAAAAAGTTAAAAAAACAAAAATAAATAAATATATTAAAAAGAAATTAAAAAAAATGATTTTTTATTTAAAAAGGCTGATGAGGTAGCCCTCTAGTAGGTGATAGTATTGATGAGGTGGTAAGGGCATAATTGGAAAATGGCTGGCTGAAATTAGGAGTAGGATTTTCTAAAGTTGTGTAAAATTGCTTGGACCTCTCCTTATTAAAATAAGTATTGAGGGGTTATATCAAAGAACCAATATTCTATTTTGATCCCAACCCATCTTGACTATCGCTGCGTTGACTTTTTCTTTTTCATTTTTGAAAATTATTTTCCATAATTTCTTTTTCCAAGGTAACAACTATACTCTCATTTTGGTTTACATCAATATTAACTATACTATTATTTAACAAAGTAATATTGTTTGTTATATTATTATCTAGCACAATAATATTAATACAATAAAATCACTATATTGCATAATAAATTATTGTGTAATACAATAGTATTATTACGTTATCCGGTCAACAAAAACAAATATAATAAAAATAATTTTTTTTAATATTGTTCTGGTTGAGAGTAATATTATTGGTACAACAGTAATATGACTGTCAACCACATTAATATGATCACGTTGACCGGTCAACAAATTAAGAAAGCCAAAAAAAATAGTATTGATGTGGTGGACAATAATATTACAATAATAGACAATAATATTATTACGTTGATCGGTCAACAAATCAAAAAGAAAAGCAAATACAAATAAAATAAATGTGGTTGACAGTAATATTACGTATTTACAATAATTTGACAGTCAATCACAGTAATATTACAATAGTAGACAATAATATTATTGCGTTGACAGGTCAACAAAAAAAAAATAGCAATATTGATGTGGTTAGCAATAATATTATTGTGTTTACATTAATTTTACTATCAATCGCAGTAACATTACTATCAATGACAATAATATCATTGTGTTTACATTAATTTTCTTGTCAACCACAGTAATATTACTGTCAAAAGTCAACGGAGGACAGTAAAAAAAGAAGCAGCAAACAAATTTCAAAAAAAAAAAAAGTTAATGCCGCTGGAGACCGGTGTAAAAAAAAGTTTGAAAATAAAAAATCAAAATTGATCAAATTGGAGTTAAATTAGAATTACAATTTTGAATTAAGTTTAAAGGGTTGGGGTTAATTTTGTCATAAATATTAATTTTGTCTTTACTTATAATACATGATAAAGATATATGTTTATTGGCGACATATGTAAAACACCTAAACCGAGAATAGTAAAAGTCGTTGATAAGAGACTTATGCATAAAAACTCCTAAAAAAATAAGTTGAAGTACTTTACTTGAAACATAATATAAATGGGTCATTTAATTTAGTCTTATTTAACTAAGCAATATTTAATAACTGAATGAAAATTTACGAGAACTTCTGGGTTATCCATTAAATTTGCCTTAGTCACTCAGGGCAACAAACAAGGGGACATTTATTGAAATGATGTAACAGTAGAAGTTATTAACACAAATGATGTGGTCTTTTTGTAATTTACAGAAGTGGTGTAAAACTTCACGGGAAGAGACGATTTCTGAACAAAAGCTGAGAAAGGAATTCTCTTGGCAGAAATTGCCTCTGGAAGATGGCATTTCCTTTTTTACCCTTTATATATATATATATATATATATATATATATATATATATATATATATATATATATATATATTTGATATGTATTCTTGTATATATATATAAAAAATTACAACTTGTATATATATCGATACACCCCTTGGTAATATACATATACATGCACCCCTAATATACATATACAAGAATACGTAGATATATATTAGGGGTGCATGATATGTATATTACCAGGGGTATATATATATATATATATATATATATATATATATATATATATATATATATATATATATTAAAATTTAAAGTCATACATAATTATATAAAAATCACATAAATGTAAAAATACATAGATATCAAATACACAATGTCAACTACTAAAAAAAAGCATCAATGACGTGCGAGATGTCCATCGGTCCCACATCTAGGCGGACGCCTGTTTCTACGCACTCTACCCACTGGTTCTTGAGGAATATCCTCTTCAACAGCGTCGACAACATAGTTCTCGGTAGAATAACTTTGAGGTGATGGGAGGTGATAGGGAACGGGAGAAATATTGAAATGCATATGTGTAGACTAGTCACCTTGTAAATATCCTAAATTGAGATCCAAAAATTCACTCCCTAAATACATGTTCATAGCAGGATGGTATACTGGTGTATCCATTTGAAATGGGTCTGAATATAAACATCATCAGTAGAATTGGCATAAGTACCGGGCTCATTTCGAAGTGTGGATGGGACGGCCTCATCTCGGTATGAGGAAGGACTAGCATAATCTCGGTACGTGGAAGGACCACATCTTCATCTCGGGAAGTAAAATCATTCATTTCTCTTGTAGACCTTTGAATGTGGTTGTGAGTCCTCATTATTCCTCCATCCGGGACACCCGTAGAAGGCATCTCGGTCCTGTTGAGCATATTGATCATAGGCTGCATTCTGGCATATTGGTGCTCATTGAGGCTAGTCGAGTAGCCTAAAATAAATTATAAAATACGTTATAGAAATCGAGTAGTTGTATGTAATTGCATTATTGACATAAAAGATTACGTACCACCAAATTCATAATCATCCGATCTCCAGCCTGAAAACCAATGCTCATCAAATCGTCAATCGGTGATATAAAACGACGAGTGTGCTCATTATACCATGCTTCATAACCATCATCTGTATCTTGTCCATTGATTGGCTGAAATGGGACGACAGTCTAAAATCTTTGTTTCCATTTAGCAACATATGTACTCAAATACTCGCTCCAATCCAGACCCGATCGACCTTGAGTCAAATCATGTACTTGGTTGGAAATAACATCTGTAGGATGTGACGAAATTGGCTGGACCATACCGAACTGTCGTAATACTCTCTCCGGACGATGCATGTCCACTCGTGAATAACAAATAAGTGGACAACTAGACATCCAAAGTAATGGTGTAACAATCGTCGAATCCGAGGCCAATTCTTGGTACTCAACATCAGTGGTGTTATATGGAATCCAAATGAACTATAAAAAAATATTAGGACATTTGCGAATATTATCAACAATATTATAAACAACATTATCAACAATATGGAAAAATGATATTATCAACAATATTAGAAAATTCACGAACCTGGTTTGGCAACATTTGATCAAGCATTGTGTTATATATACGAACTGAATGACTAGCGGTGTGAACATAACTCAAAGGATGCAACCAACTGCAATGTGTTGTGCAAAGTACATATATTAAAACAATACATATATTAAGTGTAGAGTTAATTGAAAGATTTGAACTTATATGGAATTAGTTATAGTTAGAGTATTACCGTGCACCATTTGGAGGTACTGGAAATACATAAATCCGCTTTTAGTTGAAGCACCGTAATTGGATCATAATCCTAAGCGGTTTTGGTATTGGTGCTATATGGAGAATTCTCGTCCATGCCCACAACTGTAGTAGCTGCATCGGACCTCCAACAATATCCCTACGCTCTTCTAGTACTGTCGCCTTGCATAGCTTGTGATACAATACCGCCAATACGGCACTACCCTAACTATAAGAACGAACTGCATCGATGTCCTCAAAGTGCTTCAAATACATCAAAGGTATAGCATTTCCGGTCCTATCCGGAATCATAATCCCACCAAATAGCATAAATATCAATGCTCGATTAAACTGAGCAACATGTACATCTGAACTTTGATCGTTGATAGAATTGTCAACCAAATAGTTTGTAAGGGCCAAAACCTTTAACTTAACTTCCCTAAGATCATAAGGTTCCGGACGAAAATCTAATAAGACCTCACAATAGTCGATCCAAGCAGTTGTAGAATATATATAATCAGTACCGATGACTAGAATCCCATCTATAGTAGGCCCCACAATAAAGCAATATCTTGCAATGTAGTTGTCGCCTCACCGAGGCGATAATGAAAGGTGTGCGTCTCCTCTCGCCTTCTCTCGATCAAAGCAGTCATGAGGTGAAAATCAACCTTCATGCGTCTACACTGATATACGCCATAAAATCTCATTTATATACCAATTGCATCACTCGAGAATGAGGATGCACACACGCCGAGAATAAGGTCCAAACGCCATGATCGGCGTGTCTAGCACGCATAACATCGTCGATATTTACCTCGCTCAGATCACTTGATCTATGTCGACCTTGTAGATGTAAAAATGAAGTATTGCGAGGCCATATACCTCCTTCATCAGTACATCCATTTAATAAAATAATTAAAAAAATATATTAGACATACAATAAACATATATTATAAAAACATATTAGACATGTAATAAACATATTATAAAAATAAACCTATCTAATATATGTATGTCTAATATGTTATAATATATGTTTAGTGTATGTCTAATATATTTTTTTAATTATTTTGTTAGATGGATGCACTGATGAAGGAGGTATATGGACCTCGCAATACTTCATTGTTTCATTGTTACGTCTACAAGGTCGACATAGATCAAGTGATATGGGCGAGGCAAATATCGATGATGTTAGCGTGCTAGACGCGCCGATCATGGCGTTTGGACCTTATTCCCGACGGGTGTGCATCCTCATTCTCGAGTGATGCAATTGATATATACAATGGGAATTTATGGTGTATATCGGTGTAGACGCATGAAGATTGATTTTCACCTCATAGATGCTTTGATCGAGAGATGGCGAGAGGAGACACACACCTTTCCTATTCGCGTCGGTGAGGCAACAATTACACTGCAAGATATTGCTTTATTGTGGGGCCTACCTATAGATGGGATTCAAGTCATCCGTACTGATTATATATATTCTACAACTGCTTGGATCGACTATTGTGAGGCCTTATTAGGTTTTCGTCCGGAACCTAATGATCTTAGGGGAGGGAAGTTAAAGGTTTTGGCCCTTACAAACTATTTGGTTGACAATTTTGTCAACGATCAAAGTTCAGATGTACATGTTGCTCAGTTTAATCGAGCTTTGGCATTTATGCTATTTGGTGGGATTATGATTCCGGATAGTACCAAAAATGCTATACCTTTGATGTATTTGAAGCATTTTGAGGACATCGATGCAGTTCGTTCCTATAGTTAGGGTAGTGCCGCATTGGCAGTATTGTATCACGAGCGATGCAAGGCGACAGTACTAAGAGAGCGTAGGGATGTCGTTGGAGGTCCGATGCAGCTACTATAGATATGGGCATGGACGAGAATTCACCATATAGCACCAATACCAAAACCGCTTAGAGATTACAAGCCAATTACGGTGCTTGAACTAAACGGGGATGATGTATTTCCAGTACCTCCATATGGTGCACGGTAATACTCTAACTATAACTAATTCCATATAATTTCAAATATTTCAATTAACTCTACAGTTAATATATGCATTGTTTTAATATACGTACTTTGCATAACACATTGCAGTTGGTTGCATCCTTTGAGTTATGTTCACACCGCTAGTCATTCAGTTCGCATATATAGAACAATGCTTGATCAAATGTTGCCAAACTTGGTTCGTGAATTTGCTACTATTGTTGATAATATTTTTTTTCGTATTGTTGATAATGATGTTGATATATTGTTGATAATATTCGCAAATGTCCTAATATTTTTTTATAGTTCATTTGGATTCCATATAACACCAATGATGTTGAGTACCAAAAATTGGCTTCGGATTCGACGATTGTTTCACCGTTACTTTGGTTGTCTAGTTGTCCAATTATTTGTTATTCGCGAGTGGACATGCATTGTCCAGAGAGAGTATTACGACAGTTCGGGATGGTTCAGTCAATTCCGTCACATCCTACAGATGTTATTTCCAACCAATTACATGATTTGACTCGTCAAGATCGATCGGGTCTGGATTGGAGCGAGTATTTGAGTACATATCTTGCTAAATGGCAACAAAAATTTCAGATTGTCGTCCCATTTCAACCAATCAATGGACAAGATACAGAGGATGGTTATGAAGCATGGTATGATGAGCACACTCGTCGTTTTATATCACCAATTGACGATTTGAAGAGCATTGGTTTTCAGACTGGAGATCGGGCGATTATGAATTTGGTGGTATGTAATATTTTATGTCAATAATGCAATTACATACAACTACTCGATTTCTATAACTGAGTTTAAAATTTATCTCAGGCTACTCGACTAACCTCAATGAGCACTAATATGCCAGAAATACAGCCTACGATCAATATGCTCAACAGGACCGAGATGCCTTCTACGGGTGTCCCGGATGAAAGAAGAATGAGGACTCACAACCGCATTCAAAGGTCTACAAGAGAAATCAATGATTTCACTTCCCGAGATGAAGATGTGGTCGGTCCATCCACGTACCGAGATTATGCCTGTGAACCGAGATGAGGCCGGCCCATCCACATTTCGAAATAAGCCCGGTACTTATCCCAATTCTACTGATGATGTTTATATTCCGAACACATTTCAAATGGATACACCAGTAACTCCATACCAGCCTGCTATGAACATGTATTCTGGGAGTGAATTTTTGGATCTCAATTTAGGATATTTACAAGGTGACCAGTCTACACATATGCATTTCACTGTTTCTCCCATTTCCTATCACCTCCCATCACCTCAAAGTCATTCTACCAAGAACTATGTTGTCGACGCTATTGAAGATGATATTCCGCAAGAACCAGTGGGTAGAGTGCGTACAAACAGGCGTCCGCCTAGATGTGGGACTGGTGGACATCTCGAACGTCATTGATGCCTTTTCTTTTAGTAGTTGACATTGTGTATTTGATATCTTTGTATTTTTACGTTTATGTGAATTTTATTTAATTATGTATGACTTTAAATTTTAAATTCTCAATTTAGAAAAAACAAAATTATAATGTATTATATATATATATATATATATATATATATATATATATATATATATATATATATATATATATATTAAGTACGATCTTGTTCTTAATGGTATCAGAGCCATGTTAGTAATGTATGTTTTGTTCTTAAGTCGTGATTTAATACATTTCAATTGATGATGAATATTTTCAAAAATCATGATACTGTTAAGAATAGTATGACCCAGGAATATGATGTTCCTGAAAATCTTGATTTATTAAATAGATGGACTATCCTAATTATTAAACCTAATATGGTTTACAAACTTGGTACATTTGAAAATTTAGGTTTCAAACAAATTGTTAAAACCATTGAATCTTCTATACCTCTTCATGATTCTGAAATGGTTATTAAATTACTTAGTAAAAATGATATTTTACTTTTTAAAAGAACTCATAAATTCTTGCATATTGGTTTGTTCAAGTTGCCTTTAGGCCACTTACTTTGAACGGATTACCAGAAAGTTTCCTTGCTACCCTTAGAGATGGTAGAAATCTTAACTGGAAACAATCCCTTATGGGAATTATTGAGTCTAGCTTAGCTTTAGGACCGGTCTATTTTGATGCCTATCCTAATTTATCCCTATCCTTATCAGATAGTAATATTCTTGAATCATTAACATTAAATGTTAAAACTCATGGTTATAATTACATACCTGGTACTGAAATAATGTGTATTTGCTATCGTATATATTATAAACCTTTATTTACACTTAATCCTATGTGTAAAAGAATTGAGAAAGATAATAACGAAACTATCTTAATTGAAACAAATTTTAGTAAATCGAACGTTACTACAAGGAGATCTATTAAACGGGAAGAAATTATTTTTCCTGAAAATTGGATTTTAAAACAATCTATTCCAAAGATCCCTGTTATTAAGAGCAACTTTCAACACATCACTCAAAGTAATGATGGAATCATTAATATTGGTTTTAATAATTTACGAAGACATTCGACTTCTTATTCCGGATCTAAATCCAGCCACTCCTTCATCTCTCCTTTAGATTATGAGGTAGATCTACCTTGTACCTCTAGAGCTTCTACTTCTGCTTATAGAGAAGATACATTTAAAAATAACAATTATGAAACAATCATTATTAATGAAAACAACATCATTCATAAAGATGAGATTGATCCCGAAACAATTTCGGATTGTAATTTTAAGATTTAAATGGATTTTAAAGCCTTTCTTGATTTCTCTAAGGGTTCTTCGGTAAGAGCTCAGATTAATGATGAATTTAATAATCCTAAATGGGATGATTTTAGAATTTGGTATTTTAAATCCTTTTCAAAAACTGATTTAGATTACTTTGTTAACAGTTTTTATGAATTATGCACTCATCATAATGAAGTTACCTATTATGTTCCTTGGTTCATAAAAACCTTTTACATTAATCATGTTTCGGTTATTGAAAGAGATTTTAAAATTATCTCTGGAGAAATACAGAAATCTGTCCACCCTCCTCATGTTCCTTTTCAAATTGAAAAAAATGGTTTAGTTTTTAATTTTCTTCCATTCTCTAAAATTATTGAAAATGATGTTCTACAAGTTACGGTTAAACATATCAATTTAATGATTGAGCAAAATAATTTTTGCAATTTTTATCTTTCGATTATAGGTGAGGAAATTATATCTTTACATGATAAAATTGACAAAATATTATCCCAAACTAAGACTCAGACTAAGTCTGATTTACTTGATAAAAGTACCATTGTTAAGACTGCCTCTTCTATACAGTCTCTTGTTGAATTAAACAATTTCAAAATTGAACCTTCTGTTTCTGATTTTGAAAAAATCATTTCTAGTAAATTCAGTAAATTAAATATTTCTACTTTAAATAGTGATTTTGAAGAAAGTCCTGGCACTAGCTCTACAAAATATGACAATACAGATAGTATTAATAAAATGAGATGGGCCGATAAACCCAATCTTTCTAAATTCTATTATAATAGACCAACTCCTATGGATGTTCTTCATGAAGAACAAGAAAACTTCTTCAATACTTCCTATTCGGGAAAAAAACATCTATGAATGGAATATTGATGGCGGTAGTCATAAACATATTTTTACTCAATGCCATCGTATGCTTATGTATAGTTCTGCTTGCAGAATTAGTGGTAACAATGATTTACAAACAGCTCAAGCTATTACTGTTGGTTTTACTGGCCAACTTAAAGGTTGGTGGGATAATTACTTAAATAATTTAAATAAACAAGAAATTTTCTCTTCTATTAAAATTGAAGATGGTGAAACTAAACCTAATGCGGTTTACTCTCTTGTTCTTACCATTCTCGAGCATTTTACTGGTAGATTTACTAATAAATCTGAAAACACCAAAACTCTTCTTTTAAATATGAAGTGTAAAACCCTTACCGATTTTAGATGGTACAAAGATACTTTTCTTTCACGTATTTTTGATATTCCTGACTGTAATCAAGATATTTGGAAAAACAAGTTTGTTGATGGTCTTTCTTACTTATTTGCTGAAAGGATCAAAAAAGTCCTTAGAAAAGACTCAGATCATATTGCATATGAGGCTTATACTTTTGGCCAAATCGTTAGTACATGTATTCAAGAAGGATCAAGTCTTTGTAATGAAATCAAATTAAGAAATCAGATCCGTAAGGATAATCTGTTAGAAAAAAAACAGTTAGGTCATTTTTGTGACCAGTTTGGCCTAGACAATCCTGGCAAAAAAGATTCTCATAAGAATAAAAGAGAATTTAATCATAAACCTAATTATAGGAAAAGAAGAAGACATTATGATAATAAACAGATTAACCATTCTAAAGATAAGCAAGACAACGACAAGGGAAGAGATCGCAATCATAGAAAGAAGTCCTATAAAAAGGATAGTAATTTTCTTAGCAAAATTGTTTGCAGAAAATGTGGTAGAACAGGTCATTATGCTAATCAATGTTATGCTAAAGATAAGATTAAAAATCTTGATATTGATGACGATTTAAAAAAAACCCTTTATAAAATTGTCATGAATTCTGAGGATGATACAGATTATAATAAATCTGGTTCCTCTAAAGAATCGGATTTTTCCGATGATATTTCTACTAAGAGTGATGAAAGTAATAATTGTGCTCTTGGTAAACCCTGTCTTAATTGCATCAAACATACAGATAATCATGTTGAAGATGAATATTATAAACTCATGAGTCAGTTCCAAGACCTGAATATTAATGTGTTAACTAATAATAATATTCTTGACTTTCTTAATTAAGGATCCTAGTTTAAGAGATAAGGTCATTGATCAGTTACAAGATTCTGGTCCCTCACCTAGTAATACTAGCACCAGTCTCTCTAGTAAAATTGATAATAATTATTACAATATGAGAGAATTAGATAACCTTCTTAAGCTTAGGAATATCAAGAATAGTCCTATCACTATCAATGATTTGAGTCAAGAGATTTATAATCTTAAAAATGATGTTAAGATTCTTCAAAAGAATAATTCTGAATTTTCGTCGCGTCTTTCTATTATTGAGAAAGGCAAAGAGAAGGAAACTTTTACAGCTCAGTCTCAGTTTATTAACCCCGATGAGTTTGACAATTTAGATAAAAATCATTTATCTACCATTAATATTATTATTTCTCAAAAATGGTATACAAAGATTTCTCTCCTTATTAATAATTCTTACAAGGAAGACTTCATTGCTATGATTGATAGTGGAGCTGACCTAAGTGTTATTCAAATGGGAAAAATTCCCACCAAGTTTTTTGAAAAAAACTACACATTCTCTTTCTCACGCAGGAGGCGGATCATTAAAAATTAACTATAAGCTTAAAAATGCTTATGTTTGTATCGAAGGTTGTTGTATTGCTAATGACTTTCTTATTGCTGAAGATATTACTAGTCAAATGATTATTGGCCTTCCATTTCTTTATAAGATTTATCCTCTTACATTTATTGACGAAAGAGGAATTACAAGGACTTATAATGGTAAACCTATTTCTTTTAAGTTTATCACTAAACCTATTCATAAGGTTCTTAACTCTATCCAAGATCAAATTGATTTTAAAAATTGTCAGGTCAATTTCTCAAAGAAGAATTTAACTCATTAACTATTGAAGATATATTGAAAAATTCAAAACTTCAAGATAAAATTAAGCTTTTATATAATAAATTCTCTATTGACATTTGCAATGAATTCCCTAATGCTTTTTGGGATAGAAATAAACATATTGTTTTTCTTCCCTATGAAGAAGGATTTAAAGATAGTCAAATTCCTACTAAGTCTAGGCCTTGGCACATGAACTCAGAAAATTTAGAGTTATGTAAAAAGGAAATATCGTCCTTATTACAGAAAAAACTTATTTCCCCTTCCAAGTCCCCCTGGTCTTGTACTGCCTTCTATGTTAATAAACATTCGTAGCAAGAACGAGGAGTTCCCAGATTGGTTATTAACTACAAACCTCTTAATAAAATTCTTAAAAGGATTAGACACCCTATCCCTAATAAAAATGATCTTCTTGACAGACTAGTCAATGCTCTTATATTTTCAAAATTTGATTTAAAATCAGGATTCTAGCAAATACAAATTGATCAGACTGACAGGTATAAAACTGCCTTCAATGTCCCTTTCGGTCATTACGAATGGAATGTCATGCCTTTTGGCCTTAAGAATGCTCCTTCTGAGTTTGAACAAATTATGAATGATATCTTCTATCTGTATAGCGATTTTATCATTGTTTATATTGATGATATTCTGGTTTTCTCTAAAGACATTGAGATGCATTTTAAACATCTTAATATGTTTAAAAACTTAATCATAAAAAATGGTTTAGTTATTTCAAAACCTAAAATGGTTCTTTTTCAAACTAAGATAAAATTCTTAGGTCATACTATTGAAAAAGGAAACATCATTCCCATTCAAAGAAGTATTGAGTTTGGAAATAAATTTCCTGATATAATTACAGATAAAACTCAGTTACAAAGATTTTTAGGAAGTCTTAATTATGTTTCTTCTTATATTAAAAATCTTGCTAACGATTCTGCTATTTTATATGATAGGCTTAAGAATAATCCTTCTCCTTGGAGTGATAATTACAGTACGACTGTTATTAATATTAAGGAGAAAGTTAAAAACATCCCGTGTCTTATGCTTGCTAACCCTTTGTGGGAAAAATACGTTGAAACTGATGCCTCAGATTTGGGGTATGGGGGTATTTTAAAACAAATCAACCCTGATAATAAGATTGAATACATCATTCGATTTTATTCCGGTAAATGGAATAATGCTCAAAAAAATTATTCTACTACAGCTAAAGAAATTCTTGCTATTGTTAAATGCGTCCTTAAATTTCAGGATGATTTATACAATCAAAAGTTTACCATTAAAACTGATTGTAAAGCAGCTACTTTTATGCTCTTTAAAGATTTTGAACATAATGTCTCTAAACAAATGTTTGCCCGATGGCAATCTCATCTTGCTTACTTTGATTTTAACATTGTTTATAAACAAGGGAAAGATAATCATCTTCCATACTTTTTAACTCGTGAATATATTTCTTCATGACAGAAATGAGCTATTCTGGAAGAAACCCTTTTTCCTCTCAAAGAGTAAGGGGAGGCAGAGGTTTCCCTATTATTCAGCAAGGGAAGAAATCCCTTTACAGCCAGAATATTTCGGGTGTTAGTTCTTCTTCAAAAGGAGACGAGGTCCAAAAGGAGTTCCAGGAATTCCTCAGACAAAGGGGAAAGAATATACCGATGGAGGACAATTACTCAAAGTCAGAAGAGGAAGAATCATACTCTTTAGTTGCTCAGAAAGAATACACATTCTTTGACTCTCCTAAGAAAGAGTTAATTTTAGTCATGGAAAATGACGATGAAACGTTCAAAGAGTCCCCATGGATTCTTATGGATAAGTATCTCATGACAAATTGTTGGAAGGTCGAGACTTACAAAACGAGAGGATTCTATGAGAATATCCTCACCAGCCTGGGAAGTGTTGATATTCAACACTATCCTCCTAAGAGTAAGGTTATTAACTACTCCAAGTTTATTAGCAAGAAGATCATCTCCATCCAAGAATGGGGTATTTCTCCTTTTGCTGAGAAAAGCATTACTAATGAGGTTACTAGGTCAGTCTACCAGTACAATTATTGGGATTACCTACATAGTTTTTATAAAACTCTTTTATATCAGAATCCTAAGCATTCTCACACATGGCTTATAAAAATTTGCGATAATATCAGTAGGAATCAAATTCCAAATTGGCTTTTCTCTTGGTGGGAAATTTTTGGTGCAATGGCAGACATTTTGCCAGAAGAGATTAAATCTCTCTTAGAAGAATACTCTATTAGTTTTTCTTCTTTTAAAACTCACAATACAGGTAGTAAAACTATTTGTATGTTTTTTGTTGATTCCGGAATTCCATGGGTTTGGAAATGGAAACCACAATTCGGGTTCACGACCAATGCTACGCCGTGTTTATGGAGAATTCATACTACTAGGTTTTGGAATAATCTAAATGTTATTACTCCTGGCTCCAATGAGTCACCTTTACAGGAAAATATTCGTAGGATTAAATCCAAAATGGAAGATCATAAGAAGATCTCTGCTAACAAGACTTTATATGAGTTCTCCAAGCAGTATTTTGACATTTTCTCTAAAGAAAAAAATTATGGATCTTTATATGGACCACATTAAGAAGGACTTATTCAATGATATTGACTTTTCTGATTCAAAATCAGATGCTTCTATGAGTTCTGTTACTGACCTCCAAGATGCTCAGGATCCTAACGAAGATTATCAAGATCTTTCTTTACAAGAAAGTTTTGATTTGCTCAAATCCTCTCTTAAAGAGAAAGTAAAGGAAGGAAAAGATTAATGGAAGACTGGGAGATTTATCTCGTACGCTTCAGTTCATCACCAGATTGGAACATCTGGGAAGTTTTTTTTCATGTTAGGTTCGATGAAAAATCTAACGAGATCACAGGTAATAATTATCTCAAGATTCTTAGAAAGAAGATTACGGCCCTTGAAAATTTTATTCTAATTGGGGAAGGAATTAGGCAGAGAAACAATTTTGTTGTCCAGTCCTTAAAAGATTTTAAGAAGACTCTAAGACTTCTGAAGAAACAAGCTTCTTTAATGGCGATTTAAGGAAGATTTTATCTTAGAGCATTTCAGCAAGATGCATCTACAGTATCCGACAAATTAAATTTCGTCATTGCTTACACCAGCAGACCAAGCACTGTTCATGAATAGTAAAAACACTATTCACATTTTTACTATTCACACTTTTTTATCTTTTTGAAATCCGGGGCTAATGTCCGGCTCTTTCTCTTTTCTATTTATAGTTAGAGTTTCCAACTCCTTTAGCAGGACTTTCGAGACTCTCTCTCTCTCTCTCTCTCTCTCTCTCTCTCTCTCTCTCTCTCTCTCTCTCTCTCTCTCTCTCTCTCTCTCTCTTTTTAAATTCCTCTCTTGTATAATTATCGTGTGGAATATAAGTTGGTTTGAAGTTCTTGCTATTCTTTAAGGTACTCTTGCTTTCATCTTCAGTCTTTTATTAATATTTCAATGATCGCCGCCTCAATGGCCGGCTAGGTTTCCTGTATTAAATCATGGCTTGACTCAACATTACTTTACTATCATGTACATTTGTGAAATGTAAGACTTATTTTACTTAAGATATCAAAGGTAGAGTTTGGTTTAACCAGAAGGTATGAGGTTTCCAGTGATATTCATAAGTTAACCATGTGGGCTTGCCTAGTTTGCCGTTTTGCCGATTCCAGGCGCAGGCGTTTTTGGGCGTTAAGCTTTTTTCAGGTTAATTATGGACTATGGATGTCCTCAATAATATCCTATCTGTGTTTCTAAAAGAG
>NW_012193023.1:614620-672032 GCF_000504015.1 Erythranthe guttata | reverse complement strand
AGAGAGAGAGAGAGAGAGATTTACTCGGTGTGAGGTTTGAATGAAGAAAGGGTGCAATTTCTTTATATATTAAGTCTTAATTGATCGCCAACCGTTGGATGAAATAGAAGACAATCTCAGCCGATAAAACAAATTGCAATGAAATTGCCTTTTTGACATGCGATTACTGCTAAAGCCTGCATGTACATGAAATCGCCTCTGGCGATTTATTCATTGAATATGTGACCCTGCTTTTTTGACTTGTGACTTTAAATCTGGGTCGTTGATTAAATATATATGTAATATGAGCCGTTAGATATAGAAATAAACAAACTAATGAGGCTGACCAGGGGTGACAATTATTGTCCAATTGCATAACAAGTTTCGAGGCATCCAGAAATCGCCACTTCAAAGCGTCGGTTACACCATTTTATTATTATTATTATTATTATTATTATTATTATTATTATTATTATTATTATTATTATTATTATTATTATTATTATTATTATTATTATTATTATTATTATTATTATTATTATTATTATTATTATTATTATTATTATTATTATTATTATTATTATTATTATTATTATTATTATTATTATTATTATTATTATTATTATTATTATTATTATTATTATTATTATTATTATTATTATTATTATTATTATTAATATTAATAATTAATAATACTCTTTGAAATATGCAAACTTATTTTACCTAATCTTATATATAAAAAAAATATTTTGAACTAAAATTTAAATCTAAATCTAGGGGTATTTTAGTAAATGCAATATTCTTGCATTTTTTTTGTTTTTTATTTAATCTCCATTTGTTGGCATTTTTTTTTTTTCCTATAGTTTTTTGATTTACAACATAACACCTACACACAAAAGAGTAACTTCCCACTATCTGTCAATAATACACAAACAAAAGAAAAACCTCCCACTATCTCTAAACTTCTATCCTTGCTTCAACACACGATGAATGGAACTTCTATTGTATCGTCACGTAAAATTAGTTTGCGTAAGTTTTACCATTTCAATGTTGTCGAATTTCAAATGTGGATTGAAAACAACTTTTAGGCAATTTACCTTGGATGACATTTGCTTTTCAGATATTAACGGCGACGAAATTGGTATGCATTTTTTTTTTCCATTTTTCAATTTTTTTCATTGGTTCTAGTATTCAATTACGGTTGGGTTTTGCAAAAAAAAAATTATTTTGTAAGATTGATCTAACATTACTTAGTTGTATGTGAATATATGTTTTTCCCTTTGGCGAATTATTGTTTGTTTGCAATGGATCAGTAGTAATTTAGGAGGGGTTCATGGACACTTTAGACTGAAAGTTGTTGACTGTCGACTGTCTAAGTATGCATAGCTCTGCTATGGCTGAGTGAATGCCGAAGTTTTTCACCTTTTTCTTCTTTGTCTTCTTCTTACTCACCAACTTTTTTCAACGTAATCAATTGCTTTCTAAGAAGAAGAAGAAAAAAAAGAAGAAGATGGAGGAGGAGGAGGAGGAGGAAGGAGACTGAGAAAAATGAAGAAAAAGAAGAAGGAAAAGTAGAAGAAGAGATAGAAGAAGAAGATCAACACTATACAAATATTTTGTAGACGTAATTAAAATAAATAAATAAAATTAAAAACAACGTTTTGCATATCACCTAGAAATCCATGAGTAGCATATTAAGTCTAACAATTACATCTTTGTTTTCATAATGTGGAACAAACCACAACAACATTACTCGTACTATAAATCTCCAAGCCATTGTAGTCGGACTAAGGTCAACAATGTTCGTGATATTGGGGGCCATTGTAGAAATCCCATAAAAGTTTCAGAATATACAGATTAAAAAGTGAATGAGCTATAGGGTGTGAGAATGAAATATGTATAATATATATAGAAAAAACCGATGTTTCGGTTGTGTTTTACACACGGTAACCACCTAAGTAGTGGGAAAGTGGATAGGAAATTGATCATCTAAAAAACAACCCAGGAAATATAATTCTCCTGCGAATAAATAAATTAAACAATAAAAACCCAACATGTAGTGAAGTAGTGGGTCTGTGCTATGGGGTTACGTGTGCTATGGGTGGGTGTTATGGGTGGTTACGTGTGGTCGTTACATTAGACATGGGCTTTAATGTATATACGAAAACTTTTATCCCACTAACTTAATTTTTTTTTAAATTATAAAGATTTTTAATCTGATTTTTCAAAATTTATGGAAACTTTGGTTACCTGTGTTATGGGTGATTACAATTAGATATGAGCTTTAATGTAAAAAAACTTTTATCCCACTAACTTATTTTTTTTTTAATTATGAAAGTTTTTAATCTGATTTTTCAAAATTTATCGAAATTTTGATTTCTTAAAAATTAAATTTGTTCATATGTTAGAATGCATTCATCATGTCTTTGACCATAACTCCTACAAATTTTATTTATAAAATTTTTAGTGACTATGAAAGATGAATTTGCGGTGTTAATTTACTATATTAATGAAATTAAATATATAATATTAACTAGATTATATTATATTAGGTAACATCTGAGTTTATTTGCCTATATATGAATATGCATAATTTTTTTCAGGAAACTCTTGAAATTTTTATCTAATAAGATCTAATTAAAAGAAAAAAGAGAAAAAAATTATAGTATGTAAATAAATTGTATAAGTCGCTTGATAGTAATAAATGGAGAAAAGTACACAAATATCTGATGTATGTTGGCTAAGAAAACATTAAAATTGTCTTAATCAAACTTTTTACATCGGTGATGAAAATATAACAATAAAAAAACACAGCTCAACTGTAATAAAAATTTAACAATAAGAAAAACACTTCAACTGTATATTCAAGCAAAAAACAATTGATAAAAAAAAAGCAAATCTAATTGCGCAAATTTTACAGATCCATCTCCAATTAGGATTATCAAAATCAAGTGCACATTGATTCGCCACCATTGCTTGTAGACATTCTCGGCGCATTGTGGTGATATTGCAATACATGCAACGCACCAATTCAGACGTTCTGGCACGCTCCAGACAGTGGTCACAATATACGGAGCTTAAAAATAACTTGTTTGCTGAGATTTCCTTACAATATGACAAATTCCATGAGAAATTTGATTCAGATTCTTCTTTCACAAATACGTTAGTGGATTGTACTGTAGTGAAATCTGTTTTAACGCAAGGTTTCCCACCGAAACGTTGGAACACCTTTCCAAGAAATGCGACCAATGTTGCAATAATTGTTGTGCCTCCAACGTTAACAGACGGTAACCCCTGAAGTGATAAAAGATAATGAGTTTATAAAATAAAAAAATAAATGGCATAATATGTTTATGAATTACATGAAGGCATATGACTGTCATACGGAGAGTCATTGTGAGCAGAAATTATGCTTGAGTTGTACAAAAAAATCAGAATCTTTAGCAACTCTTATAAGATGTGAAATTTAAACATATGATGTAAATAAATTTAAATAACAAATATTGTATTGTTTACCTGTAGAAAGCAATTGGTTACGTTGAAACTAGTTTGTGAGGAAGAAGAAGACAAACAAAATTTTAAATGAGCAAGAAGAGGAGGCTTGGCAAAAAAATTGTGATTTTTGGTGGAGTTCTCGTGAGTTTAAATAGAACAATGAAATGGGTAATGGGTCGAGATCATGGTATGAAGATGAGTTAGTGGTGGTTAAAGAGGAGAATGAAAATTAAGAAAATAAAATAAAAATAGAACACGGTGTATTCAAATATAGGGCAGGAAATTAGAAACATGAGTCCACAAATATAGAGAATTCGTGTATTTAAATATGATATTAAAAAAAATTAAAAAAAAAACAATAGAAGACAGTGTGTTCAAATATAAGGCAGAAAACTAAAAATATGGGGTCCACAAATATAGGGAATTCATGTATTTAAATATGATATTTATTAAATTACAAAAACAATAAGAAACATGGAGTCCACAAATATAGAGAATTCATGTATTTAAATATGATATTAAAAAAAATAGAAGACGATGTATTGGCAGAAAATTAGAAACATGGGGTCCATAAATATAGGGAAGTCATTTATTTAATAATGATGTTTATTAAATTACAAAATTGCCCCTAGGTTAGGTTTAGGATCTAGGTTAGGTTTAGGATTGTAGTTTAAAATATCTTCCTTTTTATATAAGAAAGATTAAATTACGAAATTGCCCCTAGGTTAGGTTTAGGGTTGTAGTTCAAAATATTTTCCTTTTATATACAAGATAATACGTGAGTAATTAATCCTTAGTTTATCACTTGTCTGCAGTTAGTGTTTAAAGATTCTTTTATTTATTTTGGCATTTTCGATTACGCCTACAAGTATATGAAATGAAAGTTAAATTATTATTCATAAATGCAAGTGGAATTACACGTATAGATAATGAATTTTCACATTTAAGTAAATCTTAAAGATTTTCAAGTAGCCTTATGGGACCCATGGTTATAAATACATTATATATTTGTGTGCTCATCAATTCATAATTTACTTTATTTGATGATGAAATAATCTACATTAAATTATTTATGAATAACTATTATATGAATCATATATATTTATTGTGTGGTTGCTGAGGGTGAAGTATCATGCAATATTAGTGTGTGCCATGTTTAGCCTTCCTTATTTTTTATATATTTTTTTATCCCTGTCATATTAAATTGACTATTCATTCAATGTAGATAATTTTTTTTGAATATTTCATGTTTGTTTTTGCTTGTTCACAATCATTTAATATATATTGATGACAATAGTTGAAATATTATTTGTTAAATAATACAACATATGTAATTCCAAACATACTTTTCTTCCATTTCGATAAAAATGTAATAATAAGTAATTGCATGCACGGTTTTTGCTTTATACATGGAATCGTTGGCCAATGCACTAGGAAGAAGCAACGGCGATAAAAATATGCTTCTAAAAGGAAAATGTGAGATACGATCATCACCTTTCTTATTCAATTCTTTTACCAATAAGATACTCTGTTGTTTCATATATCAATTTATGGAATGGTGGTTATTAATGTAATAATTTGAAATTTTTGATTTTTGCCATTTTGTCCTCGTTTTTATTATATTTAAAAACCATGTGTTTGTAGATGCAGAGAAAGGCCCATTAATCCTATTGCTATCGAATATCGATCAAGATTGCCAGTCAAGTTGAGACGAAAACCATGCGAATCGCCAAAATCATGATCATCGATCTTCTAAAATAATCAAATTACTGACGGATTAATGTATGTCGATATGTAATATATGAATCTTGTAATTATGACTTTATTTCTTGTCTTAAATTGGAAAAAAAGATTTTCTTCTTCGATAAATAAATTGATGTGATTTGTTATTTACATCACAAGGGAGTAATAAATTGACATAGAAGGGACACATAAAAAGAAGGATGCGATCAGATCAATGGCAACATATGTTTACACCCGAAACATATAAATTTAATGAATTAAATGTCATTGGAGTTGCAGGCGAATTCAGGAATTTCGCCAAGGACATTCAAATTTTAATTATGAAAAATATAATAATAAAAAACATGAAAAAAAATTTACAAGTGTATATTTTTATATATAAATGTAATGTTTTACATAACCTTCGACTTGGTCCGATTTTTTAGAAAACGTTAATCTGGATACTAATATTATTTTATATATCATTTTTAATGTATGATACATGCATGAATATCGTCAATGGTTCAGTTAACCACAAATTTCCAAGCCTGCAAAATATAAATACAAGACATGAAAATAGGGAATAAATAAATTTATTAATCAGATAAATGGATGACAATCTTAGGAAGTTCCCCTGATTCTCTCCTAGATCAATTCAAGGTATTAAAAGCCTTTTCTTAAATCGAATAAATATAAACACATTGAGTAGTTCAAATATGTTATGATTTCGGTGTAAAGACTCGAGACTTTAGCTTGAGAGCTTGATATGTGTCTATGCGAGTATAATTTTACATGCACCAAAGACCTTCTTTTATAGGCACAAGTTAGGATTTCACGCTTGTGTAATGAGCTGGACATATGCAAAGTCCAAATATGGTGTGGACAATATTTTGAGACCAAAATAATAACCAATTTAAGTGGGCTACTATTTCATAATTTAATCTCAAAACTTTGATATCAACAGATACTTAGAATATCGATAATCGAAACAAGAAAAAGTAATCCAACAAAGATCATTAGAAAGGCACAACAAAGATCATTGGAAAAGCAATAAATGTGTCACCAAAACTCTAATTGTTAATTGCCTTCAACCAACAAAAGAAGTTGAATCCCAAATATAGATGATCATAGGAAAGGATCAAGTTCATCAACTCATTTTTTTGAGTTTGAATCTGCACCATACACCATGGAATTAAATATAGACACAAATACACATACAACAACAAGTATCATATATATATATATATATATATATATATATATATATATACATTTCATTGATTAACTACTTAACCATTTAAGATATGAAATAAACTACATAAATAGTTAGTATTTCTTCCCGTGCGATGTACATGGTGACATGTCAAAAGTGAGGAAAATAATGATTTAAACACATGAAATTAAAAAAAAGAATTAACGTTAGAAAAAAAAATTAATAATTACAAAGATTCCATTGACAAAGAAAGGGAAATGACTAAGAAAGTAGAAAAAAAAAAATTAATTAGACAAACAAAAATAATTACAAAGAAGATCAATTTAACTCAAATTTGCAGAGTTAATTTCAAAATATAAATTTGAATATTCTATATTTTCCCCGTTAATTTAACGTTAGAAAATGCAATGCGTGGAAAAAGCCCAACAGAAGTAAGCCCAATTACCGGCAATTACCCTTATTCCTACAGGCAATCTCGTTTACACGCGCCACCTATGAGCGTGGGGAAGCCTTCAACTCGCAAGGCCAGACTTCTCTACTGCCCCAAACCTCGTGTTAATTTCAACCATCCATTGCCAGCTCACTTTTAACACGACGCAATCGTAGCCGTTAAAAAAATAGCTCGTCTTTGTCACGCTCCGTCAACTCGCGTGAACTACCAAAACTCACTTTCCCCCCTGCGTCGAAGATAAGAAACTCCGTTTGTAGATATGGGAAGAAATCTACCAAAGGTATGCTTCCGAAACCCTAATTTAACTTCATTACTGCTGCGTAAACACGGCGGCGCTTAGTAGCAACGGCGGAGCAGCAGATCACACGTGCCGATGAGCTAGTTGTGGTAAATTTAGTTTGTGTTTTCTGTGAATTTTGGGGATTTATTTATACTTGTGTTAGATCGCCGGAAAATGTTGGGTGGTGGAAATGAGGGTTTGACGGAGGAGGATAAGTTGAGCGAGCGTAAGGTTTACAGTAGAAGGCCGTCGTTTAAAGGGATTGAAAACAGTAATTTATCGATGGAGCAGCCGAATGTTGAAGCTGTGGCTATGGCTTCTGGTTTCGACTTGGGTCCGGATAATTTTGTCAGATCCAAGTCGGATAAGGTCAGGATAAGTTTATCCATGAAGTCGAAACGAGAAGCGGTTGAGTTGAGGAGGAAGCTGGAAGGCGAGCGGGATATGATTCGGAGTTTGATGACGAAGATCGAGGCGGACGAGGGTCGAAGAGTTGCAGCACGCAAGTTTGATAATCAGCTGAGTGTTTCGGTGTGCGATAATAGCAACGCGGCGGGGGTGATTGATAATTTGGAGAAGGAGAAGAAACGGACGCCGAAGGCGAATAAAATGTACAGGAATTCGGAATTCTTGCTGGCGAAGGATAAGATTCCTTCAGCCGAGAGTAACAAGAAATCGAAATCGAATGCGAAGAAGGGGGGTGGAGCGAGTGGGCAGGGGGTGGGAGTGAAGAAGTTTCCGAATCCGGTACTGAAAAGTTGTCAGTCGCTCTTAGACAAATTGATGAAGCACAAACACGGTTGGGTGTTCAACAAGCCGGTCGATGCAGTTGGTCTCGGTTTGCACGACTATTTCGAAATTATTCGAAACCCGATGGATCTTGGTACAGTGAAAGATAGGTTAGCGCAGAATTGGTACAAGTCTCCTATGGAATTTGCCGAGGATGTTAGACTTACATTCAAGAATGCTCTGACGTATAACCCGAAAGAGCAGGATGTTTATTTGATGGCTGATCAGTTACTGAAAATATTCGAGGACAAATGGCCCGTCATCGAGGCTGATTATATGCGCGAGTCGAGGCCAAATATGAAAAAGACTGCAGATAGATCCGAGTCAACGAATGCTGGCGTTGACCCATTAAGAAAGACGATGAGTGTAGCTCAAACCGGGAAGGTTTTTGTGAAAAAGAAGCCGAAGGCGAAGGAATCGAATAAAAGGGAGATGACTTATGAAGAGAAGCAAAAGCTTAGCATAAATCTGCAGAATTTGCCGTCTGAGAAGCTCGAGAACGTTGTTCAGATTATCAAGAAACGTAATCCCTCGGTTTCTCAGCAAGACGATGAGATCGAGGTTGACATTGACGTTGTTGATACCGAAACTCTTTGGGAGCTCGATAGGTTCGTTACCAATTATAAGAAGGGTTTGAGCAAGAACAAAAGGAAGGCCGATACTGTTACTCATGTAGTAACTGATGTAGAGCAGAACACTAATGAAAAGGTAAATTTTTTTCCTCGTCTCTCTTCATTAAGCTTATGTTAATCTTTATTGATGCAATTTTTTTTCTTTCCCTTTTTGGGTTTTTTTCCGCAGATTGCTAATTCAATTGTAACAGAAAGCGCAAAAGAAAGTAGAGCAGGTAAAGGTTTCAGAGGGTAAAAAATGATCCGATATGTGCGAAGTTTTTTGCTATTGAAATTTATAATTTTGTCCACTTTTTATTTCTTGAATAGATGAAGAGAAAGTTGCCTCACCTCCAGCTGTAGTAGAAGAGCCAAATCGTAACGAAACAAAACGAGGAGCAAGCCAGAGCAGCTCTGGCTCTGATTCCGGATCTTCATCCAGTGGTGGTAATCGATAGTTGTTTTGTAATTACCCTTTAAATGCAGTTGTTTCTCGTAAAGTGAACTTTTGGTATGTTGGATGGATTTAAGACATGGTTTTGGACAGTTGTTCAAAGGCGATCTTCTTTCCCTTATTGTTTTTTTTTTTGGTGTAATTATTACAGATTCTGACGGTGAAAGTTCCTCGGTAGATGGATCAGATGGCGGCCGATGACCAAAGTATTCAGCTGTCGAGGTATTATTCTAAGCTATTTGCCTTTATGGTCTGTCTTTTTTTAAAGACACTTTTTTTTTTTCCATTCTCTTATTTTATTCTTACTCAATTTATTAGACCACTTGTTTTATGCGAAGTTGAATCTATGTGTTAGATCACTTACGTGAAGCATTAAATACACAATTGTATTTGATTGCGCAGCTGCGGTTTTAAATGCTTTTAATGAGTCATCAATTCATGTTCCCATACAATCAATTTCGAGTCTTATTATCAGCTCAAATTATGGGTGTTGGCTGGGTAGTATTTGAAGTATCTGTGCTTGTGATTATCGTACATTTAGTGAAGGCCATAGCAATTGGATCCTTTTCGCTGTGCGTAAAATGATTATAACATTTAATGAGCATAATTTAAGGAGCTAGAATAATAACGGAAGATATCTAGTTAATATTTTTTTGTTAAAATATTTCTTTGAACTCGATTGGATATGCATCAGAACGACAGTAAGGCTGTGCTTAGATCCAAGAATAACATTGAATAAGACATGGAAAATGCTCTAGGTAAAGTAATCTTTACGTGTATTTGTAACAGGACTTCTGTCTTTAGGAATAATTTTCATTTTCCTTTGCATTTTCATTTTTCGAAATTCTCGTGAATCACAGCCTTAAGGGATAGTGGAAGTGAATTAGCTTGGTCGAATTGATGGAATTGGTTTTGATCAAAATCTGTCGTAACTAGTGAAACTTATCCTATTAGAGCATCTTATCCAAGTAAAAGATGGTGGTATTTGAGATTTAGACATAAGATTAGGAAAGTCTTCAATTGAGAGAATTAACGGCTATGTATTAATTACCTTTTGTAATGATAACAAGTGATTGAAAATCTTATAAAATCGAATTAAAAAGTAGCTATGCAGAATGAATGCTCTTAGACCAGCATGGCAATAACTTTGTCGTTGCCACGTGTCATAGACTCATAGTAAGAATTAAGGTACGTATAAGCCACGTAATATTCTTTGTTTTTATTCTCCCGGTCAACAATTGAACAATGGATAGTGTTTAGAGACTTTTCAGTATGGTTTATGTAGAATTTAATAAAGTTCTTTTTGCAACTGTGCGACTTTGTCTCTTTTTAGTTCTCGGTTTTTGGTGCAAGAAGGTTCTTTCTGCTACATGGTTGAATTGTAAAATTGTTTCCTTCTATAAATTTACATTTGATTCTTGCACTCCGAAATTTTATCAAATAGTGGAGTAAGTTAGGACTCCACTATTCATTAACCGTTGGGACTTTTTAATGCTGTATAGATTTGTGAATTTTGAATTAAGAACATTACATTCGAGTCACGTTAAGTTGTTACGAAAAGAGGATTAGATGAAAATAATTTCTTTGGATGTACGAGGAACTATCGGGACATGACATAGGTGTAAAAAGTAAAAACCGACCAAACCCGTAACTAGACCAAACATTTATGAAAACCTTAATTGAAGAAATACACACATGCACTCACATTATTTTTTTAATATTTTCTTCTAACTCTATTTTGATATTTCCCTTTTCAATTTTGTTACATGGATGCTGAAAAAAGTTATATACTAAAGCATGCTTATATTATACTAGGCAAAACTGTACATCACATAAGTTTTATTTGATTATTTTAAATACCTTTCAGTATATGAACTTTGTATTATTGAAATATAAAATAGCATCTATTCGGAAGTTTCGAAACTAGGCTCGAAAGGGTTGTTATATGAGTTCATTGCTTTAATGGATCCTTTTATTCTAGTTTTTCTAGCAAGGATAATCTAATCTATTCATTTCTTGTAGTCGTTTTTAGGCAACCTTTGTAAATAGCTACCTATTTTAACTTGTGTTTCGTTTGTATCCTCTGTGAACTGAGCCACTAATGGGTTTTTAACTTCTGTGTACGACTCTTATCTTTTTGTTTTCTATATACAAAAAAGGAAAGAAAAGAAATACAACACAGTTTTTCAAAACTCTAGTTTAGGAAAGGTACTCGAAAAGTATTCGCGGTTCTCCGTTTAATCGTTTTAATAATTTTCTAATGCTGCCAATAGAATTATTAGCTTGTCATGATTAAGATGATATTATCATTTTTGTAAATTAAATATTTCTTAACACAGTAGGAGGAAGACTTTCGAGTTTGAGGTTTGAGTTGAGGTTTGTAAATATTTTTATCGATAAAGGCAATTTATTGTTGAGACTTAAGAGTTGACTTTTTACTTTAACGTATCTGGCCTTGTAGTTGGGTAGGAAATTGCATGGTTACTTTATTGTGTTAAAAATGAAATCGAATATCTTAAAAAATCTTGATTTTTCGGGGTTAACCAATTTTTTGAAACGATGTGAAATCTGATAGTGAAAGTCCGGTAGTTGAGCTGTATGTACAAGTACACGTAAAGTGGTGAAATTAAAATCGAGATGTCTCGTTCCTTACCCCTTGATAGATGAGAATTAGATCTATATTTTTTTTTTCTTATAGATTCTTTTCGTTATGCTGATTATTATTAATGCATCAACCTTCTTTCGACTATTCGTTCGGTGGCTATTATTATCTGGTTTTACTAATTATTAACAATTCAACTTGCAGATCTCGATTGACGGCCTACTGACTTAATTCCTCCAAGCCTTGATATAAACATAGCGCCTGTGTTGTAAGATAGAATCACCGTTGACGATTTGCAGCTTTCTTGTTTTAGCACGCAGGGTTGTTTCCGTCTTTTGTTCGATTTGTAAATTCCTGTAGTGGCTGATAAATATATTATGAAATCAGATATGTATGTATGTATAATGATTGTAGATGGCTAACCTGTGCTTGTGTCATATATACTTCTGTAAGCAGATGACTATTGGTTAGTTAGTTGTAAGATTGTGGTAAGATTGTGTAATTTATGTTTAGGTTATTATTTTCCTTAAAAACAGTTGTTGTGGAATCTCAAAGCATTGTGTGCTAGTTGCGTAAAAATCCCAGATTCTTAGCGACAGCTGTTTAGATACTCGTGAAATATTATTTTGTTATCGTGTTTTGTTTTATAATCAGCTTCCGACGATGTTAACCGATTTGGTTCAGACGAACAAATATTTGGCCCCTACACTATATGCAGGCCCTTTTATACGATTTTAGGGCCCTAGACGAACTTTACGGAGGCGGTTGAGACGAGGCCCCTCGTATATTTAACCAACATTAACATATATATAAATTAATGCTATATGTGAAATAAATAAATTATGTTCAATTCTCTTGGGTTTATACTATAGGTAGATTTTTACCATTCATAAACACACAAACACACACGCACCCACATTGGTGTGTGTAGATCAGCGGTAAAAAGTCTTCATCGGGTGTAGCATAGAAATAACCTTATCTCTTGCTCCCGTTTTTCTTACCAAACTTCTTGCCCCCGGTTTTCTTACCGTACTTCTTCTTCTTGCCCCCGATTCTCTTACCGGGATAAAACAAACTATCTATATACGGAACCAATATATTATCTCTATACGAAATCGTTCCATAGCGACCAAACTCTTCCTCCAACTCAATTTCTTCAAACTTCTTCCCGCAACTACCGTAGAGCAACAATCTCGAAAGGCCTAACTGAACTAAAACCTTATTCTCTACGAAGCATAGTGCATCGAAGTCCATAATCGAGCTACATAACATGCGTTCATTCTCAACGGTTATCAACACCTTCCAAGAATTATTATCCCTCCCCTTTTCCTTTATCCATAATTCAATCATCGTAAAGTCTTCTCCCCCCGTTCGATACAAGCACAAACAACCTCCCAAATAAGTCAAGTAAAACCAATTATACCCCTCTACTCCCACGGGCTTCGGCAAAATCTTCAACTTGTCATCTCTCGGATCGAAATATATTATATCCGAATCATTATTGCACCGCGTGAAAAAATAGACGACCCCATCGACGGAGACTCCGGAACGATTCATCACTTGCGAACAATTCATCTCTCGTCCTGTTTGATCTAGTCGATCGAATTCTTTTCTCTTCATGCGGTATCTGTAGTTGGCGGAAAATACGTAGTAGTAGTCCGTAATCGTACTATCTATAATAACAACCTTATAACCGCCAATCGTCGGATCATGACAAAGCCCGTATCTCGATCCAGAGAACCCACGGTCGGAACGAAACATAGTGTGTGTTCCGGTTGATGGATTCCACAAAACAAACGTGCTGTACCAGAAGTCGGTTAAGAGTAGAACGCCGTCGCAATAGCACAATATCTTGTCCCAGCGTTCGTCGGGGCCGTTGAGTAGTTTTACGGTTCGGAGCCGTTTTTTATCATCTTCCAATTTTATCATGTAAAACAATTCGTCGTCGCATCTACTTCCGAACGACGACATGCGTAGAAAAATATTGTGGGGGTTCGAATACTTGGATCGGTCGAGATGAGTACGGGCGAATACGGGATCGGAGATCATCTTATTCCATGACTTGGAAACTGTTTTGAATCGAAGCAGAGACTTAACCGGTAATCTTGACAAGATGGGTTCGATGATGTCGAATGGAAGAGCTGATTTTTGTTGCTGCCACATGTTGTCGGCGGCGCGTGGGTTGTGGAGCTATTGTATTGTTACATGATGATGGGCGGAAGAGAGGTTTTTATAGGAGTGTGTTAGCAATATTTATTAATTTGGAAAAATTTCCTTACCCGGCCTTAAAAACATATATTTTGGAAAGAAAACAGAAAAAAATAATTAATATGGGATGAGAGTTGGATATGTAGAACGGACACGGAAACGGCGATACGATAAAACGGGAATTTTGGGGAAACGTATTAATATTAAAAGTATAGAGGTATATTAACAAATATGCTACACAAACTAGGGGTGTGAACGAGACGAACCGAGAGCTCGTGCTCGAGTCCATGTTGTCGAGCTCGAGCTCATCGAGTCATTTTTTTTGGCTCGAGCTCGAGCTCGGGCTCATTTAGTTGTTGTTGTTTTTTTTTTTTTTTTTTAATATTATTATTTAATTTTTTATTAAAAATATTTATAGGAAAATAAAAAAAATTATAAATAAATAATGAACTCTAGTTATATATATTTTTTTAATTTTATATTATTATTATAATATTTTATATTATTATGAATTATCTAAGTAATATAGATTTGTTTCTATTTAAATACTAAAGATATTTATTATTATAAACTATTTACTATTTAGTTAATAATAATAATAATAAGATATCAATCTATATATATATATATATATATATATATATATATATATATATATATATATATATATATATATATATATATATATAAATAAATAAATAAAAAAGCAGCTCGCGAGCGGGCTTGCGAAATGTCGAACAACTAAATATGGGCTCGAGCTCGAAAACCCGAGCACGAGTTCGAGCCTTTGTCGAGCCGGCTCGTCGAGTTCGCGAGCCGGCTCGACTCGTTTACCATCCCTAATACAAACATATATAGGATTTTATTTCTATATATAAGGTCTTTTTATACATTTCCTTACTAATATATTCAAAATATATATTATTATCAACTATCATTCACAATTGAGCACTGAATTATATAAATAATTAGGGAAGCAGAAAAAAATATTTGGAAATTCGCTTTTCAAACATGTTTCTAACTTTTCAAAAAGTGCACAATGACCCATAAAGTGTCCGATGCGAATATGTTAAGAAATTGAAGTTTATGTGCTACATAGGAGTTGCAACGAATGCATATGTTCGATATTTTTTTATATATCTTTTCTCTTCAATATCGCAATTGAATACATGCATTTGATTTAATTTCAGAGAATAATTTGGATTTTGATTAGGCAACTTATTTTTGCATAAATCGCCTTATATGAGAAAACATGCAACAAATCTATCTATATTGTAGAATACTTGCATAAAATTTTGGGTAAACTTCATTTTACCTACCTGAACTATACCCAACGTATAAAATACCCCCATGAACTTCAAAATGAATCAAAATAGCCCCTCCGTTTAAGATCCGTCTGCTCCTGATGATGTGGCATTTTGACTTTTGCATTAATAGTTATTTTAAATAATTGTTGCATGTGTTTTGACATTTTTGCCCCGAATACTATTATAGCTATATGTGTGTGTGTATATATATATATAATATATATATAATTATATATATATAATTATATGTTTATATATTAATTCCCACCGAATATCTTATAAAAAATAAAAATAAAAATTCTCATCGAATATACAGTGTCTCCACCGGAACTCGCAACCTTCGCCGGAACCCGCAAGCTTGAAGGAAAACTGGCGGCTTATGAACAACTGGTTTCTAAAACCATTAAACTTCGTAAAATAATCCAAAGAGATGAAGAGATAACACAATTTCAGCACTTCCCTTCACACAAAAAGAAAAAAAAATTCTGGAATTTGTTAAGTATAACAATTGAATTCAATCCAATAATAGCCCACATTCAAGAAATTGTCAAAATCCAACTTGGTCCCATCGAAACCCAGAAAAAAATGTTTTAGCAATTTCCCCATATCACTCTCGCTAAAAGAAACTTTGGGTTGAATCTTTCTCCCGCCGAAGAGGTTGTTGAGAAGCTCGACGGTTTCCTAAAATTTGGCGAACTCACAACCCATATCCACCTTCGTGTAATTTTGCTGTGGGGGTGTGGTTTGGGCTGGAATCCTCATCTGGGTTG
The DNA here is from genome assembly GCF_000504015.1 of Erythranthe guttata. Next base: position 656,151 of record NW_012193023.1, on the reverse strand, counting down.
TTCTTGAATTTGTGATTTTTAGTGAGTTTTGGAGATTTCGATTGATTGGGGGTTCGGATTTGGGTTGGGTGATACATAATTCTTTGGTGATTTCTCACAAAAGCATAATTCTTGGATTCCTGGAATTTGAAATGTAAATTCATGGGTTTATGCTAAAAAAATTCAGCAAGAAAGAAAATAAAAATATAAATGAAAGGGACGAAGAAGAAGAAAGAATTGGACGAAGAAGAAAAGGTTGGAGGGCAAAAAGGTAATAAGACATAAAAACTAACGGAGTTACTATTTTAATTGAATTTAACGTTGACCCAAAATCTGGAGGGACCATTTTGATTCATTTTAAAGTTCAGGGGGGCATTTTATACGTTGGGTATAGTTCAGGTAGGTAAAATGAAGTTTACCCTAAAATTTTTGATGAAGAGGCGATGTTGGCGGAATAGCGCGATGCCAAGTTTTTCCAAACAGGAACAACGAGGGGAACTGAACTCACCATTATGTTGTGATGAGCGATGTATTTTGGCGTTTCGAGGTCGTTTAGGCCCTCAAAACAACGTTTTTGTCATTTTAGGAAAGTCTTAAATAATTCATAATTAGTTCTAGAAAATTCGAATTTCAAATTCGCAAGTTGGGATATTATCAATTTTTAGTATTCTATTAGATTTAGGAGTTATTTTATTTTTGCCTTTTCTTGTAATTTTCTCGTTTTACTAGTTTGATTAAGTTTTTTCCGTTTCAACAGTATAAGTAGTTGCTATAGGATTTATTTTTCGGGGCATCGTTTATTATCTATAAAACTTGTAAGTTTTCTCTAAATTTTCGGTGGATTCCGAATGTTATTTTATTCGAGATAATTACAGTTTTGGTCCCTCAAGTTTGCATGTTTTTTACTTTTAGTCCCCCATTTACCGCCGTCAACAAAATACACACTAATGTTGTCACATTTTAACACATTTAGTCCCTCCGCCAATTTGACCGTCAATAAGTAACGGTCAACTGTTGAATTAGGGCTGAATTTGGGATTTTTTATAGATTAAAATGCACTCAGATCCCTGCATTCTTTTAAAATATTCTAAAACCCCCTAAAATTTTATTCAACCCTAATTTAACCCCAATTTCATCATTTAATTAATTTTGACAAAGACAGCCGTTTTTTTTTTCCTTACTTTTTTTTATGCATTGACTTTGTTGTTTAATATTGATTTTGACGCTGTTCACCGACATTGTATTCTCGGTTAACAATGTTGACTTTTTTTTATTTTTCTTTATTTTTTACGAACTTTTTCCTTTGACTTTTTTTTTCCGATCAATACAATTACTGTAAAACACAATAACAATACTATATTAATATCTAGAATCGTAATATTAAAATTACAAACTTTTAACAAAGTTTTTATCTAAAATTCTAGGGCCTAAATACAATTTAAAAAAATTCTAAAATTCATAATTTCTTCCCCTCAATTTTTTCTTCGTGGAACCGCCAATGCATCCCAAATTTATTTCCAAGAAAATATGAAGAAGATGAATTAGGCATGTGCGGAGTAATTTGAAATGAGATAACCACTCTAGTACAACGGTTTTTGGGGCTAACACTAGACACGGCCATGGGCCCGGAACCGGCCCGTTGACGAACCGGCCCGAACCGTTGACCGGTCAACCGGCCCGGAACCCGTGAACTGGCCCGTCGTCTCCGGGACGGGCCCGGTTCTATGAATTGGTTAACCGTGAACCACCGGGCCGGCCCGGCGGTTCACCCGGATTTAAAAAAAAAATATCAAAAAAATTCAAAAAAAAAAGCAAAAAATGCCCGGTGAACCGGCCCAGTGAACCGGCCCAGTGAACCGACGGTTATTTGCTATTTTTTGAATTCCCCCCCCCCCCCCCCCTATTTTTTCTTATAAATACCCTCACACTCCATTTTTTCCTATAAAATCAAGTTAAAGTCATTTTATTTATTTCCTTTTGTTTTTATTCCTATTTAAAAGTAATTATTTTAATTTATTTATCCATTAAGTATTTTTTTTAAAATATATATATAAATATAAATTTCCGGGCCGACCCGGAATCGGCCCGGATAGGCCCGGACCCGGATTGAACCGGCGGGCCGACCCGGCCCGCCGAACCTTGCATATTACAGGCCGGTTCCGGTTCCGGAAAAAGTGAACCGTGAACCGGTATGAACTGGCCCAAACCGGCCCATGGCCGTGTCTAGCTAACACCGGCCGTTAATTTTTACCTTTTTTTTGGCTTAAAATTTTTCCGTCACTGAGATGCGTTGACTTTTTCCTTTTTTCTTTATTTTGATTTTTTTTATGATATTATTTTCTCGCCAATTATCTACTTTGATTTTTTTTGTAATTATATTTTTCCATTACTCAACAATTTAAATAAAAATCAAGAAAAAAATGTCAACGCTGTTAAGCCGACATTCAACATCGGTCACTAGGGGGGAAAAAGATCAATCGACAAAAGAGTCAACCGAGTTAAAAAAAGTCAACGTCGGATTACCACATTTTGAAAAATCGGGGTCATTGGTTAAAATTGGTTAATTGATGAAATAGGGGTTAAATTATTGTTGTATAAAATTTTAGAGGTTTTTAGAATATTTTAAAAGAATATAGGGGTCTTATTGCAATTTTCTCAAAGAAAAACCCCAAATTCAACCGTTGACCGTTACTACTTAACGGTCAAACAGACGGAGGGACTAAATATGTTAAAATGTGACAAACATTAGTGTGTATTTTGTTGACGGCGGTAAATAGGGGACCAAAAGTGAAAAACGTGCAAACTTGGGGGACCAAAACTGTAATTATCCCTATTTTATTCTATAGGATTAATTCGTTGCAATTAATTATTTACCATGCAAAAATAATTAATTGTGTACACAAGACGTTGCAAAAATTAAGTTATATTGCTAATTTTTAATTAAAATAGCATATATAATTTTATCATATTTCAAGCATGACAGAAAAATCAGAATTAATCTAAATTATTCTAATAATACATTGCACTTAATATTCCGAGGATCCATGGCATCTTCTCATATTATTTATTAGAGGCATTGATGAAAAAAATTTCAAAAATAAGTAAATATTCTTAAATTTTATTTAAAATAATACAAGCTTTAACCATTTTATTTATATCGATATATTAAAGGGCAAATAGCACTTCGCCCCCTAAAGAAAATGCAATTTTAGCACTTTCCCCCCTAAAAATATGAAAAAGAGACATTGCCCCTTCAAAATACACGACTTGTTGCACTTTGCCCCAAAAGTGTAATTCCGATGAAATTCTCGTCGGATTTGAGTAATCTAAAAGGGTAATTTCGTCACTTTAGGCTCTCTATTTCTCCCCCTAATTGAATTAACCAAATCAGAGTTTTTATTTTCTCCCCAAATCTGAAATTAGATATAGAGTCAAGGATTCAAATCCTTGAAGGCCTTATGGATTGGGGCTCCATTTCCAAAAGAAATTCGTCCTTAAAATCCTTAGACGCGGTCGTTGTTGGAATTGGAAAGTTCTGTCGGTTGAACCTCACGAGCCACCTGCTGGCTTCGGAAATGGAACGCTCCGGTAGTGTACAACACGTGAAATGGAGACCGAATGCATAGACATCCGAAATACTCAATTATGCCAGAAATAAACATTTAGGGCAAAATGCAACAACTTGGAGGGGCAATGTCTCTTTTTCATATTTTTAGGGGGGAAAGTGCTATTTGTCCTATATATATATATATATATATATATATATATATATATATATATATATATATATATATATATATATATATATGCACACACACACACAAAAAACCCATATATGGGTCCATTAAAAATAAGTCTATCATCCCATGCTTATTCATAAAGGGGTCTAGATAAAAAACTTTGTTACAAAAAAGTCCACACATTATCCATAGATGTATAAAGGACTAAAATATCCCCTCATATTTTAATATGCTCCAATTTCATCATTTGATTTAATTTAACCTTAATTTGACCCCATATTTCACAAATTATTTAATTTTCACTCAAAACTCAATTTTGAGTACAATTTTGCCCGTCGCTGCCGTTGACTGTTTTTTTTCTTCTTTATGATTTTTCCTCTGATTTCTGGCGTTGACTTTTCATTTTTTTTTTTTGAATTTTTTTCCTTTAACATTGTTTTGCCTTCTTTTAAACAACAATATTGCTATGGTTGACAGTACTATTAACTATATTGCTATTAAACACAATAATATTAACTATACTACAATTTAACACAGTAATATTGCTATATTTATCTCTAGCACAATAATATTAACACAACAAAAGTCATTATATTGTGTAATATAGTAACATTAATATATTGACCGTTCAACAAAGGTAAACAAAATAAAAAATCAAAAAGAATTAATATTGATGTGGTGCATAGTGATGTTACTATAACAACAGTAATATTACCGTCAACCACAGTAATATTATTGTGTTTACAGTAATATTACAATAGTAGACAGTTATATTATTACGTTAATCCGTCAACAACTCAAACAAAATAAAACCCCCCAAAAAAATATTAATATTGATGTGGTTACATTATTTTTACCGTTAAGACAGTAATATAATTACGTTGACTTGTCAACAAATCAAAAAGAAAAAAAAGCCAAAAATATAATAATATTGTCGTTGACAGTACAATTACGCTAATTTACTGTCAACGATAGTACAATTACGTTAATGTAATGTCGGTGATAGTATAATTAATGTTACTGACAGTACAATTACGATGAACGTTTAGTGGCGGGGGTAAAAAAAAAGATAAAAAAAATCAGTAAAAAAAATCGACGCGGGAAACCGACGGCAGAAAAAGCAGACAAAACAAAAAAAAAATCGAAAAAGTCAACGCCGGAACCTGACGGCAAAAAATTAATTTCAGAAAAACAAGTTTAAAAAAAGTCAAATTGGATTTTAAGTTTTTCCTTTATTTATAATCCATATTAAATGGATGAACTTATTGGTCAAATAGATATAACTCCTGAATCTAGAATAATAAATTTGAGCAGTGAAACTTCTTAATTACATTTAAACCTTTTTATGGATGTAGAATTTGGATTGATCTTTATAATTTCATGCCCTATCTCTATCCTCGTGTTCTAGTTGTAATATCCTTAAATTGATCATGGATAGAATGCCAATGCAAGCCATTTAGGAAAAAAAATGATACTATATGTTACATTGTTACAAAGTTTGTGGTTTTTTTTTTATGCATATTTGTAAACATCCTATGAAAATGAAAGCGACCTTGGAAATGAATGGAGAGGCAAAGTTTCATGTTTGAACTAATTCTTGAGTCGAAAGAGGGAAGTGAGTATTTTCATTTTACTCTGATGATAAATACTGAAGCATTTATCATCAGCAGGTTAAGCTATAATGTTTTATCCTGAGAGCTCTGGTTAGTTCGAATATTAATGCTTACTCAAGCTCTAATATGGCATAGATGTGCATAACAAGGTGTGGCGATTATGCTTTTAATGCAAATTAAGCTGCACTTTCTACTGAAGGTGAGGTTCCATCACAAGGTTTTTTCGTTTTATTATTATGTAACTATGTTGGTGATTAATTCGATGATTCGAATGGGAGAACTGAGTTTTGGTGCTGCCTCATATTGGACGCGGCGCGTGGTTGTGAAATTATTGTATTGCAAGAGCTTATAGAAATAGATTATGAGTTTTTTTTCTACGTATAATATGTTTGTAGGTGTTTGTAAAACAAGTTTTTATTTTTGCTTCTCTTAAAATAAGCTGCTTTAAGCTATAATTTTAAAAGTAGCTATGTACCTGCTTTTTCTATTTTAGTTGATTTTCCAGCTAATTTGCAGACACCCACAACTTTTAGAAATAAACACTTAATTCAATCTTAAAACCCAATTACTAACTTCTGTTTTTACATAAGCTTTTGCAAACATTACCTAAGGGTGTTAGCAATATCTATCAAGGGATTATTTTATGACTCCTCATATGGAAAATATTTGGAACTAACCACCTAGAATATTAATTCTGCTGCATATCTCCTCCATTTTATATATTAATGTAGGATTATGGCCACTTTGAAGTACCTAAAATACCATTTTAAAATCAATTTTAAACCCTAGCCAACTCACATTCGTCTCTCTCTTCCTCTCGCAACCCTCAGATCCAGATTCCGCCCCCCATAGGTTTTTAATCGGCGATGTTGCTTCCCGGAGTCATAACTTTCTCGGTGGTCGAAATTCGATGGTTTAGCTACCGTTAGATTCCTCTCGTCGAGCACTTTCTTTTGGTGGTGACTTCATATAGTTTGGATATGTGGATCTGTTTCTACAATAGTTTTACAGTCGGCGCGTATTTCGACGACAGCGGGTCTTGCCGGAGGTGTAATTTGTGTTCCGGTAGTCGGAATTTGACGGGCTATCCACCGTTGAATTCCTCTCTTCGAGATTTATATTTTGATGGCAATTTCGTTCATTTTTTTTATTGTCAGCTGTATCTCTATATTTTTTTTCATTGCGAGCACGGAACCTTGGGTGGTTAACGGCGGCCAGGATTTTGGTACGTGGCACTTCGGCTGACGAGCTATTGGCAGTTTGGTCTAAATTTCGTAGCATTTCGCAACTATGACACCCCCTCTCTCTCTCTCTCTCTCTCTCTCTCTCTCTCTCTCTCTCTCTCTCTCTCTCTCTCTCTCTCTCTCTCTCTCTCTCTCTCTCTCTCTCTCTCTCTCTCTCTCTTATAGTGTTTGTCGATTTTTTAGTGTTTTGATGTTTCCTCAATTTTTGTTTACTTGCACTAAAATAATTTTTTTGTTTTGATTTTGCAACTGTTGCTTGATAGAAGCCATTGATCCTCTCCTTAAAGGTGTCAAAAAAAATTGTTTGAAGTTATAGACGAATTTGGTGATTTTGACATGAGCTCAAGTTACAGGGTTCTAGAGATTGTGTACATTATAACACATTACTATACATTTCTAGTAACATATATGCATGTAATTGTATTTTTAGACTTGTAAGCGTTGATAACATTACTATGAATGACTATAGTTTACTACAATTACGTGTAGTTTTTTTTTAGTTTACTACAGATTGTTGGCGCTGGAGCTCATTAGAGCATGTACACAAATTAATTAAATATATCTAATAAAATTTGTCATTCAGTTGTAATAATGCTTTCTTCCATTCAGTTCTTAGTTCATGCGTATTGAAAAAGAAAAAGCTAAAGTCATCAACTTTTGAGAAAAAGTATTCTTTCACTTTTAAGTTGGTACAATCCAAATTGAAGAGGCAACAATAACATTAGGCTAAAACTTAAATGGTACAAAAACATCCAAACTTTATTCCTCTTAAAGCTTCTGCTTTTAGGTAGTTATAAGTGGTTATATATACTGCATAGATTGTCTAAAAAAAACGAAAAAATGTTGATAACTTTAGCTTCTACGATGATGTTTTTCGTTCTGCAGTTGGCCTTGTATTAAGAACTGGAGCTTCTACGATGACAATGTTTTTTATTGCGCTTTCACTACGTAGTGCTGGAAATTGTTTCATCACGATCTCCCTATAATTAGTACAAACAATTGATATATGAAGTCGAACCGATCAATACACAAAATATAAGAATGCGATAACTGCAATGCTACGTCTACACGCATAGCGTGCATCCGATTATGCACCAACGTTATAACTTCATGCAAAAGCAAATGAAAACAGAAAAAACGAAAATCTTTATAGTATGTTTGGTTTGCATTAGGAAAATAGTGACAAAATTGCTTTTGTGGAAAATCGTTTTCTTTACGCAAGAAGACGTGTTTGTTGTGGTTCTGCCATGGGAGGTGAACTCCTCCGATCCCGTAATTGGATATATATGTTTTCCAGAATGAAGAGGATCGGAATACAAATAGAAGAAGATAAAAACGTGCTAATGTTTAACTTGTTGTTTTCCTCACTTCACTAGTAGAAACATGAATTCTTAGTACAACCATTAACCGTGGCAAATGTACCAAATTCGTATTAAAAAGGTTTTTGTTACGCATTTGGTATGAATTTGCCCCATAATAGCATATACGGGCCTGACAAAAACTTTGCTACGGTAAATAGCCGTAGCAAATACATTTTTGCTACGCTAAATTAAAATCCTAGCATTTACTACGACTCCAAGATTGATACGTAGTAAAAAAAAAAGAATATCTTTTATTACGGCTTTTTACCGTAGCAAAAAGCCATTTTTCTACTAGTGCTTTTTTTCAGAAAAAAAAAAAAAAAAATAAAAAAAAAACTTGTTTTAATTAGTCATTTTTTTTTTTACATTTTCCCCAAATTATTTTAGCTACTATTTTACCTCATAACCAATTTTAGGAAATCTTTTGTACCTAATGCAAATAGGGAAAATTAGATGTTACACCTGGTTATCTATACTGGATGAATTTGAAGCGCAGATCTACACACAATCGCACACACATCCATGTGTATGTGTGCTTAGTGATTAGTAATTTAATCAAATTTACGATTCAAATCCATCCAATGTAAATAACCAGATGTAGCATCTAACAACCAGGAAAAAGAGAGCTATGAGCATTTAAATTGATATCCAAAAATCAATACTGTTTTCCACCTACGTGATCTAGTTAGACATGCATGCATACTCAAAATGCTTTAAAAAAACTCTACAATTTCACCTTATCGTCAAAAGCAGATCCCTTCGCTTCAAATTCTTTCACAGCTTCCTCCTTCTTCCTAGCCACATTTTCTTGTGACACCACCACCGCATCCTTAGCGGCGGCCATCTTCTCCCCCACCACCTTCCCAGCACCCGCAATCGTCTCCCCGGCGGCAACCGCCTTCTCCCCCGTGTACCCCGCCACCGCCTTGGTGGCCCCAGCCACCTTCTCCACCGTGTAATTCGTCGCCACCCACCCGGCAACCACCGCCTGCTCCTTAACCTCCACAGCAACTTTCGCGACATACTCCGCTGCCACTTTGCCGCCCTGGACCACCGCATCACGCGCCGCGGTGGCTTTTTCGCCGACGTACGCCGCAGCAGACTGTCCCTTCGCCGCAACAATATCCTTCGTCTCGATCAAGTTCTCCTCCGTGTAGCTCTTAGCCTCTTTCGCAGTTACACGCATGTCGGACATATCCTCCACTGAAGTACCAACTGCATCAGTATTATTATTATTATTATCATTATCAGTATCAGTATCAGTATCAGTATTGATTACTGATTGATTACTATCAGCTTCTTTGTCTTGCTGCTGGTGCTCTGTTACGATCTTCCTGTCCGAGTTGACTCGGACAGGACTCTCGCAGTGATGGGGGCTGGCGGCGTGTTGTCGCTCTTCTCTGGCCTTCTCGGCAAGCGTCTCGTAATGAGTTGTCATTTTCGTGACTCGGTCTTTTGCACTAGTAGTAGTAGTGCTGTTATCTTGGCATTGTTCTGTGACGCTCTCTCTTCTTAATTGCTCCGACGCCATTTCTCTGCAACTCTCGAAACACGTACCGATCTCTGTACTTAATATTCTTTTTGTTTGTAGTTAGTGATAGTTTTCATGGGAATAGTGATGGAAGCAAAAAAAAGAAGAGGATATAGAGGGAGTGGTCGTTAGTTTTGGCGGTTAATCAGTTGAGATGGAATTGACCGGTTATGCGGTAATTTAGGTGACATGGGTGGGTGAAAATAATTCAGCAAATAATTTGTTTGAATCACCGATTGGTTCGTGGTTGTAACATCTGACTGTTTGTGAAAATTATGGTGGTAAATGTTTGAAAAGCTTTTACAAATATATTATAATTTTGTTTTCTTATTTTTTATAATCTATTTTCAGGTGTTTGAAAAATGAGCTTATGGATTTAAGCTTCTTCAAAAAAAAAAATAATAAATAAATAAATAAGTAACTTTAAGTTATAATTTGTAAAACACCATTGGACCTGGTTTTCTGTTTTAGTTGATTTTCCATCAAATTCGCTAATAATCCCAACTTTTAAAAATAAATACTTAAAACCAACCTAAATCACAATTTATAACTTATGCTTTTAAATAAACTTTTACAAACACCACGTACAATGAAATACCAAAGACTTCTCAATATCTCAAAATACTTTTTTTTAACTAACGTGATTTTATGATTATTTTTTTTCAAAAGTTAATAAAAAAAATGACAAATGTACACTCGTGTGACATGATTTTTTTTTTTTTTTGAGTAAAGAAAGATCCGCAACCAACTATATAAGTGCACTGAGTTAACCTACACTATCGTATAATAGCTTGTAAACCATACGAGAGACGTAAACTATATTAGGCTAAATATGACTGCCAAGCTCGATCTGGAGACACGAGGCGTAAACTAATTAGACTAACCATGTGTGACAAGATCTACCTAAAAATCCAGACGCCCGTAGCATTGGGGATTACCATCCTATTAGTTTGGGGAATTCTTTTGACAAGATTATCTCCACTATTTTCGTGTACAAACTGTCGAGGATTCTTCCTTCTCTTATCAATGAGGAACAAGTTGATTTTGTTAAATGTCACAACATTGCAACTCATGCAGTTCTTGCGCAAAAACTTATGTTTATTCTTCAACGTCAAACTCCCGGGGGACGGGGGGAGATATTGTGCTCAAATGGGACATGCCTAAAGCATATGATGAGTTGGAATGGCGTTCTCTGTTGCGAGCTCTGTGCGCATTTGTATTTTCATATCAAGCCTCCGATTTTATTTATCGTAATATTTACAACATTTGGTGTTCTTTCAAAATTCACGGAGAAAGCGTGTGCAAGTTTCGATCATTTCGTGGAGTTAAACATGGGGACACTTTATCGCCGTTATTGTTCATATTGGCCCAACAAATTCTTACTGTCAATCTAAAGAAGCGTGTTGCTGAAGAAGTAATCAAGGAATACAAAATGGATAGGCGCAAATTGGGCCATTACTTGTGTTCTATGCAGAAGATGTATTATTGCAATCAATTCAGGTGTTGGTTTTTCTTCTTAGATTGTACGGAAAATTGTCTGGACGAGAAGTAAATAATGGTAAAAGTTGTATATACTTGGATAAAATGATTTGTTTCGCATCAAGATTCCATCAAACGATTGTGGGGATACGTTGTACCCAATTACCTTTATCATATTTGGGAGTTCCGATGGCTGTGAGAAAAGGTATTATAGATGAATTAATACCCAACGAATCATGATTCGCGCCTACCAGTAACGTGTCATGATTTTTGAAATACACATGAAGTGCCTGCAATAAACTTAGATCACAGTTAACGTACAATAATGATTCTTCGACAACATATGTCCCGATCGAATCAGAGTAATTTGTTGGTAATCAGGATGTTTATGCAACGGAACTTAAATTTTATATCATTTATATAAACCGATTTATACAAATAATAACACGTGCATATTAGAGAAATTAAATGCATACCTTTTCCCTTCCAATCACCACAAACATGATTGCATATATTAAATTAATATACATAATTTAATTTAAACACATAAGCATGCTCCCATATATTAAATTTAAATTAATTAAATAAACCAATTAGCACGCTCGACATCATACACACATGATTCATGCCAAACACAATTTAATTAACAACAATTAAACATGAATTAGGAAGATCGAATGTTACCCTTGAAGCGTGAATCGAATGAATACTCGGGAAAATGGCTAGCATCAGTTACTTCCCACTCCAACAGTTCCAATTCGACAGCGGTGAACACTCGCGATGGCAGTGAAGGCACATGTGGCCGCGATTGCTGATTTTCTTGCTCCTTTAGGATTTTACCTCGTAAACAGAATTTCACACCCTTGCAACACTAGATACAAAGGTGTTAGAAGAAAATTGGAAGATAAAAAGAGAATAGAAACAACCAACAAAGTGGCGGCGGTTTGCGGTGGCGTTGAGGAGGGGCTGGCAACGGTGAATGAGGAGAGAGGGGGAGAATGGCTAGGGTTTCTTTTCTGTTTTTCACAAGATCTATACATCACTAAATAGTGCCTTGTAAAATCCAAATGGACTTAAGTTGGACACGGTCTAACAACTTAAGTCCACTAGTCTTTATCTGCCGGTTTCTCGCAAATCAATGATTAGAAAAATAGAACGATTATATTTTTGCAATCACTGTAACGTCCTCATCAATGCGAGTGCGAATTGTCAATTTCCAGTTTCTCAAACTGGAAACCCTAATTCAGTGGACCTGCTAAATAGGGAAACTTGCCATTTTAGAAAGTTCACTAAATTATCGCATAATTCTTTTTCTTTATTCATTCTCATTCATAATCAACATTTACAAATGTTCGACTCAATCATATTGACTTCCTATTACACAAAAAATAACAGTTAATCTATGTTCGTTCATTCAAGGAGTTCAAGTACACGGTAAGTGTGACCCTTGATGGTTTGCGTGTAAGCTAGCCGTAGACCCACAACTCATTGTGATTCAAACTCTTCCCTAGAGTTATAATTAAGATTAAACTAATTTCAACTAAATTGCCCAACAAATAAAGATTGGAGTCTAGCAACGCATCAGACTCCTTAGATATAGTTAATGTATAGTATATATGTTCCCTTCTATTCATATATCCTAGTTGAACCAGAGGCATTGGTCCACCAAGACCTCTATTAAAATTTAATAACTGTGTGAACGTTTTTAGTAATATCATTGATTGGTGTTTGACTTAAAGAAACTTATTTTCCTAATAATTACACAGCCAGTTCTGGCCAGAGACTCTATTGATTATAAACTATGGGCATCATTGGTTGGGGGTATTACAAGGAATGGAATGGGTTGTACCGATTTATACAACGTTTGGTTGGTTGATTTTACCATCCTTGATAGTTGGGCCCACCTAATCCCTCAATCGAATTATTGTTAGTCAAGCCAAAATTATCTAATTTCAATAACTATCGAATGATCCATCAGAAGTCGAGCTGGCTAGACGATATAAAAATAGAGTTGAACAAGTTGGAAACTCGTTCAAGCAGGGTTGTCTCTCCGGAGTTTGCCTGAGCCTATCAAACATATTGTTTCTCGGCCCATTAACTAAAGTCCAAGCCTAAATACTATTTTATCGAAGCAAGCCTCATAAGAATGGCAAAATTGACCCCATACATGTGATTTGTATGATGCAAATTTTACACATGAAATACAACATTTTTGGATTGACATAAAGTGCTAAATATTAAAATTCCTCAATATGAAGCCAATCTTTAAATTATCTACAAGACCTAAAAGTAGGAATGACATAAAAAATTCAATGGGGTAGCTATCAATTTTAGCAATTAATTATTTGGTCGGAATGTATGACTAAAACAAGTTAATTAAGTGGTGGAAGTTGGAACCATGTAAAACCTACTGCAACCATTTACTAAATTAATTGTTAAATAGATATTATTTATCAACCAAAACGGATGTGGTCACTATCTAGGCAGATATAACAACCATTTTAACAACCATAAACTTTGGCATTAGCGAGTCAAAATTTTGTCGCTCGATAATTATATTTGTATACATCAATTATTGAATGGTAGTATATTTGTATACATCAATTATTGAATGGTAGGTAGTTATTAATATGTCTTTGGCACCCCACTCAATAATTAGTCGTTGAGTACTTCTAGTAACCATTTTGTTGTAACCACTAATGATCAAACTTAATCTGGTCGCTATACCATTTTCTTGTTTTTAGTAGAGATCGAGGGCGAGTCCGCCTAAGGGTTGGGGTGAACTCAAGTTCACCCTCACATCTAAATGTTTTCCTCTTGTATACATATTTAAGCCCACATATTTAAAATTTCCCTCACGTCTGACTTGCTCATATCTTCTATCTGCCAATTGTGTTCTCATTCCTTGAAAAAGAAAAAAAGAAACAAAATTGTTCTATCACACAGTCAGCGATCTACAACCGTTGCTTGCCGAAAATTGCCACCCACCGGCAATCGGACGCGCACCTACGATTAGGGGTGGGCATTCGGGTCGGGTTATTCGGGTATAACCCGCCCCGGTCGGGTATTACCCGACCGGATCGGGTAATTTTTGACGTAACCGGGTTTTTCCCGGGTTCGGGTACCCGGTGCTCCCAAACCGGGTCGGGTCCGGGTATTAAAAATTCTACCCGGGTACCCGATCGGGTACCCGGTTAAAAAAAAAAAAAATTATATATATATATATATATATATATATATATATATATATATATATATATATATATATATATATATATATATATATATATATATATATATATATATATATATATATATATATATATATATATATATATATATATATATATATATATATATATGTATATATATATATATATATATATATATATATGTGTGTGTGTGTATGTCTGTATATATATAAAAATTTGTATGTGTATATGTGTTACTTTTTGTTTGATATTATTATTTTTTTTTTTTTGTGATTAATTGTTTTTGTGTAATAAATTTAGTAATTCTTTTGTTTTTATGAATCTGTGTATATAACAATATGTTTTACTTTATTTGTAATCCAAGTAAAGCAACATCTAATATATTTATGATATTTTATGAAGTTTGATGTCACATTTCGAATTGGAAGAAATAAATAATTATTAGGAAAAAAAAAAAAAAAAAAAAAAAAAGAGGAAAATAGCAAAACCCGAACCCGACCCGAGATAACCGGGTACCCGGTTGCCGGGTACCCGATTATCTCGGGTCGGGTTCGGGTAATTTTTTTTTTGCAAAAAACCCGAATAACCCGACCCGACCCGACCCGAATGCCCACCCCTACCTACAATCGATTAAGGTTTAATTTGACGTCTTCTATCTCATCTTAATTTTCAGATTGAGTATTGATTAGAAGTCGATTGTATGATTTTGATAATCCAAGTGATATTCAATGTTTCTTCATTTTTCATAGCAATTTAACTTTTGCGACTCACTTTTTAGTTTTTAGTATTATCTTCTGAAAGTGGAGGAAAATAAAATTTCATCTTGAATTTTTCTCATAGCAAATTCCTTTTTTGGGGGCGCTGCCAGGCCACCGACCCCTCGATCTGTTTAAGCCAACCTCATAAAAATTCCCCGCCTCGCCACTAGTAGCGATTGTAAAATTCCATCTCTAATACCATATTACCATTTTCTTGGAAAACATTAAAAAATAAAATTGTGAGCATAGTTTATGACATTTTTCATTCAAGAATATTATCATGAATATATTGCATATAACAAAATCTAGTATGGCAAACATAAGCCTCATTGATCAATACATTCACATATGATCATTATTGACAAAGGATGATGTTCGAACATATATGCCTAATTAACTCAAACTCGAATATGAACTTATTAAACTTTATCCTTAATTCATCAACTTAGGCAAAACATTTCATGCCAGAAACAATGAGCTTATTTCACCCAATTTTACAACAATAAATCCAAAAAGAAAACCCCCTAGCTAAAAATCAAACATTAAAATTTAACGTATCAACAAATCAAATCAAAACAAAGCAACATGTGTATATTAAATTATTAATCCAAATATTAATATAATTTTTTTTATTAGGTGAAGAGGGCAGTATAGAGAAGCAAATTCCACGTGTCAGGTAGTCCAGGTAGGCACCAGTGGCTGCAATCCAAGCCATTGTGTAGACCGTAGTAAATTGGATGAGCATCTTTTCTATACTGAGAAAGCAATGTAATATCCAATAAATAAACTGGCTTCTTTATTCTGCTCAGCACTTTGTTCACCACAACTCCTGATAATGGATTGCCAGCTGGATACTTTATTCCAAAATATGGCTCACTCTCACTTTTACATGATTTTGATCCTTCATTCCAATCTTTCCCCCTATATATATATATATATATAATTTCATTTTTTTAGTTTTTATTGCCAAAATTAATTAAGGGCATGCTCAAATTACAAAAAACACCTTGTATGTGGGTAATTACAACCAACACTCAACTATGTATTTCCACCCATATGGTATCAAATCTATCTACTGGATAAAGGGTTTTTTGATAAGACAATACATAGTTGAGGGAAGTTGTTATAATTATCCAAACAAGATTGTTTTTTTTCGTAATTTGAACTTACCTCAGCTGAGGTTTGCTCAAACTACGAAAAAAAACCCTTTATGTTTGGATAAATTTGACACGGTAAGGGTCGACGTGTAAGATAATACATAGTTGAGGGGAGTAATTGTAATTCTCCAAACATGCGTGAGGTTTTCTTTTCGTAATTTGAACTTACCTCAGGGGTAGTTGTAATTTGCCCATTAATTAACTAAGAGCAAATTACGGTCACACCCTGAGGTATACTCAAATTACGAAAAAACCATTTATATATGTTTGGGTAATTGCAACCAAACCTATCAACTATGTATTGTCTTACACGTCCACTCTTACGGTGTCAAATTTACGTACTGAAAGAACGTTTTTTTCGTAAGACAAAACATATCGAGGGGATTTGTTGTAATTATCAAAAATAAGGGTTTTTTTTAATAATTTGAGTTTATCTCGTGAGGCTGGCTGTAATTTGCCAGTTAATTAATTAAATATGAAATTCAAGATAATGGACTTATAAGTAACTATGGTTAATTGCTTACTCATAATGTGTGGGGGAAATTCCTTGGAAGAAGACTTTGGTTTTGGAAGGATCCACATTTCGGTTGACCCATCTTGCCCATGTGTTCAACCCTTTGTAGTATGCTACCAAACGGTTCATATCTTTGTACAATTTACCTCCTTCTTCCATGTAATCCCATCTATTTAAAACATGTGTATTAATTCATTTAATTATATATTAAATTAATTAATATATACGTATATTAGATATACGAATACTTACGGTTGGGAGCTTCCGGTATGTGTCCACCAATGCCACGTGTTGAAAATCAACATGTCCATTCCTAACCACGAGTTCCCGTTTTGGATCGAGTCGAGCTTTAACACTCGACCGACCTTTTGGTTTTCTATGTCGACTAGGTATGGAGTTCGATAGAGTAACAATTTCACCCCGTAATCCTGCATTAATTCACATGTACGATTGAGTTTAAAAAAAACAAACTAAATTTTTATTTTTGCTGAAATTGCATTCGACTAAAAAAAGTTATTTTTTTGCGTTTGTAAGTCGAATTAATTTTAATTTTTGTTTTTGATGAATTTTGAAATATGGAATCATGTCAAATTTAATTTTATCAAATCCTTACATTAATTAATTCAAAATTTTAAGTGCGAATGCAGTCTAGATATATATGACAGATGTATATACACTAAGAATATTATTTGTAAAGAAAAGCAATCCATGTTATGGATCCCGATTCGAAAGAACATATATTGGAAAAGTAGGCACAATTTATATATGGACCATATATAAATATGCTATAGCGCACGTTAGCAGGACCACAAGTAGGTATAGAGAGAGAGAGAGAGAGAGAGAGAGAGAGAGAGAGAGAGAGAGAGAGAGAGAGAGATGCAAAGTTGAATAATGAATTAGGCTTTAGCCCATGTTTCATTTTCTTGGCAAACCCCACTTACTTTAGGTGGAAGTTTCTTTTGTTAGCATGCCCTATATTACATGTATGTGTTGAGGCATGTGTAAAGACTTGGTGGGATTTTTGTGGTGTAGCATGTGCAACAAACAATTGAATTATTCTATAAGTTTTCTTTTCACTTGATTAATTATATATAAATATAAGAGGAGGAGACGACAAATTACGGTCACCTCTAAGATAAGATCAAATTACGAAAAAATCTCTGTTGTTTGAGTAATTACTATCACCCATCAACTATGTATTGTCTTACACGTCTATCTTTACTGTCTGGGCGAAGCCACTCTTTGGCAATGGGAGCTCCAGCCCACTCTTGATTTCTAAAAATTTCTACTAAATACTATAGCATATGTAATTAGTCCACCCAAGTAATTTAATTTAGCTCACCCTCCAAAAAAATTATGTTTTACTTTAATTATGTATTAGTAAAAGTTTATAAAATTTTAGTTATTTTGTGCTACTTTATATGAATGAATCAAAAAAAATCTCGGGACTCTGGCCCCGAACCCCCGTAAATATTAAGTCCACCATGTCTCTAATTCCTGGCTCTACCTCTGCTTACAGTGTCAAGTTTACCTACTTAATTAGGGATTTTTTCAAAAGACATTACATAGTTAGGGATGACTGTAATTATCCAAACAAGAAGATTTTTTTTCGTAATTTAACCTTAGCTCAAGGGTGGCTGTAATTTGCCGTATAGCAAAATGGTTGAAACTTCCCTTTCATGTGGTTGTTAGTAATGGATACATATTTCTTTACAAATCAAGAAGACCCCATTATCAATTAAACAAAATGATTAAAACGAGTAGATTATTATTGATATTTGTAAAGCCTACCTTATATGCTAAAGTCTCAAGATTCAAATTCAATATTCTTTGATTTTTTTTTTTTTTGGAAAATTACAATTTTCATCTCTTAAATTTGCACCGATTTCATAGTTAATTCTTCATGTTGACAAAAAACACATTTGGTCATTCATGTTTCAATAATTTAACACTTTTTGTTTTTTCTGCCAATTTACCGTAGTCCGTCAGTTAAGGCAGTGATTGACACATGCTTGATTCCATTAGTACTGAAAGAAAATTGACGGAAACAACTAAAAGTAAAAGTGTTATTTTTTTGAAATATGAGTAATCAAATATGTTTTTTTAGAAACATGGGAGATCAAATGTAAAATCAGTGCAAACTCGAGGGATTGAAACTGTATTTTTCTATTATTTTTTTTAGTTATTATTCAAATTACGTTATCTTGATTAATCATAAAAAAATTAAGCGGTAATCATGCAGCATGATTATTTTATTTTGGAAAATTGTCAAACATAAATTAATTAGACAATGATGCTTATTCGCTTTCAAAGATGACTTTGGTTTTGTTTTGTTTTGTTTTCTTTATTCATATTGGGTGTGGTTGGGTTTTGTTTTCTAGCTTTTGGAATAAATCCACTTCAATAAATACATATAAATGATTGTGAACATAAGGAAAGGGAGATTCTTGTATTTTTATTTTATTTCTTAAAAATTAAATAGTTTAGGTGCTATTATTTTAATTAAGATTCTTGTATTATTCTAATTTTGCAGCCGTGTGAATGTAAAAAGAAGTATGAAACAATGAACTAGATGCCGTTTGGCTGTAGTGAAATTGATGCACGTATACGCAACGAAAATAAAAAATCACATAAAAAGAGTTCATGTGATTAAATATACATGCGTATTTAAATTAATTAATTATGTACCTTAATCGCTTCTGCAAGAACAAACATGCATATTATTGAATTCAAAATTAAATAACACTATTCAAACGTATGCATAAACATGTTTCGAAATTAGTGCATACAGATAAATTAAACGAACAAGCATGCCATGAAATTCGAAACCACATATCATACAAAACTGATTTCGAATCATATAGAAAATCAACTTTCAAATAATTATATAACCAAATTAAATGATTAAATCTACGCAATTTCGAATCTTAATTATAAATAATTAAATCTTATATTTTTTTTATATTTTTTTTTTGAGTTTGTGGGCCTATGGCTATGTTTTCACCTTTTCAGTATCAAAGTATCATCATTTTATTTAAAAGATTATCCACTTCCCCCCCAACCTAACCCAATTACCAACTGACAGCACCTAATTTCAAAAGCAAATATTAAAATATCTAAAAGCATTACTACAAGTCATGCAGCAAAGAAAAAAAAAAAAAAAATATATATATATATATATATATATTTATATATATATATATATATATATATATATATATTAGGCAGAAATCAATTAATACACTTTGAAAACTTTACCTTCCGAAATTGAAAAGGGGACAAAAACTAATACAGTCATGCACCATGTAAAGCCATAATTGTATAGCAAAATTAATATTCAAAGTAGTTGAAATTAATTGGAGTAAAAAATAATAAAATATAAATATAAATTAGCTAGGCTTTGTTTGAATTGATGGAGAATTTGAAAATACAAAACAAACTCATTGAGTTTATGGCGATTAACTCGTGAAATTTTTATAGGTGTGCTTGATAATTAATGAAATAAATAGAAAAATGCATTAAAATCATAATAAAAAAATATAAAAATATAAAAAAAATTAAAAAAAATAGTGAACTTACCAGGAATGTGAGTTCAGCTAGGCCTTGTCTCTTAATGAGTGAAGTCCTGGCGTTCGGCACCCACGAGTGAATCATGCAACTCAGCGATTGCCATATGTTCAAACTCAGTGAGTCACCCACAAACATTATCTTCTTCCCTCTATATTTCTCCAAGAAACTCACCCCATTGAAGCTGCAAAATTAATGTAAATAACATCAATTAATTAATTCAATTTGCAAATCAAAGAACTTAATTATTTCAAAACACAGCACGGATATATATGTTGAATGATCATTTCAACAAAAAATATTAAGTTGTTACTGAAATGTATCATTTAATATTAATATCTTCAATAATATGTATATATGAAAATTACCTGGGGAGATTGCATGAAAAAGGCTGCCATCTATACTTAAGATAGTTTCGATCAGGTCTTTTGTACTTGAGGCAGTTGAATTCATCATCTATGAAGGGACAAGTTGAGTAATCGTAGAGTGGGTACGACGAATCGTAAACCCATTTCCCTTGGAATATGTTGCACCCCGCAGCCGCCGCCAGCTTTCTGGTGACGGCGGCGGCGGAGGGGCTGCTGCCGTTGCTGCGGTGGTGCTCGGCCGCCGCCGCCGCAGCAGCGTCTGCCTCATGAAAAAACAAGAAAGCTGCAGAGATAAAAAGGGCTTTCCACATAAGCCCCATTTCTCGGCCTACTGTAATAATAATAATATTGATGAAGCTGTGAAGTACAGTATTAATTAGTAGTGTCGAAAATATATATAGGTTTACATGTATGTATGTTACAGAGTGTGACGTGTACTGGGGTGGGTGGTTTGCTGAAAATATGGAGCTACATATGTATATATAGTCTTAATTGTACGACCTGCCGGAATTTATTAAATCTTGGATGGCTTTGATTTTGTTGACGCCCACATCACCACATGTGGGGCTGCATCAATAATCAAAGTTCTCTATTTTATATTTTTAAGGGATAAATTACGGCCACTCCAGAGCTAAGATCAAATTATGAAGAAATTATTTATGTGTGGGTAATTATAACCATCTTCAATTATGAATTTTTTTAAATGTCTATCATTGTGGTGCTGAATTTAGTGGAATCTTCTAAATTATGCAGAATATTCTTCAATTTCTATCTGTTTTACCTCATAGAACTCCACATTTTGAAATAAGATGATCATAAAATTTGTTTTGTGACTTGAAGTTATCAGATTGTGGTGCATCAGAAACGGCATTTTTGCACAAAATGAGTACAAATTAGATAACATTTCACGAAACCTAGAAGATGATATATTGAATTTGACACCATAAAGGTGGTCGTATAAAAAAAATTAGTTGAAGGGGTTGTAATAACCCAAACAAAATGGGGTTTTTCGTAATTTGATTTTTTTATCTCAGGGATGACCGTAATCTATCATATTTTTAAGAGCGCATTACAAATAAGCCCATCATGGGATACTTATTCATAAAGAGGTCTAGACAAAAAACTCTTTTACAAAAAGATCCGTACATTGTCCAGAGGCGTGTAAAACACAAAACTAGTGCCTCACATTTCAATATGCTCCAATTTCATTCTTTAATGTAATTTAACTTAATCTCAATTTGACCACAAATTTCACAAACTATCCAATTTTGACCAAAAACTCAATTTTGAGTACAATTTCGCCCGTCGCCGCCGTTGACCGCCGGTCTCCGGCGTTGACTTATTTTTTCTCTTGATTTTTCCGCCGGTTTCCGGCCGCTTAACGCCGGTCACTTTTTTTATTTTTTTTATTGATTTTTTTTTATTATTTAACATCTGTTAGCCCCGTTTAAACATGTTATGGTTGCCAGCCATATCAACTATATTACTGTTAAACACAGTAATATTAATTATACTACGGTTTAACACATTAATATTGCTATATTAATTTATAGCACAATAATATTAATAACAAAAATCATTATTATTGCGTAATAGAGTAATACTAATATGTTGACCGTTCAACAAAGGTAAACATAGTAAAAAGACAAAAGATTTAATGTATAGTGATGTGGTTAACAATAATATTACTATAACAACAGAAATATTACCATCAACCACAGTAATATTATTGTATTTATAGTAATATTACAATAGTAGACAGTAATATTATTACGTTAATCCGTCAACAATTCTAACAAAACAAAAAAAGCCAAAAAAATAATATTGTGGTTTAAAGTAATATTATTGTGTTTATAGCTATTTTACCGTTAACAACACTAATATAATTACGTTGACTTGTCAACAAATCAAACAAAAAAAAAAAGGCAAAATAATAATAATATTGTCGTTGGGAATAATTGTACTGTCAATGACAGTACAATTACTATCAGCGACAATATAATTAATGTTAATGACAGTACAATTACTGTCAACATTCAGCGGCGGGCGTAAATAGAAATGGATAAATTTTTAGGGAAAAACACTAAGAAATAACGCCGGAACCTGCGGCAGAAAAAACAGACTAGATACAAAAGCCCCCCATTACACAAGTGTCATTACAATGAGCTCAATTTTATTTTATATTTTTAACATAGATACAAAACAACTTTTATCAATTAAAAATAATTAATTATCACCATTTTACCCCTAACTAAGAAATTACGTATATTTAATTTTTATATTAAAAGATATATAATATCTTTTCCATATATATCTTAAATAACACGTTCTTAACTAATCTCTCTCTCTCTCTCAATATGCATTTCTCTATTCTACCTACACTTGGCACTACAGAGATCTCTGGCCGCAATAGGGGTTAATATTGTTCAATTCACTTTATAGAGTTATCAACCCAAAAAATATCAGTCTTTATAAATAGATTTCAAAGCCCAACATCTCAATCAGGATTTATCTCGAGAGAGTCGTAGATGTATGAACATGTTTGTTTTGCTTGAACATTATATTGTTGTTTATCCGAGCAAGAAAACGAATTTGTAATTATACAGAGTGGTTTTCATGTTTACATAGTTGTTATACAAAGTAGTTTTCAGGGCCGGCCCTGGGGTGGGGCGAGCAGGGCCCACGCCCAGGGCCCAATTTCATAAGGGGCCCAAAATTTTAAATTTTTAATATATGTATTATGTATTTTTATGTGTAAAAATTATTTTATGGTTTTAAAAAAATTAATTTTCTACTTTTATCAAAAAAAAATTTACTCTTTTATTCTTTTTTCTTTTTATAAATTTACTTTAAAAATAAATGTGAATTTTTTTTACCCTTTTACTCTTTTTTACCCCCGAACTACTGAATATTTATACTCTCGCCCCGGGCCCCCGATTACGCCGGACCGGCCCTAGTAGTTTTCATGTTTACGTAGTTGTTATACATGGTGGTTTTCATATTTACGTAGCTGTTATACAAAGTGATTTTCATGTTTATATAGTTATTTATACATAGTGGTTCATGTTTATATAGATGTTTATACAGAGTGATTTTCATGTTTATATAGTTGTATAGAGGTTTTCATGTGTCGCCGATTTTCTCCTTCCTGGAATAATTTGGGAATGGCGAGAAGCACATGCAGAATAAACGAAGAACAATCATGTAACAATTTTTAACTAATCGGTTTAAATCAACAAACACAGGACATTAATTAAATAATTTTTGCCGTTGATTTTTGAACCATCTTGCCGTGCTTAACAATTACGAATAACTGTGACTTCCTAAAGAAAAAGGTGTTTTTAGTCTCTAATCCGTTTCTTCCCTTAGAACAACAATCTCCATTGTTGGGTGGCCTTGGTGTAAACGGTGGACAGACGATATTTTTTAGTGGACTTGGAGCGTGATTTAGGGGCATAATTTTTTGGAGGATTTTTTGGTGCTATTAATTAGGGGGATCTGTATTTATCAGTAGATTTTTTTTTTTTTTGAGAATTTATTGGAATAGTTATTAGGGCATATAAGGTATTTTGGGTTGATTGGATTTATGTCCAATATCAATTACAAAAAATGTATCTAGAAGTCAAGATCCAATGAGGGGGTTTTATCAAATAGCCACGTGTTTATAAGGTGTCCACATTGACGAATCCAAAATTTCAGTTGAGGGTATTTGAAATTTGACATAAGAAATTAGGGGTGTCAACTGGCAATAGCGTCACGTGAGTCGAGCCTTAGTAGACTCCCACTCAAATACCATTGGACTTAACGATTAAAACCTCAAATTCAAATATCTTCGGAAAACTCTATAACCATGGGCACAAACTCGACTCATATACTATTTTGAACTTCAGGTATAAATCGGACTCTAAATGAACTTATAACACTGTTTTTCTAACATTTCGTGCACATAGTACATGTAGTACATATATTCATAAAATTGCATAAAAATGAGTTTTTTATGAATTAGTTTTTCTAATCATTTCTAAATAATAACTAATAAGAGATATATTTTAAAATTCAAATCAATGAAAAATGTAAATTTTTGTCATTAAAAGAGTTTTGAATTCTTTAATTGTGTAAGTTTAAATTTTCATTTATCACGAAAGTGTTTTTGTAGAATTAGTGTTGATTGTATAAAATAAATATTAATAAATATATGTCAAATAATAAATTTAATAAATATTTAAATGTCTAATTCGATATGGCTTTATTCAGGTTGAACTATACTAAACTCAAACTCAGTTTATAAACTTTTAGGATTTAATAAAATAGTTCAAATTCGTACTGGCACACAAGTTAGTTATTTTCGACTCAGATAAAATTGGGCCGAACAATCGGGCTTCAGACAGATGCGGCTCAATTGTTGGTCCTACGAGAGATGTATATACATAAAAACAAGCAACGAAGTACCTCCGCAATGGTCAAACATGAAAATTTTGAAGAAATAAAAGGGTATGTTTTTCATATACAAATTAAATATGAGTATTATTAAATTTCGATGTGGTCCTATTTGTGAGTTTATTGCATTCGATACCCCTATGTTATATCAAATTACTAAAAAGCTCATATTGTTATTGTCAGAATATTTTGAAAATTAGTATGATAAACTTGATTTGTTTGTTATTATATCATAGTGGCACCTATTTATAATAAGGGATATATCTCTAGTTCCAATCTAACTAAAACCCATAACCTAAATATAACTCTATAATAATAACTCTAATTATACTAACAGTCCATTCAAACTCAATGCAGGTGATAGACCAACTTGAGGTTGTTAACTAAATCATAATGACGTCTCTTCAGATGAGGCACGTCAGAATGCACGGCGCTTGAATCCGTGCAAAATTTATGACAACTCCGACAATTGACTGGTTTTGATCAATTGAATAGATAACGACGATCTTGATGTTATCTTGATTTGAATGTTGATTGGAACGTTGTGCACTATGGTTAATGTAGGACAACAGTGATTTATGGTGTTCTCTTAGCGAACTAAGCGCGATAAGGAAGAAGAAACACAAAAAACAAGACAAGTCTAAAAAAGTACATTCACATGTGAAAATCAGTGATTTATGGTATTTTCCGTCTCGGTGGAACCGAGCGAAAGATGGAGAAACGCCAAAAATAAAACTGCAACAAAAAATAAGAGCAATAGCTAATGGTGTTTTCCTTTGCAGCAGAAGCACGAGGAATAAAAAGAAACATGAAAATAAGACTGCAATGACAAATCAAAAGAAGCATTGGTTTACAATCTAACTAACACAGCTAATCCAAATATAACTCTACAATAATAATTCTAATTATACTAACAATTCCCCTCAAACTCAACGCGGGTGATAAAACCAACTTGAAGTTGTTAACTAAATCACAATAACGTCTTTTCAGACGAGGTTCCAGGGGTAGTTTTGCTCAAAAAGATTGAATCACGGTGGGATATTTGCTAGGATATATAAGATGACAATTATTGATGCAAAATTTTGGAGAAAATACACTTTAAACTTTTAATAAAATTTTAAATAATTGATAATTTAGATAAAAACAATTAAAAAAAAGGCTCCTAAACTATCATTTATAAATTAAAAAAAACTTCCTCATCTTAGAACAGCATTTAATTCCAACTCGTACTTTATTAATGCATTATAATTAGGGTGGGACAAAGATGTGTGAATTTCTTGAATGATACTTGATGTAACGTACTTGGTGCATTTAATATTAATTAATGAATGTCAAAAAATAGTTTCACGGATTACATATCTCATATAATTCAAGATTCACCGTTTCATTTGGCAATAGCCGTGAGATTTTGAGAAAGTATATGTATATAATAATAACAATAATAATAATAATAATAATAATAATAATAATAATAATAATTATTATTATTATTATTATTATTATTATTATTATTATTATTATTATTATTTATTTATTTATTTATTATTTTTTTGATTGTTATTTTAAAGGGCAGCCGCCTTGAATCAGGCATTCCATTGAAGAAAATTCTTAAAAACATAAGATTAAGACAACGTGACTTATACCCTTAAAACAGTTAATTGTGACATGTTTGGCGTGATAAGGGTGAGTGTAAGTCCCTACCCATCTTAAATAACTTGACCGCAGACTAAGAGCCAAATTTTGACTTGAGTTTCCCACTAAAGCCTAGCAGTGGGCACTTGCCAAACAACCCTTAAGAGAAAACTGACGGAGGGCATATGTTTGTATTTTAGTTTAGATGTGTCAAGTTGGAAGGCACTTGATTAAGACCTTATTATTGCATATTTCTTTTTCTTCACCTTGTTATTATTATTATTATTATTATTATTATTATTATTATTACATTTTAATATTCAATTAGTTCTAGATCAACAAAATGGAATTGTTTATTCATTATTTTAATGGTAAACTAAAAATTATGTTTGAGATTTGTCTGATTTTTATTTCATTTATTTAACTTGTATAATTACTAATGTATCCTCGATGAAATCATTAAGGCCTCGTTTGGTTGCCAAAATAACATTAACCAAGATAAGATAATTTTTCCTATAAAATAATTGGTCTATTATTTTATAAGATGTTTGTTATCAAATTTTGAAATTTTTATCTCCCCATTATTTAATAGTGTTTGATGTTTGGTTTCGTTTATTTTATTGAATTTTATTTATTTTTATTTTATACTAATTATTTTTAAAAGATAATTGAATATGTCATTTTGATAAAGAGATGAAAACTAGAAGGATAATTTTTTCATTAATGTATCTAATCATAGTACCGTAATTTTATAACTATTGCATCTATTTAATACACTAATTTTCGAGCCTTCGATCGTAAAACTACATGCAAAATCGTGCAAATCTTTTTTTTTTTTTTTTATTCTGAAAAATGTTGTCTGTTGAAGTATATATTGTTGGATTTGTGATTGTTTTTCTAACACAGTTGATAATAACATACAGATGGAGAAATCCAAAATGCAATGGCAAACTTCCTCCTGGTTCTTTAGGGTTTCCTTTCAATTAGTTCTCTCTCAATTAGTCGTGATAAGCTATGACAAACTAATTTTCCGAAAAATAATAGGACTAACCAAACATCAAACTGAACCTTAATATGTAGTTAATCTTGACTAATCTCCCCAACTAAATGGGGCCTAATAGTATTACTAATACTCCTTAAGATTAACTTTCATTTGGAAAATCAAAAAATTGAAAGAAATTTCATTATATGAAGGGATATTTGTAAAAGTTTATTGTATTTAGTAACCTTGTATTATACATCATGATTCTTAAAAACTCTTTTTTATTATTAATGCATTAAATAAGGAATGTCTCACAAAAAATCCATCTATGATTTTTTTCTGGCAAGTGAAATCAAACTCGATTAGACTAAATATGCGGACTATAATTCCAGGATTGAGCGCTATGTACTAAATACTAATCGATACCATGTTGTTGCTTCCATAACAGAACAAGGTAATAATTCACCATAAAGCAAAAGTTTATGAATGGTTGCAGAAAATTCGGGATTCATGTTTCAAACCTGGACCAAGTGAAACAAGTTCACTTGCTCTAACTGCTAGTTCATTCTTTGCGGGACATATATCATTGTTGCAGATTTAACAAATTTAAACATATTTTTTTTTTGACAAGAATTTACTAAAAGTTGTTCTATATTATTTATCATTTTAGTAGAGATAATTGTTTTAGTTTATGGGGACTATAATGCAAATACAAAAGTCTCTATATTGGGCTCTATGGGCCATATTGAAAATGGCCCACATGGGAGGCTGCCATGGAAGCCACTTCTAGATGAAAGCATTATACACATTGACATTATATTATTTGGCAATATGCTTTTGTACTCTCTCAAAAATGTTAATTTGTGATAGAAGCCTCTCATTAAAGCAAGTTTGGCTGCATTTACCTAACTTCAAATGATCATAAACTCAATAGTGGACTACTACACTACTTTTTTTGGTGAATCTTCAACGAAAATAGTAATCAATTATCATCTTACAACAAGTGATTTAATTTGATTCCTTGCGAGACATCGCGCTTCAAAATTGATTTAGGGTCGTTACATGGAAACGAAATTTATCGAGCGAATATTTGTTTGTAACAAAAGTATCCCTAATAAAAAAGAAAACGGAAAACCTAAATATGTGTATCATCATACGGTGCATCAAGGGTGGAACCGGTGTCTTCACACTCGGGCCGGACGTGGAGACGTTGGTTCCACGCCTGAGCCGAGCGTCCACCCACCCGATCCATGCCCAAATTGGTCGAATCCCTTCCCAAACACACGCCCAAAATGAACGTGCACAATTCATTTTCACACCCAAATTGAGCGGGAAAATGAATTATGCACATCTATATTGGGTATGGGTTTCGAGCAAGGTCGGTTAAACGAAAAAAAATACCCCATAAATCGAATTCTAAGGATTTTTAACATGTAATTGATGAAATAAACATGAAATTCACATATAACTAATTTAGAGTAGAAATTACCTTCAAATTTAAAATGATTTTGAGATGAGATAAGAGGGTTTGTGAGGATTCTTGTGAGCTTCGGGGGGTTTTGTGGGATCTTGAAAGTTTGGGTGGGTTTAGAATAGGAGTTTGAATTGTTAACGGTATTCGTAATTTTAGACATGTAAAAATTATGGGATTATTTGATAAACCCCCCTCATTAGACATGTGCAATTAAGATGAGCCCAAAATATTTTTTCAATTTTAAGATAAATCTAAAACATATTTTAATTACCATAAATAATACAATTTCACTATAATTAGGCTTAATTCCATTTTGCACCCTAAAAATATAGCCTTTTTGCACTTTGCACCATCGAAAACTATTAATCGCATTTTGCATCCTCGAAACACAATAAATCATGTATAAAGCAATGAATTTAAAGCTAATGAAAATAATTTAATATTTTTAGTGGCATTTTTTTAGGATGTCTAATGTCAAATATTTTTTTATATTCATCAATCCTTTTGAAACAACTAAGTTCAAAATTACATCTCATAGGTATATTTAGAAAAAAATGTACAAAAAAATATTTTACAAAAAACAAAAAAGTATAAAAATCCTTCAACTAGTTTGTTATCGAGTTATTTGAAAATTATATTTTATTCGAAAGTTTTCTACAAAACATTTTCACTAATAATAGTAAAAGATCCATCAATCGAATGATACGACCTATTATTTATTATATTATTTAGTTAATTGTTTAGTTAATATTTTATTATTAATTTATTAGATTAGTATATTTATGATAATATATGGCCGTGAGTTTTGTATTTAGGAGATTATTTAGTATTTTATTAGTTTAGGTAATTATCTTTTCTAGTTAGATTAGGATTTTAGGGTTTTCTTATATTTAAATAGTCGTCTTGTGCTAGGGTTTTAGAAGGAAGAGAAATAATAAAGAAGAGTTTTCTTACGTTTCGTAAAGAAATCTTATGATACACAAGAGATCGTATCAATTGGTATCAGAGCGAAGTTGCGATTAACACCAACGCTTCGTTAGCAAGGCAGCGATTACATCAAAGCTACGCTGGAGCAAAGTTGAGATCACATCAAAACTTTGTGAAATCATGATGTCAGAAACAAGACGGTTGGAGCGATTGGAAAAATCCGTAGAGAAATTACGGATCGATTTTCAGAAATTACTCGCGAACAATGTCAAGGACGACGTCAACACCATCACAAAAGCCGAAGGGACCGCCGCCCATCACCGCCAGTGCCACCGCCACCACTGCCGCTGCCGAGCCTATCACCGGAGGAAGAGGAAGAGGACGACGATGAATTTTTTAAAGAGCCACCGCTGCCGAGCCTATCGTCGGAGGAAGAGGAGGAGGATGACGATGACTTTTTCGAAGAACCCCAAATTTTTGTGAGTTCGCCGGAAGAAGAAGCATCAGATTCAACTGAGATGAAGTGGGACGAAGAGCCGAAAGAAGAAGAATCGGAGTCAACTGAGATAAAGTGGGATGAAGACGAGAAATTAATCGGTGATGAAAACGAAGAATTGCATGGAATTTTGAAAGAATTTCATAGCTTTAAGGAAGATCCGATTTTAAGTGTGGAGATTGTGGTACCCGAGAAATCCGACAATATTTCTGTAATTAGTATGAAAAGAGATAAAGGTGAAGATGATGTTGCAATTATCCACGGTATGGGGAATCGTGACATTACAAATGATCTAAATTCAATTGTGTCCCACAGAGGTTGTGAAGTTTTTCCAAAGATCCTTATTGTTAATGGAATTCTGCAAAGTAGTAGTAATTTGCTTGCAAACTTGAAGGTGGAAGAGATGAAAGAGATACTCATTTATAATGAAGTGGTCGAAAAATTATTTTACACTTGTCTTGTCAGCAGTGTTCATGTCAAATCAATTCGGAAGAAATTCGATGGCGTCAAGCATAGATGGAAACACAGAAAAAAAGAGACAATTATTGGGCAGAACCTTGAGGACAAGGTTCATTTCAAGAGGGGTGGTTTGATACGACATATTATTTATTATATTATTTAGTTAATTGTTTAGTTAATATTTTATTATTAATTTATTAGATTAGTATATTTATGATAATATATGGCCGTGAGTTTTGTATTTAGGAGATTATTTAGTATTTTATTAGTTTAGGTAATTATCTTTTCTAGTTAGATTAGGATTTTAGGGTTTTCTTATATTTAAATAGTCGTCTTGTGCTAGGGTTTTAGAAGGAAGAGAAATAATAAAGAAGAGTTTTCTTACGTTTCGTAAAGAAATCTTATGATACACAAGAGATCGTATCATCGAACAATTTAATGAGAAATGTCTTGTTTTTTTTTTAAGAAATTAGTTTTTTTCAATAATTCGTTGTGATTTTTTTTTTCTTTTTTGTTCTTTTTGCGTTTTATATGTTCAAATTTATGTTGGATATCGAAGAAAATAACAATTTAATTTATTATTTAACACTCTGGAACTAAATAACCAATAAAAATTGAAATTACACTCAGTAAGTTTTAAGTATTCAATTCAGGGTGTATTGTGAATGATTAATTGTGTTTTGATTCTTTTGAAGGTGCAAAGTGCTATTAATTGTTTCGGATGGTGCAAAGTACCAAAATGCTATATTTAAGGGTGCAAAGTGGAATCAAGCCCTATAATTACTATAATACGATTAATCCAAACCATCAATCACCTATTGTCAGTAAGTATTGGGCTCGCCTCATATCCTGAACCTTACGCTTGTGTGTCCTACCTTCTCGTTGTGCATTAGTCCATTTGACTGAATGACACGAGTCATGACACCCTTGCCTTTTTTGGCTCCCAAATGCGTCGACATCTACAAAATAAACAATATAAATTCATTAATCGAGTAATTAATGAAAAAAAAGAAGTTGTTAATGAAACTAAACTTCAAATTGTGTCGGTCAACTATTTGTGTCGGTCAACAAATAAAGATTGAATCTATTTGTATCAAATTTAAAGAAAGTTATATTTTATTGTATTGGATAAAAAATTATCAACATCTCAAATATAATTTCAATGCGGAATGATATTACCAACATCTCAAAATATTTAGACGTTTGTACATAATTTATATCAATAGGAAAATAAACCAAATATAATACAAACACTAAATATACGGATAATTTTCACGGAACGAATGCAACACACGTGCACTTCTCTAGTGAACTATTAAAACACGAAAATTTTAACATACATGGCAAAATAAAAGCCTCATCCTATCGCAACATAAAATTTTAAGAACATTCCAATTCGATGAATTCGAATTAGATTGTTCTAACTTCTATTGAAAGTAATTACGCAAAATTACCACAAGTAGAAGGGGAAAAAAAACCCCGACTCGCATGCTTCAGCCACATAGCTAATTTATCATTTTATCTACAGAAAAAAATGGATCGCATCCCGTGTGCAGTGGTCGAAACAAACGTAAAGTAACCTTAAAACAAGGGACTTGCTCAATTGCACATTTATACACGAGAGTGATCATTCATATATACATACAGAAACACCGATATTTTTACAGGACATCATCAGCCCTTTTAAACATGTAATAAAAAGCTTATGCGTATATTACGTTATGGATTTGACGAAAAACACTAATCAGAGAGCAATGCTTTCATCCCTACTTATTTATATTTTACTATAATATTTTGACCGACGGAAATATTTTTGAGCCATTATTGCGAATAGGGGGGTATTGAAAATTATACAATCAGAGAAGCTCCCAATCAGATTCAAGAGAATCGCCAGCTGGCAATTTTCTTTTATCGGGATCCACCATATGAGCTGGAACAATTGCCTCCGTTTTATTTTTCCCGCCTAAATCTTTATAATCATAAAGTAATTGATGTTGCTTCTTTGTTGGTCTTAGTTTCGATGAAAGAGCATCGCGTATCTTTTTCTGCAAGTAATAATAATAAATAACTCGGTCAAAAAAAAAATATGCATACATGCACGAAGACACTAAGAAATCGTGTGTGTGTGTGTGTGTGTGAAAGAGAACCTTGTATGACTTGTGTTTATGCGATGTTTGAGAAACGAAATGGAGATTGTCCCCATCCACCAAGATACACGTTTCCTCCAACTTTGACTTTTCGACTGGGTCAAAGGTTTCGGGTTTCAGGTTTTCGGGTTTATGCGATGTTTGAGAAACGAAATGGAGATTGTCCCCTTCCACCAAGATACACGTATCCTCCAACTTTGACTTTCCGACTGGGTCAAAGGTTTCCGGTCTTTGACCAACAATTTCCTCATTCTCAATAACCTCCATGTCGAAGTTATCTAAAACATCTAGTTAACATCAAACACAAAATAAGTATTAAAGGCATCCAACGAATATATAAAATATGTGAACGAAATATACACTTGATTATCTTAAACAATGTGTTTATGACTATCTCGATCGTAACCAACCCTCGTAAGGGGAGTTGGTTCGAATCCCGTCCCTCCATTATTTTCCCATTTGTAACAAGATTTGAATTATGAAAAATTACGAAAATAACCCCTCCTGTTTGGATAATTACAACCACCCATCAACTATACCCCTCAACTAGGTATCCTCTTACACGTCCATTTTTACATGTCAAATTTAAAATTTACCGATTGAAAGCGGGGTTTTTTTCGTAAGACTATAATTCATAGTTAAGGGGATGGTTGTAACTACCCAAAAAAGAGATGTTTTTTCGTAATTTAACATTGCCTCAGGGGTGGCCGTAATTTACCCTATTATTTAATTAAAAAAAAAAAGCTATCTAGATTCTCGAACTCAATAGCACAAATTAAATGTCAATGAAAGATTATATCCCTTCCTTTTTGGCTTCAAGATTTCTATCAATAAGGTCAAATTAAGCTTTTCTATTGACCTTCTTAGACCTCGTTTGGTTGGACAGATTAGTCATGATTAACAAAATAATTGGACTTTGTTTGATGTCCCCAATAACTTCCCGGGTCGACCAGCAAAATTTTGTCTGGTAGGGAGCTTTTTTGTTAGACGTCCCGGGATCCGAAAAAATAATTTGGGCATATGTGATCTAAAGAATTAGGGGCTCGAAAATAAATATGCAACAAAAAGAAGAAGCAGTTTATATTGTACAATATCTACCTCCAAAACAGAGAGATTATTTACCTTCTTCATAAGATGCGATAACCTCCTCGTTTACGGCCTCAACATCGCACGAATCGCTGCCAATATTTGAATTTTTTTGAGAAAACAAATCGTTTTGCCTGAATTCATCTGCCACGAGAAGAAGAAAGTCAAAATGATTTTTATATTTCCCAACAAAAAGATGAGAAGAAAATAATCGAAAGCATCTTTCTCCGAAATAGACCTTCATAAGAAGTCGTAACATCCTGCTTGCACACAGACTCAACATCACATGTATTACTCGTCAAACACGAGCTCGACTTAGAACACGAAACGCCTTCGGCTAATACACCTTCCAAAAGAACACAAAAATCATAAAGAGACGAACGATAAGAGGTTAAACTAAAATCACAAAATCACTAAGGGTGTGTTTGGATGGGAGAAATTTGAAATCCATAATATTGAATTACTTGACGATAGATTTTAAATCCATAGCCCTCGTTTTTAATTATATTTTTTAGCAATTTTGGCGGGATTTCGAATCCCTTCCATTTGGATTCATTTTAAATCATATTCCCCTTTGAATTCATTTCAAATCCTTCAATCCAAACGCGACCTAAAAAAATGTACCAATAGGTTCGTTCGGCAAGCTAAGAGTGGCCGAGTTTTCCATGTAATCCTCTTTCTTGTTCACCAAAGACGAAATTTCAGAGGCGCACTCAGAATCGGTGGTTTTCTCTTCTTGCCTCACAGTTGTTTCTTCAGCAGATAAACATATTATTTTGTCCGGAACAGAAACAGGCGCAGCACTATCTTCCACGGTTTCCGAGGATTTTGTTGCGTTCGTTTCGCCGATTCTGTCTCGTGTTACTTTCGGAGGTTGACTGTTCTGAGAAATTCTTTTGATGCCAATGGGTCGTCTGCACGCTCCCAATTTCTTACTCTTCGTCGAACACGAGTCGGAGCGCGTATTCTCGACCACTACTTTAGGTGGTAGCAGATAAGTATCGTTACTGAAATCGGAAACATCTCCTTTTTTCTTGAGACTGACACGGTTGTCTGATAAGCTCAGTTTCGGCTTCTTACTGATGACGTCATCGTACGTTTTCAGTGCCACATCAGCAGCGGCGGGTACTTTACCGGGATCAACACAAGACGGAGGAACCAAATCTTGCATTACTTCTGAATAGAACTTCTTTACGCTTACACCGACTTTCTGCACTTGATTTTCCACATATTTCACCGTGTCCTGCAGACGAACAACCTAGTTTAAATACGACCGCGGTTCCAATATAATTTCTATTTTATGAAAAATCGTTCGTCTCCTTATCTAATTATCGAAGAAAAAAAGATAGCATTGCGTCAAATATATCAAACAAAAGAGATCTAAAGAATTAGTCGCTCGACTCGACTTCCAACAAAAACTCGATTGAAATGTGCAATTTGATTGTATGTAGACCAAGGATACGTATTATTACAGCTAAGTAACATAAGTTGCAGCAATATACGAGGAAAAAAACGAGGCTTTTTACCTCATACATAACTTCTTCGACTTCCAAACACATAGCTTCAAACTTCTCGTATATGTTCCCTGCCCAGGTTATACCTTTAAAATCCATCGCTCGATATTTCCAAGATCGTATCAGCACTTAACTGTAGACAATTAAACAAATAAAACGTCGACAACGATTGTATTTTTTCTGAACAATTAACAGCAAGAAAACACCATATTTATGCGACGTTCAAATCAAGAAACGAATGTCGGAAAGTCAACTCCAACAAACCACACCCAATGAAGAAGATTTTCTATATCCAGAAAAAGGGAAGTAATTTCTAACACGAATCGTATACGACAAACGAACCTAATAAATGCTTATACAAAATTACAAAAATGCCAAAAACCCACCTTTCGAGACATTATGAAAAAAAAAAACTACTAATCGTCTAGCCAATAAGAAACCGCTGTTTTGGGCATATGAACATAACAACAAAGCAAAATTAGAATATCGTATAGCTTACTGCAGAGAAATCGCAATAATCTCTATTTACGCTCTTCATCGAAATACATAAATACGCAGAAACCCCCGAAAACAAGAAATCACTTTATTTACAGAAATACCCTTTGAAGACATTACAAGAAAAATATCTACTCATCGTCTAGCCGATAAGGAACCACTGTTGGAATATCGTATAGCTTACTGCACAGAAATCGCAATAATCTCTATTTACCCTTTCCATAGAAAAAAAAAACGCAGAAACCCCCGAAAACAAGAAAAGTGCTTTTATTTAATTTGGGATCGCAAACGTGAAGGATCGAACAACAATACAGAAATACCCTTCGAAGAAGAAAGCCCTTTGCTTACAGAGTATAATAAAACACAAAAGAAATTCCTATACACAATTTGTAAGCAAATACTTCCACACGAAACTAGGAACCGAAAAAAAGTTAACTTTCGAAGCAAGAATTTTGGAATAGATTCTTTATCAATTCATCTCATATTACACCTGGAATATAATCATATGTTTATTTATTTATTTATTTAATTCATTTCCACCTTTCAAACAAAACCCAGATTCCCAGTAATAATTATTCTCAACCCATCAAGTTTATCATCATCAAACAAAAATCAAGACCAGATTTTTTTTAATCTTTAAAACAAAATTGATTTCATCGTACTAAGCAGCAGCAAAAAAAATACAGAAATAAATAAAAGCAAAAAGTCGATCAAGGAGAAAAGCTATATGAATAAGCACTTAAAAAAAGTGATTAGTGAAAAAGAAAAGGGGGAAGAAGAACTTACAAACACAGCAAAAGGGGAAAGCACGAGTGACCTCAAAACCCAATATCGATACTTTTTCAAGAACCAAAAGGATATATTATATATATCTATATATTATATATTTTTATAAGATAATTAAAATATAAAAAGAAGAATATGTAAAAGGAAAAACAATATGGAAAGGGATGAACATCATCGAGTCTAGAGAGAGAGAGAGAGAGAGTGGTTGAGTAGAAGAATGAGAAACGTAGAGAGGTTCAACAGGTTTCATTTTTGGAGGTCATGGGTTCTTGACACGTGTACAACACTGTACCGTGGCTCTATTACACAAATGAAATAACCAGGAGTGGGACTTACTTATTTTTTTATTTTTTTTATTTTTTTAATTTAATGTCATGTTTTTTTTTTTTTTTTTCTTTCAATATTAGGAAGGAAATGAAGAAAATTTATTTTTAATACCTAAATTTTGAGCTGAATTGTCGGGTGGGGAATCCTAGAATGAAATGATAATTAGTCAAAGGAGGGGAAGTTTTGATGATTGACTAAACTTGAGGGACTTAGGTGTAATTAGTTATTCCCATTAATCTATGATCATTGACCACCAACTTCACCACCAAGTAATGAACGCTGATTTGACTCGGTTGAATTCTCCGACTTCCTTTCTATCTAGTTGAGAATAACTTCACCACCAAGTAATGAGCGTTGATTTGCCCGCATGGATATAGCTTAATCGGTTTCGGGATGGTAAGTTGGTACAAGGTCTTATGATCGAATCCTGGTAGCTGCACTGTGGGAATTTCAACTCCAATGAGCTTTGGTTCTTTGTGGGCACCAGGTCCGGCTTCGCTGCCCTAACGGGCCATTAAGTCACTATAATATACATTACTCCATCAAATACTTGTCGGCCCAAGGGACGGGGGCGAGGGATTTCGCCCTTTTTGGTACAACTAATTAGTGCAACCGCCTAAAACGACTAGTTTTAAAGTGAAACTGAAATGTTAGATGTGGTTTCAATTTTAATAATACGGTTTTGACTTCGGATGTGGTTTTGGCCTATTCTATTCTATTTTAGCAAGATTCGAAACATAAAAACTACAGATCTTTGATTTAGCTTTCTAATTCATCTTGAATCAACTGGATTTAATTTTGTATGATAAAGTTATGCATGAATTAATTACGTTTTGAATTTTAGATAACTCAAAACATCAAAGTTGTGAGCATTGTTCACTGATTTTATCCATATATTTCTCATCCAACATGTAATCTTGATGATCCATGTTGGATTAGAAAGTCAATTCAAAGAACTACAAATTCAGTATTTAGAGTTCTGCAAATTAAGACTAAAAAATGGTCAAGCTCACGCTTAATATCCTCAATATGCCAACCTATAGTCGACTTATATTCTCTAAGAACCTTCAACCGTGTTTTTTTTCCAGTCTCGCTCAAATCGGAAGAAATGATCTTAGGATGTGTCTTGTCAGCAAAAGCATAACAAAAAAAATCTTGTAAGAGCAACTCCAATGCTAAATACCAAAATTGGATTATCAAATTCTCATTTGATAATTAAGATAATATTTTAATATCCATTTACAATGTATCTACTCCAACCATGGTTATCAAAATTAATAATCAATTGGAATTTTTATTAGTTTTATTTGTAATTGCCACGTGTCATTTTGTGATTGGATGTTTAGGTAGTTATTTCTTTGATAACTCAATTTTCAGGATATATTTTTACATTCAAAGATGTAGAATATCAAAATACTTACCCATTTTGATACTCCCATTGGAGTAGAAATTTTTAATTTTGGGATATCAAAAAAGTGGTTTATGGTTTTGATAATCCATTTGATACTTCCATTGGAGTTGCTCTAATTGTTCCAATTTTAATTCGGGCCATTTTCACACTAACCGATATCTCAGGAATGACTCCTACCTCGTCTATGCCCAAAATCTCGCCAAACTCAAGGAACAACACACAATCAAGCACATCATTTTCAATTGGGGTTTCAGGGGAAATATAATGCAAATCAATAGGATTCACAATGCAATACTCAACAGTATCACAAAATTCATACAAATAAAAATGGAGGAAACACTGTCCTCGATCAAGTTTATTCTACTGCAATGATCAACAGGTTCAGAGCGTTTAAATGCATTCATCAATTAAAAACAACCTCGTCCTCTATTTACCCTAGTTTCAAAGAACCTAATTAAGTCCATATCAATCATCGTCTTACCAGTGGTTAAGAATGGACGATCTATAATGATTAGTGTTTTATCCTCTTCAGGAATGCCAAATACTACAAAATCAACAAGCAAAATGAATTTATCTACTTTAACTAACACACAGTTAGGAACTATACTAGAGCTCCGCGGTGCTTACAAAGAGAGGGTCAAACGGAAGTCGTGAACTGCTTTTTGGACATCTTCTAGTATTTATATGAACAATCAGCTAATTGTAAATCCATGTGCGTGCAGTCCAAATTTCCTATGACTGGTTTTATAAACATATACATAAGCATAAAATTAATATTTTTTCCCCAAATCACAAAACTTTATCAAAAGTAGAATTTTCAATAATACAAGGGTAGTATAACTCCGTGGATCCTTCATTTTTTTGTGGTAAAATCGTCTGAATAGCACTACAAGTTGTTGTGAGTGTCATGGCGTGTCTACTTTGACTCGTAATTTCTTGGATGGTACATCCTTCATGAACTTGATGTAATTTGACATTACTTTCAAGGCTTCTACAAAAGGGTTATTGATTCGAACTTGTTTGATTCTTTCGATGAACTTCGCAAATTGTTCTTTGAGATTCTTATTTTTCAATCTCTCTCGAAAAGGAATAGAAGTTATTAGAAGAGGTGGATTATCGAGAAAAAAAATATTATTGGGCATACTAGCCTCTTTTGTAATACTCCATGAAATGGTGATTTCCGACTCGACCGGTTTCAGTTGTTCGGCTGACTGTGGTGACTTGTTTGTCGGATAAGGAGGATTGGTCATTTGTAAACCAATTCGGGTGGTTATGGCTTGGCAACTTTATTTCAAATTGACTTCGGAATTGCTCAGAAATCCACCATTTGTTATCGTGGACACAAATTGGTCGATTTACGCTAGTTGTTTTTCCATATTCTTCATTATTGACTTTAGGACCTTCATTTTCTGTTCTTGTCGGCACATACGTTCGTCATAATTCGATCCTCATTGTTCTCTCTTATGGTTAAAATCGGAAGGTGATTGCAAAGCATTCTTCGGATTGGCATAACTGAGATTCAACTCGTCTTTTAACAATTCGTCATTGAGAATTTTATCATAAGTTGGCATAACCAATTTCTAGATCACCGCTTGGACTCCATAAACCATACTAAATTTTGCTCGTTGCTCATTTTGGAGTTGTACGAAGCACATTACCTCGTCTTCTGTATTGAATCTACCATAACTATTATATGCATACATATTTCTTCTCAAAGCCAAAAGACCAACAGTATTTATATTATGCGCCATTGGGCGAATGAACATGGAGACGAGATGCTTCCCAATAAACTTTCCCCCTTCGATGATCTCGCTTTCACTTTTCTACATGATCACACCTTAACCATTTGGATTGAGTTCGGCCCAAGATGCTGAACTAACCCCGATCAAAAGGTAACTTCAAAATCATGTGAAGAAATAGGGAAGTGTTTCTGAAGGTGAAGACGGGCGCTTATATACTTCAAGAGGTAACTTTCTTCCCGATCACACCTTATTAATTTTTTTAATAATTATTTAAACTTGAAGATGTGACGTTTCTGTAATTTCAAAGCTTAGATCAAATGGGGTTAATGTCAAATGTCTGACAACTAACATCAATGGCCACATTAAAACAATTTTTCAAGTGCATGGGTGCAAATCGATGCAATCGAGAGTAGAAGAAAGTAAAGTGATACCGAGTCAAAGTAGAATGGGGAAAGTAGAATATACCCTTGAATTTAAGTGAGAGGTAGTTCAATTGTTTTAGAGCCCTCGAAGGGTGCATAGTTAAAAAAAAATACAAAAGTAGAGATTATGGATGGCAATATTACCCGACCCGGCGGGTACCCCGCCCCGCCCCGCCCCGCCCCATTTTAGACGGGTAATACCCGCCCCGTTTAGGATTGGGGCGGGTAAGGGTTTTACAATTTATACCCGCAACGGGTAAGGGGCGGGTACGGGTATAGTAAAATTTCCCCCGTATCCGACCCGTACCTGCCCCGTTTACCCCCCGTATTTTTTATTTACGTATAATACCCTCGTATGTATTATTTTTCTATTTATTTTGTATTAAGTATTATCGAACATAGGTGACTGGGTGGCTTGTTAAAAGAGAACGATGCTTGCTTTTAATTTCTGATGTAATATGTTATTTTATAAAATGATTGTTGATTTGCATTTATATTTTAATTGTATTTAGTAATTAGTATATATATATATATATATATATATATATATATATATATATATATATATATATATATATATATATATATATATATATATATATATATATATATATATATATATATATATATATATATATATATATATATATATATATATATATATATATATA
>NW_012193023.1:599216-612792 GCF_000504015.1 Erythranthe guttata | reverse complement strand
TGGAAAAAAAAATCAATTTTTTTTAAAGGAACATAACTAGAATTGATTTTTATATTCAAAATAAGAAGGAAAAACTTAAATGGAAGAGAAAAGGAAAAACGGGTCGTCAAACGAGGCGGGTACCCGCGGGTGCAAAATGGGTCGGGGGCGGGTTCTAAAATTCCAACCCGCAACGGGTATGGGGCGGGTGTGGGGATTGCGATACCCGCCCCGTACCCGCCCCATGGCCATCCCTAGTAGAGATCACTAGTAAGTAAGAAAAACTCCGTAGGGACTGATTTGCAATTTAAATGGTGGTTTAGGGACTTGAGCGTAATTTCCCCAATCTTAAAATCCCCAAATGTACAACAAGGATATTCGAAATTTCAATTGCTCACATTTCAGCTGTTGAGTCCAGATCACAGACAATTGCTCGAAGCACTGTCCTAACATCAACAACTGTTCCTCTTCAAATTCAATTCAATAGCTCAAATCTGCGATTAATTCTTCCGATTTTGATTTTCTGATAAATAAATTGATCGTATGGAGAAAAAAGAGAATACAGACGAAAAAAAGGTGGAAGAAGAAGAAGAAGTAGAGGCAATTGAACTTGTTCTTTTTCATGTTTCCGAATGCTACGTTTACATGGTAATAATTTCATTCCAGCCCCATTTGATTTATTCAAATTGATTTTTTTTTAATTGGGGTTTTGGAGATTTCTGTACTCGAACAGTTTGGATTTCGGATTAACTTGAATTTGTTTATTTTTTCACTTTTCTTTACTGATGATAAGTTATTTGAATAGTTATTGCAGATACAGAAATTTTGATGGGCGTTTATTTTGATTATGAATTTGCATTAACATGTTTTTAATTTTCCAGGTGAACTTTTAAGCTTATTTAAATGTGGGGTTTCAACATTTTATTTGGCAAAAAAAAAAAGAACACTGCGAATTATTTAGAAATTCTCGGTAAATTATATCCCTTAGAATCGAGAATACCATTACATTGAAACTAAAAAAGCCCCAATTTCAGGGAAAAAAATAAGGGTTTCGAACAATCGCCATCTTTAAAAATAATCTAGCTATCGAGTGCTAGAAAATGTTTTAGTACATAAAGAATCACAAACTTGGTTTGGTTGTAACTAGCTTATAAGCTGTCCAGAAGCGGTTTAGAATAGTATTAGAAATGATACGGTTTGATAAAAAATAAGTTTATACATCGTTTCTATGAAATATTGAAATGCTGTATATGCCACATAGGCGTTCGACGTGTTCACATTTTCTGTAATAATAATAATAATTGAATCGAGAAGAACAGGATAATCAGCCCCGTATGGATTAGCCTAAATCAAGTCAATCTTTGTTTGACGTTTTTTATATTTTGCTTTTTAGGTCAGTTTGTTATAAACCTAATAATTCGAATAATTGATCTTACAGATTCCTCCACGGAAAACCGCAGCTTCTTACAGGTACCTAATTTACTTGTTGACGAGTAGTTTAAAAAAAAAAAACTTTATTTTTCGTCTTTTCACTTGCTTTTTGGCCAAATTGACATGAACTAAAAAGCGAATACCCTCCTGCGCTCGTTTCTTTATTTGGCGGGTTTGAAAAAAAATAAAAACATTTGTCTTTCTGGTAGGGCGGACGAATGGAATGTCAACAAATGGACGTGGGAAGGCACTTTGAAAGTCATTAGTAAAGGAGTAGAATGCATTATTCGGTTAGAGGATAAGTCAACAGGTCGATTTCTTTAACTTCCTCCATTTTATATCTATTTCTTTTTTTTTTTTTTTATTTATTTATTTTTTTATTTTCATGTGCGTCTGGATTCGTCGTATCACTTAATCACAGTTAATCTGTACGATAGGTGAATTGTATGCGCGGGCATTTCTGAGAGACGGGGAGCCGCACCCAGTAGAGGCTGTTATTGATAGCAGCAGGTATTTTCGAGAAAAATAAAAAAATAAAAAAATTGTTGATTGTTAAGCGTTTATGTAGTTTCTTTGTCGAGACTTCTAATTTTGTTCCTTTGCAGATATTTCGTTCTTCGGGTTGAAGAGAGCATTGGTAATCTAAGACACTTCTCCTTCTAAATTATTTGCTAATTTTTTTACGAGCTCTGTTACTGTTCATTTAATTAACTTATTAAAAGAACGTAAATACGGTTGCATGCATTAGATCTTATTCATGCATGCGGTTTTGTGTGCATGTGCAGTATCGGGTTCTTGATTAAATTACAATGTAGTTCGTACCTTTTGGATTGCTAAAACAAATACCATGTTTGTACAGTTTTTAATATTAATGATGTTTACTTACGCGGGTCATTGTTATTCACGCTGTAAGGCCTCGTTTGGTTGGGGAGATTAGCCATGATTAACTAAATAATTGGGTTTTGTTTGATGTTTGGTATCCCCAGTAACTTGGCGGGTCGACCCGCAAATATTATGTTATCATGGCTTATCTTGTCTTCTCGGCATGTTTCTTGTTGAACCTTCCGAGGTCCAATAAAAACAATTGGGTTTCATTAGATTATTTAGTCTTATCTTGGCAACCAAACGAGGCCTTACAGTAGGTAAGTTTCGTAATATTCATCCTGTGGTTTATACGTAAATAATTTCCGTGATGACATACGTAGGGGTTATTTCATTCCACGTGGCTTTATTGAATGAAGTGTTTCACTTACATAGAAATCAACTTCAAATTCAAATGCAACTTTAGTCAATCTTTTATCAT
This sequence comes from Erythranthe guttata, assembly GCF_000504015.1. The sequence continues at coordinate 610,079 of NW_012193023.1, read as the reverse complement.
TCTCTTGTAGTGTTTGCAACTTCACATTTTACCATTGACTAATTGAGTTTTTAATGGAGTAGTTTTAGCTACACTTTTTTTGTTATTTATCCTGGGTTAACGAATGCAGTCGAAATGAATCTAATGCAGGCGGGCGCCTTCGCCATGCTTTCATTGGTCTCGGATTTCGAGAAAGAACTGAAGCGTATGACTTCCAAGCTGCCCTTCATGACCATATGAAGTACTTCCTCTTCCTTATTCACCTACTTATTAAATTCCTTTTTTTTTAATTAGATTTTAGGGCAAATTACGGCCAACCCCCGAGGTATGGCCAAATTACGAAAAAAACCCTCTTGTTTGGGTAATTACAGCCACCCCCCTCCTTTTAAATATTTATGTAATTCGGTTATTTACCGAACTAAATCGTATATTCAGTTCGGTTCGGTACACGGTATGAAATGTTGGCGTACCGTACCGATTTAACATCCCTAAATTTACCTCTGGAAGGGTATTTTCGTAAGATAATTACCCAAACAGGAGTGGTTTTTCGTAATTTGACCATAACTCAGGGGGATGGCCGTAATTTGCCCTTAAATATTTATTAATTCGAATTGTAATATATAGGTACCTGAATAAGAAGAAAACTGCAGAAGAGATGGAGCAACAGTACCAGCAAACATCTTCAGTTGACTATAGTTTAAAAGATGGGGAGACTTTGGTGCTTCAGTTAAAAAATGTATGAAAAAAAATACAGAAAAAAAAAAATATCTTACTTTTTTTTTTTTTTTTTATATCTTATGAGTTCGAATTCTGAATGATACCATTTATCTTTGTGCTGTGTCGACAGAAAAGTGGGGGCGGCATAAAATCAAAGTTTTTCGAGCAGGGATTTAATAATCTTTCGTTGGAGGATAATAAGACGAAAAACGGAGAAAGCTCGGTTAGTATCAAACTACCTCCTCCGCCACCTGGACCCCTCTCCCCTGTTATTTCTCCTGAAAAGTCATCCTCGGAAGTTACTCTAAAACTTAGCCTAGACGAAAAGAAGGAATCTGAGTCGGAAAATAATCTACCGGATGAATCGGAATCTTCTAATAAAAAAGAAGCACAAGATATACCAGATGATGATTTTGGTGATTTTCAAGCAGCAGTGTAGTGATTTGAAATATATTAGCATATACTTTGTTTGTGCTTGTGAGTGTGCACACTGGTTGAATTTGTATATGATGGTTTATATTTGTTTCTATGTCTTATTTTTCTTGTTTTCTTACATTCCAACAGTTTGTTTTTCATTCATGTGACTAACTGGTGCAAGAAGAAAGACATTCGAAGTTTATGGGATTTTTGCTGTCTTAATGTCTTTGCCTATCACTTTACTTGCAGCCCTCTTTCATTTATTTAAAAAAAAAGATTATTAGTTGCTTGGGTTCTCACTTTGGGATGTGATACACGTCTATAAACTGAGCCCGTCAATGAAAGAGGTAGTAAAAAAGGAAGTCTTAAAATTGTTAGGCGCCGGTATGATGTATGCAATTTCTGATAGTGCGCAAGTCAGTCCGGTATAGGTTGTGCCAAAGAGGGTTGTGATGACGGTTATTGTTAACGATAAAAATGATCTTATTCCGTCTAGGACAATCACTCGGTGGCGTTTGTGTTTTAATTACCGTCTATTGAATGGAGCCACTAGAAATGACCATTTTTCCCTCCCTTTTATCGATCAAATGTTGGACAGGTTAGGACGATAAGAGTACAACTTTTCGCGATGGTTATTCCCTCCCCTTTATTGATCAAATGCTGGACAGGTTAGGAGGATTCGGGTACTACTGTTTTCTCGATGGTTATTCGGGGTACAATCAAATCTTAATCGCACCGGAAGACCAGGAGAAAACTACGTTTACTTGTCCCTACGACACTTCCGCATTTCGTAGGACACCTTTTGGTTTGCGCAATGCACCTGCTACCTTTCAACGTTGTATGATGTCTATTTTTCATAATATGATAGAAGATTTTCTTGAGGTGTTTATGGATGACTTTTCTATGTTTGGATCGTATTTCGATCATTGTGTGCATAACCTAGAACTTATTTTGAAAAGATGCAAAGAAACAATCCTGGTGTTAAATTGGAAAAAAAATCATTTTATGATTTTTGAAAGGTATTGTTTTAGGTCACAAGGTCTCGAAAAAAATTCTTGAGGTGGATAGGGCAAAAATCGAAATGATTGAAAATTTGCTTCCACCGAAAGACGTCGGGGGGTTTAGGAGGTTTTTTTGGGCATACTGGGTTTTATCGCAGATTCATTAAAGATTTTTCGAAATTGTGAAACCCTTATGTCATTTGCTTGAGAAGGAAACCACTTTTGATTTCATTTCTCCTTGGTTGCAGGCTTTCACGTTTCTCAAAGAGAAGTTAACCCAGTCACTGATTATGTTGACTTCCGATTGGGAAGAACCATTCAAAATCATGTGCGATGCAAGCGACAATGCTGTAGGTGCAGTGTTGGGACAAAAAAGGGACAAAATCTTCAAATCCATCTACGATTCCAGTCGTACACCTGATCCGACACAGAAGAGCTATTCAACGACCGAGAAAGAGATGCTACCAGTTATATATGCCATTGACAAGTTTAGACCTTATATCTTAGGTTCACACGTGATCATTTACACAGAACACGCAACCATTCAATACTTGTTCGTCAAGAAAGACGCCAAACCCCAACTTATTCAATGGGTGTTAATGCCCTAGGAGTTTGACTTGGAAATTATAGAGAAAAATGGAAGCGAGAACGTGATAGGCCATCATCTATCCAGACGTATTCTTGACGAGGTCTGAGTGGAGGAAAACATTTTATGAGTCATTTCTAGACGAGCAACTGCTCGCCATTAGCATTCGCACTTCGTGGTATGCCGGTGTAGCCAACTTCTTGGCCAGTGGAACATCCTAGATGGTCTATCATATCACTAGAAGAAGAAATTCCTCCACGACAGTCGTTTCTATCTTTGAGAAGAGCCATTGTTGTTCAAAACATGCCCAAATTGGGTAATTCGACGATGTGTACCAAAGGCTGAAGGATGATACCTCATTCAGTGTCACTCGTTACCTCGTGCCGGATATCACGGGGAGTATCGCATAGCTGCCAAAGTTTTATAATCAGGATTATATTGGCCAACCCTATTCACAGACACTTACGAGTTTGTAAAACGTTGTGATCGAGGCCAACGAAGTGGAAATCTTCCAACAAAAGTGAGATGCCACTAAACAACATACAAGAAGTAGAATTCTTTAATGTCTGGGGCATCGATTTCATGGACCCGTTTCCACCATCGAATATGGAAAGCTCTATATCCTAATCGCCGTGGACTATGTGTACAAATGGATCGAAGTCATTGTCACCACTGCCAACGATGCTCAGAAGATCCTCAAATATTTTCGAGGTTCGTGACACCTAGGACAATCATAAGCCATGAAGGATCCCATTTCTGCAACAAAACTGTTCGCCAATCTTACGAACAAACTCGGGATAAGACACAAGATTTCGCTAGCTTACCATCCGCAGACCAATGGCCTCGCTGAGCTATATAAACGAGAAATCAAGCAGGAGACTGTGATCACGAACCAAAACAAAATGTGACTGAGAGTCGACTGTCACAAAATCTGTCATTGATTCGTCATATATTGGTTATTGAAAATTCTAAATTTCAGTAGTACATTCAGTCACATATTTGTCACTCATTCGGTCACTACTGGTGACGGATTTAGGCTGTCATAAAATATCCGACACAAAAGCCCAGTTTTATTGGCAGTGGTTGCACTTTGGGCGTGTCAGACTGCATTGAAGACACCGATTGGGATGTATCCTTATAGTCTTGTGTTTGGGAAAGTGAGCCACCTTTAGATGGAATTGGAGCACGTAGCATGTTGGGCCGTCAAAAAGTTCAACTCTGACCAGTCGGCCGTTGGTGACCTTCCGTCTGCTCCAAGTTAATGAAATGGAGGAATTCCAGAACGATATGTACGATAACGCCAAGATTGACGAGGAAAAGACAGAGATTGTTACATGTTTACGAACTTTGTTTGTTTTCAATTATTAGGGTTAATCACTATTTTAACCAATTACGATCGGCTAGATAATATAACGATAATATAATTACATTAGTCAACATCTGAATATGTAGGTCATATGTAGGTCCCTGTGAATCGATATATGAAACTACTGTTCTACAAAATGTGATATTGTATACTTGCGGTTATTTATACATAAGGGAAATGCGTACCAGGAAGTTGTATCCTCTCTCTTTATTTCTCGCTGATATTTTGTTGACTTCAGTGTTGTGAAGATTAGTTATTATATTTTTTTTCCTAAATTGCTCTTTAGATTGAATAACACAACCTGTATGCAATACTACTAGTATTGTCTCCCCAAATATCACAACTAAATAATTTTTTTTGTTTGTTTGATTTTGCATTGCAGCTTAATGAAATTCATTGATCTTCTCCTTGAAGGTGTCAAATATCTTGTTGAAGTTGTAGACGAATTTGACATCTATTTCGAGCTATATCCGACTACATACTACACATTACTACACATTTCAATAGTTATATATAGTAACATGTAGTAACATATACATGCAATTGTATTTGTTGGTTACGAGTTGATTTATGATATATATATTTAAATCATGATTTTTTTGTTGGTGTCAATGAAGTTTTTTGTATATAAACGGTGATATATTCGTGTGTGTACGTAATTGGTCAATCATGACCTTGGGGTAAAAAGAAAAAATACAACTGCAAATAACTATAGTCATTTGTAGTTGTTTTCACTACTGTAAACATATCGAAAAATTCTTTTTTCAAAAAAGAAAAGAATAGATTAATGAGGAAATGATTTGTAGTCGTGAAAATAAATAGGTTTTTGTTAAAGAAAACAAAAAAAAAACAAAGAGCAAAAATGGCTATATTGCAAGTCCAAAAATATTAAATGCAATTGGCGGAAATAGGGGTGGTAAACGAGCCGAGCCGGCTCGCGAACTCGACGAGTCGGCTCGAAAAAAGCTCGAACTCGAGCTCGGGTTTTTCGAGCTCGAGCTCGAGCCCAAAATTAGTTGTTCGACAGCTCGCGAGCCGGCTCGCGAGCTGCCTTCTATTTTTTTTTATTTTTTTTTTCTTTTTACATATATATATATATATATTATTCTTCTTCTTCTTCTTATTATTATTATTATTATTATTATTATTATTATTATTATTATTATTATTATTATTATTATTATTATTATTATTATTATTATTATTATTATTATTATTATTATTAACTAAATAGTAAATAGTCTATAATAATAAATATATCTAGTATTTAAATAGATAACAAATAATAGAGTTCATTATTTATTTTATAATAAAACAAATCTATATTACTTAAATAATTCATAATAATATAAAATATTATAATAATAATAATAGAAAAAATAAAATATATATATAACTAGAGTTCATTATTTATTTTATAATTTTTTTTATTTTCCTATGAATAATTTTTAATAAAAAATAAAATGATTTTAATAAAAAAAATAAATAATAAAAAAAAAAATCAAATAAGCCTAGCTCGGGAACATGGACTCGAGCTCGAGCTCGAGCTGGCCAAAAGAGCCGAGCTCGGCTCGAGCTCGGCTCGTTCCCACTCCTAGGCGGAAACGCTGAACTAATGCAGTTGAGAGAAAATTATATATAAAGAAATATAGTACTTTAATTTTACTTCTCTAAGCGTATCTATAAAGATGTATTTAGCTTGAACTTTTCTCTAGTTTAATGAGACACCAGCAAAATAATATCATACCAACCCTATATATATATATATAAATAAATAACTGAGTTATTTTAATTACTAACCCGTTGAGAAAATCATTTGATTACTGAAAAGTCAAAAAGATCAGGCAGTTGTATGTTACCTCATAGCTCTTCCAATGAGTACGTTTGACTATTTCACAAATTATTTGTTTTTAGACTAATCTTCAATTGGGTATGCATTTTGTCAACTTGTCTACTAGCTATATATACTGATTCCTTGTATTTTAAGGTGAGACGAACAAACGGACCAAGTCTATATATTTAGGGTAAATTACAACCACACCCCTGAGGTATGGTCAAATTACGAAACCCCCCTTTTGTTTGGATAATTACAACCACCCCCTCAACTCCTCAAATTTAGTGGAATCTTCGAGATTATATGAAATATTATCACTTTTGTACCCGTTTTATCCTATTCGAACCCTACATTTTGAAGCAAGATGATCGTAATATGTGTTTTTTGGCTTGTATATATCGATTGTGGTGCATCAGAAACTGTATTTTTACACAAAACGAGTACAAACTAGAGAATATTCCACGAACTCTAGATGATTATGTTGAATTTGACAGCATAAGGGTGGAGGTGTAAGAAAAAAACATAGTTGAGGAGGGTAGATGTAATTATCCAAACAAGAGGGGTTCTTTTTGTAAATTGACCATACCTTAGGGGGGTGTTTGTAATTTACCCATAAATTTTTTTTTTTTTTTTTACCAACAGTATTTTTTCGACACATACCTGTCGAAATTGGGAGAATTTTCGACAGGTATGTGTCGAAATTGTTTTTTTTTTTTTTTTTAATTTTTTTTTATTTTTTCGACACGTTGGTGTCGAAAATTGACCAAAAAATCGACCTGTATGTGTCAAAAATTGCCGGCGGGTTTCAAAAAAAAAAATTTCAAAATCGACTTCGAAGCTCAAAAAAGACATCGATACTTACCTTAATGTGTTCTCCTTTCATATATACTACCATATTATTGTCTTGTAACTCAATTTTATAAGTTTTGTGAGGTTTTGATTTTTTAAATTTGGAGATGTTTTGGAGGATTTAAGAAGATGAAGAAGATAGGGTTTAAGGGATTTGAGTTTGGGGAGAAGAAGAGGAGTAAACTGCAAATACTACCCCTGTGTTATCTCGAAATAGCAGAAACCCCCCTGTGATAAATAAACTAGCAAAAACCCCCCTGTGAAATTTAGTCAAAGGCAGAATCCCCCCTAGCTGATTTTTTAGACTTGAAATGACAAAATTGTCCCTCAAAATGTATTTATATATATACATATTATATGTATATTTATTCGTTTTAATTTGTTTGTTTTGAAATTAAAAAAAATAGTAAAGAACTAAATTGATTATTTTTAAAATAAAATAATTAAAATATTTATAAAATATAAGAATTTATTAATTGCAAGAATCCAGGGGTATTTGTGTCTTTTTATATCAAGTCAACCCTCAAATAGTTCCATAGGGGGGTTTTTGCTATTTAAATAATTTCACAGGGGAGGTTTTTGCTAGTTTATTTATCACAGGGGGGTTTTTGCTATTTCGAGATTATACAGGGGTAGTTTTTGCAGTTTACTCAGAAGAAGAGAGGATTTGTTTTTCTTTTTTTCCTTGATATTGAAGTGAGGAATAAAAAAATTGTTTGTATAAATTGTATTATGGTTGATGAAGGGCATTTTTGTACTTTGCTAGCATTTTTTATTTATTTATGGTTTTAAACTAAGAAAAAGTTGTAAAAACTTCTATAAAAAATGATTTTAAACTTGGAGGTATTGAAGTGAGAAAAAATTGGAATTTATTTTAGTTGCCCCCGTACTCATTAAGGCCGCAGTTCGGTTTACCACTATTATGTGCGCTCTCTTAACTAAATAGTACGGACTAATAAAACGTTTGAATCGTACTCTTACTTAAGGCCACGGCAAAAGTTGAAATCCGCAACTTTGATTATTTAATTACTTTCACTCTTTCCCTTAAGTAGCATGTGAAAGGAAAAAAGAGTTTTTATACAGGTTATATCAAATTAGAGATAAAATTCAAGATGGACCATCCGTTAATGAGAGACCAATCAAGGAGAAACACGTGTGTTCACAACCGTTTAAGCTAATAATTGACATTTAGGTAGTATTTGCAAAAACTTTTAAAAATAGATTATGAGCTTTTTATCTCACATAATATGTTTTTAGGTATTTTTAAAAATAACTTTTGCTTTCGCTTCTCTTAATATAAGCAATTTTAAGCTATAATTTATTAAGCACCCCTGCTTTTCCTATTTAAGTTATTTTTCCTGTAAATTTGCAAACATCCCCAACTTTTAGAAATAAACACTTAAAATCAACTTAACTTACAATCCATAACTTTGCTTTTAATAAGCTTTTGCAAACACCACCTTACTAGCTCAATACGGTTATGAAATAATATTTTGGGTAAATAGCACTTAACACCACTAAAGTTACAAGCTTTTGGAAATGATCATTTTTGCTCGTAATATCAACACATAACCCTCTTGTGATTTCTAACTTTCATTAGTTTTTCCGTCAAAATTAACCGCGTTTGTCAAATTCAAATGGGGTCATCAGCAAATGAAAGGAAAAATGAAAGCACAAGGGGCCATCTGCAAAAAAATTACTTTAACGTTTGACACAGGTAGTTAAGTTTGACGGAAAGTTTAACGGAAGCTACCCCATAAATCATAAGGGGATTATGTGCTGATATTACAAGTGTAAGAGGTCATCTGCAAAAACTTATAACCATATAGGGTTAAGTGCAATTCACCATAATATTTTTACACTATAGTTTTTTGTATATTTATCTTTGTGTATTTCCTATTTTTTTAAAATTAGTTATGAACTCCTATTTTAATCCTATATGTTACTTGGAAAAAAATCATTCTAATTATATTGGTTAAATAGTTGCTAATACATTTTAATTATTATTATGGTCACAAGTACTTACTATAATATTCTTACATGCAATTTTCGTCCGACTGCATTTAGCATATTTACCATCTGTATTTATCATATTTTGACCCGCATTTATCAGTTTACTAATCTTCCTTAATAAAAACATATTTCTTTCTTTATTTATTATTATTATTATTATTATTATTATTATTATTATTATTATTATTATTATTATTATTATTATTATTATTATTATTATTATTATTATTATTATTATTATTATTATTATTATTATTATTATTATTATTATTATTATTATTATTATTATTATTATTATTATTATTATTATTATTATTATTATTATTATTATTATTATTATTATTATTATTATTATTATTATTATTATTATTATTATTATTATTATTATTATTATTATTATTATTATTATTATTATTATTATTATTATTATTATTATTATTATTATTATTATTATTATTATTATAAATCTTTTTTACCGTTGTTAAACACTTCAAAATTTTGAAGATTATTTAGTTATTATTATTTTTAAAAGAAATGTTGTTAATAATTTTTTTAATTATTAATTTGTTTTTTTTTAAATTTTTTTTTTCAATGTGTTTATGTACTAAAAATGACTACAAGTAACTAGTCATTCGTAATAATATTCTTTCTTATGCACATACACCAATATGTACATATATCAATATCGCCGATTTTACAAAAAAAAAATATATAAAAGAGTCATCCACACCAACAACATAATTCACATATTTAAAATATTTATATTATAAATCAACTCGTTACCAACAATTATAGATCAAAAAATACACAATCACATGCATATGTTACTATATGTTGCTACATATAACTATAGTTATGTATATTAATGTGTAGTAATATATGCAGTCTATGGTCGATTATAGTTCAAAATGCAGATGTCAAATTCCCCAAAATTTGTCTACAACTTCAACCAAATTTTTTTGCACCTTCAAGGAGAAGATCAATGGCTTCCATTAAGCACTGAAATGACAAAATTAGAAAAAAAAATTATTTAGTTATGCTGAAACATTCGAAATCAACGAAAAAAAAATAAGAGATGTATGGAGAGAGAGGCAATAGTTGCGAATGCTACGGAATTTTAGACCAAACTGCCAAGAGTCCTCACACAAGCTCTTTCTACCAAAACACTAGCCGCCGCCAACCACCTAAGGTTCAGCGCGTGCAACCAAAAAAATCACAGAAACAAATTTGACAATAAAAATTCAACAAACTTCACATCTAAAGATATATCTCGACGGGATGAATCCAACAGTAGGTATCCTGTCAAATTATGATTGTCGGAAAATAAATTACCCCTCCGAGAAGATCCCTGTCGTCGAAATACACATGCACGGAGAGAAAGAGAGTTATGACTCCGAGAAGGAACATCGTCGGTTGGAAAACCTATGGGATAAAAATTCGGATATGATAGTCAAAGAGAAAGAAAGACGGTTATGGATTGCCTAAGGTTTAAACTGATTCTACAAGAGCAGGGTTTAAACTGATTCTATAAGAGCAGTGTAGGTACTTCAAATTAGCATGTAGGTACTTCAAATTAGCCATTGGGTACCCTAAATTATCCCTAAATTAAATGAAAAATAAAGGTAAAACGCATTAAAAATAATTTTACTTAATGTTCCTAAGAAATTAACAATTAATTAATTAATTAGGTCACTACTCCTAAACTATAGCGTACTTAATTTGTTGTTACATTAAAGGGCGGTCACGGTGACCACAATGATAGTCATAGATAGGGGTATAAACTAGGGGTGGTAAACGAGCCGAGCCGGCTCGCGAACTCGACGAGCCGGCTCGAAAAAAGCTCGAACTCGAGCTCGGGATTTTCGAGCTCGAGCTCGAGCTTCGGACGAGCTCGAGCTCGAGCCCAAAATTAGCTGTTCGACAGCTCGCGAGCTGCCTTCTATTTTTTTTTTTTTTTTTTTTTTTTTTCTTTTTACATATATATATATATATATATATATATATATATATATATATATATATATTATTCTTATTATTATTATTATTATTAATATTATTATTAATAATATTATTAATATTATTCTTATTATTATTATTAACT